>KB302196.1:354211-367260 GCA_000328365.1 Capitella teleta
CTGAAAGGCTGAAGCGACGCAGGAGCCAGCCAAAAGGAGTGGCACGGCTATGCACTGGTATGGATTGAATGTTTTGTAATGTAGGGCCTATTCATTCGAAAAGTCTATTGCTGGTGAAGAAAAATGACCCAGGAAATTACAGGCCTGTGAGCCTCACCAGCCAAGTATGCAAGATCATACTCATAAGAGTCCATACTCCGAGACCATATTCTAGATTTCCTCAGTGGCAAGTGTTACACCCGGGCGCAAGGAATCACAACCTACCTTATACCATCAATCGAGTCAGCATAGAAGATGCAACAGTGGTCAGAGACCTTTACGTCCTGAAGGAATAATCAACTGAAACTTCATGTACACGCAGAGAAGCAGGCAAGCAAGGCCAACAAGGTCATGGGGCTGCTCCGCAGATCGTTTGATCACCTTGACAAGAACTCTCTGTTTGGCTTTTCAAGGCTTTATTCCACCCCCGCCTAGAGTATGCTAATACCGCTACCTATCTGTGATATGTGACCCAGATGACTATTGGAGAAAGTTCAAAGAAGGACCTCAAAGCATCTGGCAGAGCTATAAGAGAAGATGTATGAGGAGAGATTGCTGTCACTGAATCTCCCCTCTGGCTCTACAGACTCAGGAGAGGAGACATGATTGAGCTTTACAAAATTACGAACAACATGGTAGCTCATAAAACAATAATTTTCGCTTCCGGTAATACCACAGGTCACTCTAAAAAACTCGAGACAACCAGATGCCATACCAACATGATACATAAAATATTCCCAATTAGATGCATAGAAACGTGGAATGGGCAACCCGAGCAGATAGTATCAGCCTCATTGCTTAACGCTTTCAAAAGAGCACTTGGTACCCACTGGATTGAATCCAGATATGATGACGGTACTCCCTAAGCCACCCACATGATGGATCTGTTAACAGGACTGTGTCCTACGAATATCACAAGAGGATGTATGTATATACCGGTATGTATGAAAGGTGATTTTTTAAGCTGTATATGTCGAATCATATGTCGCACATCTATCGGCATTTGATAAGCCTAACACTGGTAATAGTAATAGGTAGCACAGATAAATCAGGTGAGGTCTACATACCTCCTGTCTCGCTCTTGCATGTCAGCTACCTAATAGGCTAATGCTGCATAATTATGCATGTTACCATGGACGTGGTTACTTGTTCCATATCATATGAATTCCCAGATGCGGCTTTTGCAAGTTGAAGTTGTTGGAGTAAGCAATCTGTGAAATGGGCGATGGATCTGCTTGGCAACATTCTTCCTTTTGGCGCACCCTATTTGAAATGGATCTCATCGCCCCCTCCTGCTACCAGTCTGGATAATTCTCTCATGATTCACGCTAGTGATCCACAGTACGTATTCCTAATTCCTACATTGTGCCCTTGCGAACACTATTCCCATTAAACAAAAACCTGCCTTCTCACAGAATGAGAACCAATCTGTTGTTCCAAGCGGCCGTCACTCACATTTCCCTGGGGTCACATGTGACGTTCATCTGTTCACAGCCATTGCCTCATTTACCTCTTCATGTACACGCAATGCCTCGTCCACAGCCTCAGGTAATGGCGCTGCTGAAAATGATGTAAGTCTCAGCTGAATGAGTTACTTCATAACGCCATTGCCGTCACTAGGTACATCTCAAATTACTCTGATTTGGTGAAATTCTTAGCCAGTATCCACAACCAAGCTGTTCTTCCTGAAGTTCTCATTGTGGATGACTTGACTGGTTACACTGCTGGTAGTCAGGTTTGCTGATTATTTCATTCGGATCATTTGAGACGTTTCTTTTCTGTAGAATGAAGCATCTCAGGTACATGCTGTAGCTAGACTGTGCGCTCTGTTGAAAGACTCCTTACACTTCATTCATGCCAAGCAGTGAGTTATCTGATAATGTACAAGTTTTACATATTTATCTTAATTATATAATTCTCAGAGGAATAGGCAAAGTGTACACATCTGCGAATAACAATCAACAAATGGTGAACAGTGTTTATGGAAGGTTCTTTCAGAATCAGGTTGCACTTGAAGGTTTCTATCAAAATGATGCATTCCTTTTCATCAGTATATAGATACCGTATGATGCATTATGTAATTTGCTTGCAGATATCGCTGAGTCAAATCAGTTCAAGCTCAATGTTCTGAGAAACCAAGAGAAAACCAGCAAGAATTATTGCTGTCACATGGCAGTCGAAGCCGACTGCCTCCGACTGGTTAAAATACAATGCAGTGAAATGGAGTCGAGCTAGCTGATCCTGCAGCTGCGATTGCCAGCATTCAATGTGTTCTTCAGTATTGCATTTGTTCAATTCTTTTGTTTTTATATAAAAACCATTGGGTACTTGGAGAAGTGGATATAATTTCTGAGTATTAAAATCACTAAAAGCAGACAAAAGAAAAATATGATGGTGACAATTTTTATTGCTTATTATTGCGTATCATAAAGGCAAAATCAGATATAATTATATGAAAGAGGAGAAAACTAAGCAGAGAGCCACATGCAGAAGTTGAATGTGAAAGCCTTGTATACAGGGCCAATACGAAAAGACAGAAATGCTTTGAGTACCATTGAGGGCTACAACTTTTTATTCATCCTTTTTGTCAGAGGAGTCCTTAGGTTTGGGATTATTGAGGTAGATCCAGATATTGAGAGCTCCAGCAAGGGTCAACCACGCCATGTATGGCACCATCAGGTAACCAGCCGTTGAGTTGATTGGGAAGAAGTAGCGAGTGGTCACAGCTGCCGTTCCCCACATTGCACCCAGAGTCAGCGCACCCTAAGGAGGAGAATTGGGACATCAAAGAACCTTTCCTGAATCTCAGAATTACTCACCAATCCGATGCGATGGGCGCCGAAGAAGATTGGAGACCATGCCCAATTCAGGGCTAATTGAGCCCCATACAGACTCAGGGCAGTTTTGGCGTCTCCTTCAAATCCACCTCCGTCTCTGTATACCAGATATGAAGCATAGCCCATACCAGTGTACAGTGCAGTCCACATTGGGCCAAACACTTGTTTTGGAGGATTCCATGACGGTTTCACCAATTCCTATGATTATACAAGGAGAAAATTAATTGATTCATCATTCATGTATGTCTACATTTCACAATCAGCTTTCTGTTTATCTTACAGTTGCTAATGTAATATCTAAGATAACAATATCTTCATGCTCACCGTATCATACCATGGCTTCATATTTTTCCTTGTGATCACGGCCCCCATGATGCCCCCAAGATGAGGCAGGATGGTCATAGCGGTTGGCTTCACGTAATCCATATCTGAATCAGAAAGAGATTAATGTTCTATTTATATTGAATTGATGGCAATGCAGTGAGTGTAGATGACAGAGCAATAATCACCAAGTATCTTATTTCTACTAAGTGAGGTCGGTGTTATCTGACCTTGCCTTTTCAGAGATACATGTACTACATTGTATTTTGTTCCCTGGATCGATTTCAAAACAGCTCATGCAAGGGGCTAAGTGGAATAGTGGATGGATGATGCATCGAAATTTTCATCAGGCCATGCACGTGGAAGCATGTCTCCCGGCATCTCGAGGAGGGTGGAAAATCCCTGTTGTAATCATAACGCCTATCTCAATGATTTGACCATAGAATTACTAGAATGACTGTGCAATGTTAAGGAGCCCATTCGCAGTAGCTTGGAAGTTTAGGGGACTATTAGTGGCTATAGCATAAAGCTGTTCGTATGGCTAAGTCCCCTTATATCGGTTTCAATTCTGACCAATCACGTGACCCCTATAAGCATTCTAGTTACTCCTTTATATTTCTATAGATTTGACGCCTCTTGCATTGATAATCATAACGCATAATTGAAATCCAACAACCGGTAAAGTAAATGAGCAAATTCAAAGAAGTTTCATTGGACACCGGCAGAGAGTATATACTCGTACAACTTTTAAAATGAAATAGAGCCTAAAGAATAAAGGCCTGAGAGGGCAGACTCCAGACTGAATATATCACTAAATGGCAGTTCATAATTGATTAATAATTGCAATCAAATTTACTAATTACTGAACGATTTTACCACGTAGAATTATGCCACTGGCAAATAATTTGAAAAATAATGCTTAAAGTAAACACGAAACTCTGACCATTCAATATTAGACAATTATAAATAAAATAGCTAAGCAAAACCAACTCACTGCTCGATGGTTGACGGCGAAATGCCTGTACAAAAAAACAACAGGCCTAGCAGACAACCTTGACTTTTAACCTGTTATATAACTTTGCAAAACTAATCGAGAATATCACCAAAAAGGCAAAATTATGCCAAATAAGAAACTAGAAATAATAGTATTGTAATTTGTATAACAATTAATACGCCATCCCCACGTTTATTTGTAATATGGTGTAGATTTGTGGATTATGTTGGGATATGTGGTTTGTTTACATCCGAGCGGAAGTTATCGGGTGCTTCTGCGCATTGCACGCGGGTCGGCTGTCAAACGTGACTTGTGTAAAGGGCGAATAGTATTTCATAAGCACGACACGTTCG
This sequence comes from Capitella teleta, assembly GCA_000328365.1. Taxonomy (NCBI): domain Eukaryota; kingdom Metazoa; phylum Annelida; class Polychaeta; family Capitellidae; genus Capitella; species Capitella teleta. The sequence continues at coordinate 358,756 of KB302196.1, forward strand.
CATGATCTCTCTCACAACCGTGACAAGTTAATCTGAAATATGCCCGACAGTAAGGACAACGCTCCTCAGGAGAAACCAAAGTGCAAGCCGTGCTGTGCCTGTCCTGAAACAAAAAAAGCGCGCGACGAATGGTGAGTCCCGAGCGATGCGCAAAAACTAGTTCAGTAGTTGTAGTTGAAGTTGTACTAGTACTATGATGATATCGCAAATTTCAACTTCAAATTGAGATAAATAAGACCGATATGTGAAATTTGAGAAACATGATCATGAATTATTTTCTTGGTGTTATTATTGATGATTAGCCATACATTACTTAGAAGTTTGTTACTTTGTAATTAAGTGTAGGCCTAATTTACTGATACTAGTTCAACTATACTAGTATTAGTAGTAGTTCTCACTTGGTCACTTGGTGAGTTGGTCAGTAATTTTTTATTTACTAATCTGTCTAATGTTGTAATACTTTTATTTAATAATCAGTCTAATATGCCTATATGGTATAATACTAGTCGGTAGTACTGCATTACTTACTGCAACTACCGGGGTAAATTAAAGTTTAATTAAAGTAATTAAATAAATTGATTGAATTAATGAAGTATATATTCACTTTGGTTCTGCTATCATTCATGAAATTGATGAATAGCTATATGATTATTGGAATTTTACATGTAATCAGGTAATGTATGACCCATATATGAAATATATGGCCGAATATGACATCAGTTAATGTGCGGCGCTCAATAGATGCGGTTTTCTTTCCGCTCTTTTCACATTATACCTATATTGACAAAACTGAAAAATGCCAGTGAAGCACTGCATATGGGGCAACTGTCGCTCCGAAAGTAAGAAACCTGCAGAGGATGCATTTATGGGGTGTATTTAATTTCTTTTCCGTTGTAGAAAACAGACCGTCACCCTGTCAAATGACAAACATGGGTGAAAGCTTGAGGGCGTGAAAATATCCCCGTCGACCGAGTGACATGCATTTTTTTTAGGCATTTTGTCCACGGGTCGGGAACTACTGAAGCATATCCAAACCCACTCCAGTAGACATGCATGCTTCTGAGGCCCAAATGTCTTGGTTCCTGTAACAGAAGGGGACACCTGTTGTCAGGACACCAGCTTAATCGCAGATGACACCTCTTCGGGAGTGTCGACCCTCAGTTACCAAGAGACTCAAGTTATCTGGCGTGTATCTATATAATATCGTTAATTGAATTGACATTCAATGTGTATAAATACCGTTAACAACTCATTGGGTGCATTATCCATCATGTGCTGTACACGTTTAATCAAATCAATCATCAAGTTACGATCATCATGAATTTTTTTGGGACCCCCATTCACTGCTTTAATTGGGGCACTGAGTGACTTCAATTGCAATTAGCTGTCACAGTAGTTTGTCTCTATCTCAGATGCCATGAAGTGGTTGCACTCATGCTTTGATCTCGGTTAAGGATCACAGTTAAATAACAAAAGTTGTGATGGCTCTTTGAATCTCTTTGATGCATTCATACATCGTATATAGCTAAAGATCAGTCAAGGGAGTTATCTATTATTGTGTCCGTTAAAGATCTAAATCAAAACACCTAATTTATAGTAAATTTTGTTAATTTGCATCATCAATCATCATATGTCATTCAATAAATTTTATTTTCATTCTAAAAGTCAGGATCTCGCTCAAGATGGAGGCCATCAACACACACGAACACTTCCACTAATTCTGCTTTATGATATCCCGTAGTAGAAACGTCACCATCTTTCTTATAATGCTGCAAATCTTGGACGTTTCACTTCGCAAATTAAGCTTCAGCATTAGATGCCATGATAGAAAATGAATTTTCTGTCCCACTTGTGAAACTAGGTCAACTCTGCGCATGCCCGAAAGGTTATCGGCACATCAGCTATTCACTTGAAGTTGAATGCCTTTTAAATAATAGGCGTATTATGAACATCTGACTGCTGTTGTGTGATTATTCTACTTGTATTTTCCAGCATCATAGTCAATGGACAAGAGAACTGCACACATCTCATAGAAGCACACAAGGAATGCATGCGCAAGATGGGCTTCAATGTTTGAGAGGCCCTGATTTTATCTGTGTGGTGAGCAGAATTTCAGTTAAAATTTTATAATTTCTATTCTTTGTTCTTCTCTGCAGAATGCTGTGTGACTGTTGGTGCTTCACGGGTGCCAGAAATGAAAACATGCTTATTATTAAACCACCTGTCATTACCCAAGAAAACTTACCAAGTTCTATCACAAAAATGTTTCTCCTAAGCTGTTAGTAAGAAGAATGGTTGGTTGGGAATCATTTCAAGTTGTATTGAATTTTTTTTTACAATTTATTTATGTTGTTAGTTGTGTACGCTCATCCTATCGGTATATATGATATTATCTGCCGTGCACTTCCCTGTTTTCGGAAAGGGATTGTAAAGTTTGTAGAATAAACTTTTTCCTAGATACTTGATTTGTTTTATGATTCAAGCATACTGACTCAAACTGCTCAGAATGTGGGAAATATTTCATTGTTGCAGTGAATGAAATAATTTTTGCATTCTTCCAACATGAAAAGATAAAATACCATATTGTCACGGTTACAACCACACTCCCAATTACAACCCCACCGGCCCACCCCACCTTATTCAAACCAGGTATTGATTATCCCACTTACACCCCAACCAGCGCCAAGGTATTTTAGCAGCAATCACAGCGCTTGCTCTGTCAATTCAATTGTTAAAAAGTAAAGAGCATGCATAAGGCAGTCAGTTTGTCAAGTTGTTTAGCCCAAATTGAGAAGTTGAAAAAGGGACTGACAGCTCACTGCTTGTTGATTTCACTATTTCATGAAGAGGCGAATTCTTCATCAGCACAGGAATTTTCCCTCAACTGCATGAGCCAAAAATTATAAGCCATAAGATGCAATGCACATGTAATGCAATTACATTACTCTTTTATCAACAGCCATGATTTGTAAACAACTTAACGTACAAACTAATTTCGCACTCAATGTTCATGAAGCGCGGCATCAGCTGAGCATGCTATTCAGGTGATTATTTATATTAATAGAGCTGCAGTATTTAAAGCAATTGTGCATATCACTGCCGCTGGCGACGTTCATGGCATATAAAATCCCAAGCATTGAACGGATACTGATCCAGATTACTAGTCTTTCATAGAACTGCTACCTGACACCTTGCGAGTTCTTCTAGATATGTAGACTGTTGTTTCAAGCATTACATAACTATGGGCCACGCACCAACGCTCTTCCGACAGGTTTACAGGGCGATGTTTGAGGCGTGGGGTTGTATTCAGTCAGGCTGACATGCCCTCAACCTCTGCCTTAATGCACTGCGGTTGTAACCGGGACAATATGGTAATGATTGTGTGTGCTCAGGAATATCATTTTCAAAGGGATGAAAAAAAATTACGTACCAACAAAATACTGTATTTCATGAAGACGACAGATAACATGCACAAAGCACTAAATGATAGAATACATCGAATTAAAATGACTAACTCAGTCAAAATAACAGATCATGGCTCAGTCAACCAAGAAACCAAAGAGTGCTTATCATTTTTGTAGATAAATTACATAATACAAAAGCTGATGAGAGGAGGAAAGATTGGTGGTTCAACCAATATGGAAAATAACCTATGCAATCTCTTAATAATTTATACACTGTAAAAGTACAAAGTGAATGTTGAGAGTTAACGGATATTCAGCGCTCCTCTCAGCAGTGATGCCACATCAACTTTGCTTTCCAAATCTTCATCATCCTCACCTCCTGCGACAGAATCAATCCTAAGATCAAACATATTTCAGATATAGCACATACCCCTTGCTTGGCCAGTGACATCCTCCTCTAAGTTGAGTTTAGCTTGAGCGCACGCTAAGATCGCCTCTTCCACGCTGCCTTCACTGATGAGTTTGCACACAGATACCTCTCTGAACGAAGCAGTAAGAAAATCATGCTTCAGGGTAAAGTGGCTGACTCACCGTGTCTGTCCTAAACGATGACATCGGTCTTCTGCTTGTTTGTCGTTATAAGGATTGAAATCTATGTCATGGAAGATGACAGAATCGGCGGCGGTAAGGTTGATACCCAGACCGCCCGCTTTGGTGGAGAGTAGGAAGATAAAGATCTCACTGTCAGTGTTGTACTGATCTATCAACTCTTGCCTGCAAGCATAAAATCATCAAAATGATCTTCTGTGTATATTCAAGCAACCTTTCAGCCACAGGAGTAGTGCCATCTAAACGAAGGAATATGTGGCCTCTGGTGGTCAAGTAGACTTCAAGGATGTCCAGCAGCATAGTGAACTGACTGAACAGCAGCACTCTTGACCCCTGAAAAACAAACCCTCAAGTTCAGACACAAAGCATTATCAGAAATATCCCCAACAAATACCTTCTTCTTTTTCTCCTTCAGCACCTTATCCAGGTAGCGGAATTTTCCAGAATCAGTAATTAAATCCAAATCCAATTTGAAATTCCTTATACTCTGTGAGTTGCCAAAAAAGAAGCTGATTAATCCGTTCAAATTTGACTCAGTGCTCACTTTGTATTTATTGCATAAATTATGCAATTCAAAATCTGACATGGGTTGCATATCTTCAAAGATTAGATCAGGGTTGGAATCAACGTGAGTTGGTTCATTAAGCATTAGCTCAGACATCAGCTTCAGCCGAGAGTCATCGTAGATGCTCCTGTGCAGCAACTGATGGTTGGCGGCCTTGCGTAGCTGCATCAGCATCGAAGCTCCGTTCTTCATCGTTGATGACCCTCCCTCGTCCTTCAATCTATTTGTGAACTGTTCTTTCAGTCGGTCGTACAAATCCTGCTGTTCATAACTCATCGAAACTTTTTCGATGACTGATATTTTGTCAGGAAGCTGCTGAAGAACCTGTGTGATAAAATATTAAAATAAAATGAATATTACATAAAACTTCAAAAATCAAACCTGAGATTTGAGTCGCCGTAAAAAGAACGGCTTGAGTATGCGTTTCGCTTGAGCAATGACGTCTCTCTCGTAGGCACCGCGATTCTCATCTTTGCCTCGATTCTACCACAGATAAAATAAATAAAATAAAATAAAATAACTGAACGTGAAACATACCGTGATTGACTGGAAAATCCTCTTCAACTGATCAGCCTGATCCACAAACATATCGGGCATAGCGAAAGATAACAAAGACATCAGTTCAATCAGGTTGTTTTGGAGCGGAGTTCCAGTGAGCAGTAATCGTCTGCTTGCCTACGAGAAACCCAAGAATGGCGTGAAATATATTCCAGCAAAAAGAAATCCTACCCAGATTTTCATCAGTCCCTTATATCGCACAGACTGCATGTTTTTCAACATGTGGCCCTCGTCAAATATGGCGTAAAGGAATTTTAGTTTTTTAAAGAGGACGCGATCTTCTGCACTGTTTGTTGCCACTGTGTAGCTGGATAAGAGACAATCAAACAAAGCAGAAGGGAGGAGGAGAAATTACGTTGTAAGTAAGACATGGAATTCGCCAATGCTACCATCCAAGAGTTCACTGCGAAGGTCCCTTCGTTCAGCCTGAGAACCATAATACAGAACCACATTGAGGGCAGGACACCACAGCCGAAGCTCTCTCAGCCAATTATCTGTGGATTAAATCATCCAACACATTCTCACAAAAACCCATCCTGCAACCTACCAACAGTAGACGCAGGAGCTATGATCACATGAGGACCTTTGTGGCCATTCTCCAGTAAATGCCCAAGAAAAGCAATGGTCTGAATGGTCTTGCCTAAGCCCTGCAACCAGCATAAATTCAAAAACACAATCCAAAACTTGCTTTTGTTGGCTTTACGCCTTTACCATTTCATCCCCAAGGATGCCGTCCAATTTGCGCTTGTACATAAGGGAAAGCCAGTTGAGACCGACCATCTGGTACGGAGTCAATTTCATCCTGGGAAGAAAAATCATACATGAAAAAGAAGAGAGTTTAGAGTTGAAGACTGACTCTGAATTGAGAATGTTGGGTTGATGCTTGATACAATCAATGCCTTTCAACCCATCTTCCATGGACACTTTCTTAGTCAGCGATCCAACAATGGTTTCCAGGTCACCTGAAATCTGCTCACACCTGTGCATGAGTTGTCGCAGTGTTTTCCGAATTTTAATAATGTCCCTGGATTCAGTTATCAAGGTAAATGGGAGAGTAACTTTGGTGCAGTTTTCAAATTTAGCTGCCAGGTCGTCCCAGTCTTCGTACGGACGGAGTTCAATCAAACATTCGGCCTTCTTCTTTGAGCAGCCCTTGACGCACATCAGCTCTTCTATGGTGCCATCATTGAAGAAACTAAGCAGTTGGTCATCCATTTCACAACTCTGAATGGTAAAAAAGTTCAGACAAAAATGGAAATGTGTAATTACAAGGAATACTGACCTCGATTTCACTCCCGCTGTCATCATCGTCATCATCACCTCCTTTATTTTCTGAAAATTAATTATAATAAAACCAAAGAATATAATGCCATAGTTGACAGACTTTTCCTTCGCCGCCCCCCTCCTTCAAACTCTTCCTCGACCTCCTCCTCCTCAGATCCCTCATCATGCCTTTGAGCGCCGTTCATCCTCGCTTGCTGTCTCTGCAGTTGATACGCTTTGATGCTGCCCATGTTCTTGGTATCATTCAGCTTCACAATGTGGACAGGAACAGTGGTCACGTTAGACGGCCCAGATGGCTCATAGTGCTGCAATTCCAGCAGAGCCTTCTCTTCATTCATATCATACTGTTCGAGGGTTTTCTTCACAACCTACAGCAAAATTGTGATCATGACATCAAAATGAGACAAGAGTGACAGACCTCGAGGGGCACTTTAGGTAAAGCTTCAGAGAGGAATGCCACTTTTTCATCTGACTTTTTATCTGTAAATGAATCGTCCACGATTTCTAAGGTGTCGCCATCATCGTCAAAAGATGGCAGCGGTTTTGCTCTTTTGGCGGGCGGTGTCTTCTCAAATGACTCTTGACTGGACATGCTGATGATGCGACGGCGCTTCTGACCTGACGGGGCTATAAAAAAAAAATTCAGCCCAACAAAAAAATTAATGAGACACTCACCAGAGCCAGCAGTCTGTGCGCGAATCACCTCATCTATCGCCTCTTCAATATCATCATAATCTTCAGCCGCTTGCTTCACAACATCAGAAGAAGCAGTGGGGAACATTTCTTTCAACCGACTCAATCTTTTTTGGAAACCAACTTCAGATTGTCTGTTATCTCTGACAAAAGGGAGAAAACTGAATGAAGAAAATGAGAAAGTGATAAAGAGAGCGCTTACTTAGAGGCCTGGCCATTCTGGAGATGCTTGACGCCATAATCTTTGGAAAGCCATGGGGAAGGTGTTTTCTTCACAGGAGAATCCACCTCCGAGTCAGAGGACTCGATCACAATTGCGCCACGTTTGGCAGTCAGTGTGGGTCGTTTGCCCTTCGTACGGTTTTTACTTGAGAACGTGGGGCTCTCAGCACAGCTTGATTCACAGGAATCAGGAATACTTGTAACATCATCTAAACACAGGAAGATAATTTTAATGCTGAGAAGTGAGCTTTGAGAAGGTGAGAAATAACTTACCTTCAAATTTCTTGGCAGTAACTGTAGCTTTAGCAGTGACACTGGCTGATGGCTTCGAAGTATCGCTATCTGAACGCTTTTGATAGCGATACTTCAGTAAGCCCTGTATACCACTCATTTTTTCAGAATCTGAAGAAAAAAACAAACTAACAAATGATGGCATTGTTTCTGTGAAGCTGCATGCAAAACAATTCTGCTTTTTGGCTGAATTAGTGACTAAGCCAGTCACACGCTGACACTCAGTCCTGGTTACTTCTAAATTTGTTCCTAAACAACGCAGGTTCAGTACGTAGAATGATCACATAATCCTTCATGAACCTCATTCACAAACTTCCTTTTCCTGATACATGTTATCCTTCAACAATCACCACTTTGTGTTACTTAGCAGTACCTAACAGTGCCTTACTGTACATGCAGCCTTAGGCCTAAGCCTCATAGGGCAGCTCCCTTTTAGTACTCCTTACAAGCTTATTCAAGTTATTGTGCTTCTTTTCAAAGGTCTATCTAATTGTGCCAGCACAGAATTCGATGTAGGTGTTGAATTGTTTGTTGATTATAACCATGTTCAAGCGTAGCTCATTATAATATTAAAATGTGCCCTCTTGACCTCATGAATGATTGCCTGAAACATGTGGCTTTGCTGTGTCATGTGACAACCGTTTTTCTTGATTTCGCTTGGCTTGATGTGTATCCTTACGCGTTGTCAATCATGATTTTGTGGCAATGGTTATTGCGATGGTTACACAAATGGTTATTTAAGTTACTATTGGAATTGTTGATTTGAATAATGACCGCCAATCACCGTTTCCAAAGACAACTCGCCGCTACGTGTGTGTGCGTAGTATGTGTTCTAAGGTTCGTTTCTGTGTAGTAATACAACAATGGCGGATTATCGTA
>KB302196.1:382535-428881 GCA_000328365.1 Capitella teleta
AGCGCTGGAGCATCGCTGGGAGAAGTGTATTGTACTTAATGGTACTTATGTTGAAAAATAAAAGTGTAATTAAGTTTCTATTTCAACGTGTTATGCCTTAGGCTCATAACTTATGGCCCCTCCCTCGTATAGGCAGCCCATCTTCAAAATATGAAAATAAAAGATAACAGAATCAATGCATTGAAATAGTTCTTTGCTTACTAAAAAAAATAGAAATGTCTTTTTAGGGACGTGGGGGTGTTAATTACGTGGTTTTACAGTTCATCAATCTAAATTTATATTTTGTATGAATAGGGATCCTTAACCATTGATATTGGTTGATTGACCAGCAGGATAAAATGTACCACACAGTTATTGATGGGCAGGACATGAAGTGTAACTTCTAAGAATTTAACTATCAGAAATGAATAATAATTAGGTGGTGGCCGAGTGGTTAGCGCCAAAGCGCGGTTCAAGTTGAATTTGAAAGAAAAATGCGCGTTTTTCTTTTAACTTCAACTTAGAGTGTGACGTCAGAAGCAGAGAAATTTTTGGACCAGACATCCTTTGCATGAAAAACGCTCCATGAGACTTTGGACGATGTCTCGCACAATTGTCATTTGACAAGAAATTTCTACATTATTTTTCTAGCATGCATAACAAGTTAACATGCAAAAGTCGCGAGACTTTAGTTGAACCTGAAACTGTTCCATAAGTTCTAGGTTCTTGGTTGGGACCTCCATATCCAGTGGGCCGAAAGGAGGTTTGGACGTGACGTCACGGTCCAAGTTGAAGTTGAAAGAAGAAAAAGGGCCCGAGGATTGTCAGAAAGTGAAATACGACATAAACTGCCGGGTGTTTGTTCCGATATCAAATGAAGTGATTTTGATATCGTGATCTTCGGAGTAAAAGAAAGTATGAAGTATAATATTCATAGTATGCAAATATTTCCTGAAAGTTGCTCATCGCTTTCCGATAAGTATATGTCTTGCCTCTTCCTAGCTCCCCAAGCCGTAGCGTAGTGCACACACGTAGTGGGAACTACTCCGCTACCCTTGGGGAGCTAGCCTCTTCCATAACTAATCGTCTAATGAAATAAGCAAATTTTGAGGACATTCAATGAATTAATATTCTAGTAGAAGCTTTTTAATGATACAACGGCAAAATCGTTCGTCCGACATATTTATCATATTTTATGACTATGAGTCTGATTATGATCATTATGAGATATTATCATATTACTTACTAGTAGTAGCATAATATAATAATTAATAAATAATAATATTTAGTATGATTCATTATGAGTATGATACTTATAGTTATAGATGCTATAAATATAATACTCACATACTGAGATACTTACTCGCTGACCAGCTGACATACATGATACAGATGATACACATTAGACATTACTTACTTACTGATATAGCAGCTAGACTCTGATCATAGCTGATAGTAGGATAGCAATATTTTTAATACAATGATTCAACAATCATAATCATGACAATGTCTGTGATCTGGTGATAGGGACATGATATAATCATTTTCAGTTGTCTGTATCCATAAAGAGGCATAGGATTTTTTCTTCAGCTTAATTTGTGTTTTTTTTTGAACCTCAATTTGGTAAACTGGTATAAGCAGTAGCCAATATTGAATATAATCAATTCACAATCCAAATCATGCAAAAGTCATTTTCACCGTCTTTTTTTGAGGAGAACACTTGCGTGCCCAATATCTGAACTACCAGATTCCTGCATATATACATAAGTACCTTCAATCTTCATTCTGGCTCCACTCAATATATATAATATTTAAGGTTAATTAATCCTTATCCTTATTCTTATATATATATAATTCTTATCTATTCAATTCATGATATAAATAAACACGTAACCTTCTTGATCGCATACCTGCATAACTAACTAATATTTCTACAGGTCTTGACTGACAGGGATACCTGAAATAGGATACAATCAAATCCTGTGTCCATCTTCTTCAAAATGGGAACTAAATTGAAAGTTCTGACTCTGAACTGTTGGTGAGTATGAAATCTGATTTCAGGTGGTGTCATTCGGCAAATCATACTCCTCGCCTCATGTAATATGGTCTAGATTCTAAATATCAGATCATCCTAGTACCATTGTGAATTAGTAATGTAATCCAGCTTTTTCATTTATTCAACTGTTTCCATTAGAAATTTGTAGACTGGATAGATGTAAGTTATTAAATAATGAGTGAATTACTTCAGAAGATAAAAAGTCAAAGTCCACGATTACTCACATAATGCCCATCCCTCCAAGTTTATATTTCACACTACTATGCAACGATCTTTTCAGGGGAATTCCTTTTCTCACGCAATTTCGTCCTGAGAGAATTGAGGCAATTGGAAACCAATTAGCGAAAGGCGATTATGACATTGTTCTTCTGCAAGAGGTAGGTTGTTGAATATCTTGTAGAATTTGAGCTTATAATTTTTTTATTATCTAGATCTGGCTCCAATCCGACTATGAAAAACTCTGCTCTCTTGTAATGACAGTGCTGCCACATGCTCATTACTTCCACAGGTTATTGCCTTCTACCCACATCCTAATCTACATATTATCTAGATCTCAATTGAACTGAATTCATATACAGTATAATATCAATATGTCGAATTTCCAGGGATCATTGAAATAACTTTGAGTTCATGAGCCTTCGAGATATAGTAATGTGAATCAAGCATGGAAAAAATGTCCCTAATGCATAATACCATAACGCACCAGACCCATGTTATGGTTACCATATGAACGATCGCGGATTGAGGGCAGAATGAAGTTAAAAACGAGCGTCTTAAAACAATGCTGACCACTAAGGAACGCATTGAATGAGGTTGTGTATCGTTATTTTCAACCTATTGCAAGCATGAATAGGATTCGGCAGTTACTTTGAGAATTGCATGCTGTCAACTTTGAGAAAGGTATGAATGATGCAGATTGGACCCTCTAAGTCAAGCAATTAGTTGAATCAGCTTTATCCAATCATAGGCAAAGTTTCTTTAACATTCAACTATGCTTGAAATATTTGCATATTTGAGTTGACTTCGACAAAAAGGTATCAAAAGTTATCCAAGGGGACGGAAAACGGATTTTACTTATAGAGTAATTCGAGTTATGGGAGTTTGACATATCAAGATTATACTCATATGATGGAATTGTTTTGCAGTGGGATGGTGGGCAGTGGCCTGTGTATCTTTTCCAAGCACAGCATTTTGGAGACCCTAAGTTATCGTTTCTCCCTAAACGGTTATCCGCAAAGAGTTCTCCACGGAGACTGGTTTGCCGGTAAAATGGTTGGTCTTGCCAAATTACTCGTGGATGACATTCGTCTGAATATTTATGTTACCCACGTGAGTAGAAAAGACATAAATGTTATCATTCATTTTATGGTTGCATAAAATTGACTCTCCCGTAGACTCACGCTGAGTACAACCCATTGAAGACTGATTACTCTGCTCATCGCATTATTCAGAGCTTTGAGCTGAGTCAATTCATCAAACACACAAGCGAAACCTGTGATGGCGTTATTCTTGGTGGCGATTTCAACTTCATGCCTTCTCAGTTGGGTTACAGCATAATTCGGTACAACAGTAATCTGAGTGACGCGTGGTTGTGCCAGGTCTGTGATACTTTGCTCTCTTCTCTAGTTCTGCCTGCTTTTGTTTCCCAACCCCTTTTTTAATTTTTTTCTCACAAGAAACGCGAGGGTTCAGAGGGTTTTCATGCTAACACGTGCGACAGGCCTGACAATTGCTTCAGCAATGGATCTGCTTTGGATCGCAATCCTGATGGTCAGAGGCTGGATTACTTGATGTGCAGAGCTAATTCAGGTGAATCCAGTTGTAAAGTAATATCAGCAAGTTGGGAATTAGGAATTTACGATAAAATTTAGTATTTTTCACGCACTGTGATTGGTCAGGTCTGTTGCGTTTGTCTCCTCCTGCGCTTAGCTTCCCCCTCCTTTCTCCTCTCTTGTATTTACAACGTTGTGCCTGTACACGAAATACATAACTTACAGTGCAGAAATGAGAAGGTTCAGCTGGGTACATCCGCACGACCTGACAACTCATTCACTGGCAATCACTACAGTGCTGAACACCAAGAGATGCACAATCAGGGGAAGTGCCTGGATTTCCTTCTGTTCAGAGCTAACTCAGGTCACTTCTGATCGATCCCCTCATCCGCCTCCTCACACAACCGATCACTCTCATTTTGCAGGTTACCGTGTTGACTGCGACGAATGCACTTTGACGATGCGCCGTGTGCCTGGGATGCATTTCAACTACTCTGACCACGAAGGTGTACAAGCTGTGTTCATTGTCAAACGAAGCGTTACTGGTATGTGCATGAAGTATTTAATGATGAACATGGCATACACTTCATGACTGCTTACAGCTCTTCCTCCGGCGAGAGAAAGCGGTGAAATTGAGAAGCATTTGACGGCGGCCGTGCCGATTATTGATGATGCTATGAAGCGAGTGAAATCTGACAAAGTGTATTGCATTGTGGCCATGGTGTTGGCGTTGATTCTGCTGATTTTCACGTTTGACGTCAGTCTGCCATTTGGACTGACCGCCCTGGTCATTCTGCTGAGGGGATGCCTGGTGGTCACGGTCGCCTACTTCTTCTGGACGCTGGTCGTTTTGAAGACAATCGAATTGAAAGGGCTGACTGCCGCCAGGAACGACATCAACAACGCCCTCAAATCAAACCCTCCTCTGTGATAGCATCGGAATAATTTGTATTGAAATCATTTTAAATTCCTAAGTATAAATGAATATAAATAGAAGAAGTCGAAATGTTTGACATTTTATTATTTATGAATGAAGAGGGGTTTTGACCCCTTAAAAAAGTTAGAAAAATGCAAATGTTGGTTGTATCGCTGATTTCATGATCAATCAAAAGTTAATTATGTGCCTTGACTTGCCGAATGTTCAATTGGTGGCATTGGCTAAGCTCTATGATGTATTTAAATCACAATCACAGTAAATGCAGTGTAAAGCAATTATGTGCAACCATTTTAAGCATCTATCTGGAAATGGAATCATTGAGCAAGGCGACATCAGAGCTCGTCGCGGCTGTCTACTTCTTCAGTTTGCAATGCAGCAACTGTTTCCAACCAGAACTTCATCTGTTCTGGTTGGTAGTTGTGCCTCAATTCAGGAACCGCGTCCACTCGCATGTAGCTGCCGTTCTCCCGAAGCTCTGGCCAGTGTGGAAGGCCTTCTCCAGATGGAACACTGAATAGGAAAGGATTGCAATATGAAATTTTAACATTATTAACATCATACATGTAATTAATCAGCATGATATTTGCCATTTATAACATCAGTTTATAAAGGTATGCTGCAGATTAGCAGAACACCATATATAATATATTTAGTTTTATTTACCCAGTAGCAGCAAAGGAAGCCAAATACTGCATAAACACATCTTCCGTCAATCTATTTTCTTCAAGTCTATCTGCTGGGATTTGAAATCCGAAAACTTCACTCATTTGTGAGAATCCATAGACCGCTGTCAAATCATCCGTATGATCGGCTCGGATGAAGTCTGGCTTCGAAGAGTAGAACGGGCGACCGTTGAATTCATACAGATACACTTTCTGTTTTCCGTATTCTAGCACAAAGAAAGCATTTAAATTTCAGGCAGCACTTTAATTAACTAATCTCACCAATTAGTTTAAGTGCAGTGTTGTAAGTCGTATGGGTCAGTAGGGAATCGCCAACAAACTTGGTAACTGCGTACAGCAGGTTTTCCTCAGACTCATCGTCGTTCACGTAGACCTTCACGGCTTCATCAACCAGTTTGTCCATGCCGGTCAGCCCACGCAGAAAGAGGCTGGCAGAATGAGTGACGTAATCTCTGGATGGATAAATGCATCAATTGAGTCTCCCTGAGGGAAGAGTACACTTGCCTGAAAACACTCATGTTCAAGTTGCCGAAATCAACATGGGGAAAGAAAAGATGGGCAAACATGAATCCTTCGACGTATGTGAATCCTGCCATGACATCAACTTTGGTGTGGAAATTTCCTTGCTTCATCATATTCAGAGGAGTGTCTGGGAAGCACTCGTTGTCCACAACAGGCCAGAAGATAGTCATTCCATTCACAGAATATCCAGCAATTGTCCTCATTGGCAGCGTCTTCAAACAGCTGACGATCTCATCAGTTGTTGTGTTAGGGCATCCTGCAAAATGCCATTGAGAACGTTCTCATGTATAACGAGTTAAAAACTAATAAAAAGGCAGAGAGACTACTGAATCGGTGATTCATTTCAGGATTAGGGTTATTAACTTACTACATTATAACTTTAAGGCCTAACGATTCAATTCTATGTGTATACAGTATTTCCAGAAAGGTGTAACAAACCCAGGGCGGTTGCCACGACAGCGTTATCTTCAAGTGACCTCCGAGTCGAGAACTGAGGCATGCCGACGATGCTTCCACTCGACATGATCGCCCGTTGGAAGAGGCCCGCGCTACACGGAGATACCAAATGCATGGACACACTCCACGCTCCTAAGAAATATTGATTCTGGTGGTCACAAGTCAAGCAAATACCTCACCAGCACTCTCGCCAGAGATGGTCACTTGACTTGGGTCTCCTCCAAAGTTAGCGATATTATCTTGCACCCACTTCAGGGCAAGCACCTGGTCCTTGAAACCCATGTTACCGCCAAGGGAACCGTCCTCCGTTGACATAAACCCTGTGTGCAAATAATTCTTACACCATTGCTTCCTTGGAAGGTAGTTTTCTGTATAATTACCAAGTAATCCTAATCGGTACTGGATGGACACCGCGACTTGGTCGTACTTGACTGCGTTCACTCTTAAATCAGCCATGGATGACCAACCTACAGAGCGAGATGATGACATCATGGATTCATGATGACACTGGACGCACCGGATTGGAGTCCTCCGCCGTGGATGTGAACAACCACAGGGCGTTTTCCTGTCAGCGAAGGGGTGTACACATCAAGGGTTAAACAGTCCTCAGAATCGTCAATATCATACGGTAAGGGTATGCCCATCATGGATTTAAGTGCATACACAAGGGTGGGCACATCCTGAGGACATGCTGAACCTGGATTAACAATTAGCTTTGTGAAAGTTCCAAGTTTACATTAATTCAGCTTACCAACTTTGGTCGCATCCCGAATTCCTTTCCATGGCCTGACTGGCTGAGGAGACTTGAACCTGAGGTCGTTGATTGGCGGGGCAGCGTATGGAATTCCCATGAAGGCGAATCCATACTGAGAAGCGTTGTTCAGTGGAGCAAACTTGCCCTGAACTCGACCATATTTCGTATCAGCTACAGGCCCTGCGACAAATCATATTTTGTTTTATATGTGTATGTGTTATAATCCAGTAACAGAATATTATCGATTTGAAAAATACCTCGAATTATGTCAGCCACTTTGGATTTAGCCAGTTGTGGAAGTGTATGGGTCCAGAAATTCATTCTGGTTGACTGGAAGTTCATCTCTGCGTGAGATTCCACATCGAAAACCATGAACTGTTGATGAACAGAGTCGAATTGCGGCCACTGAGCGAGTCCTTCTGAATTGGGATTCCTTCAAATATTTGACATAATTCACTGGAAAGAAGCAAAGTGCGAGTCTTATATATACCCATGAATGGCAAAGTTTGACCAAGCATTAAATATTGCATCAGCGACAATTCTGTCCTCGTCCGAGATTGTCAGAGGAATCACTCCGAATCCGTTTGTGAACTGAGTTCCGAGCATCAGAACAAGATCATCGCAGTGGTCACTGCCGATGAAATCTGGGTGATTTGAAATCGAAGGACGATGGCGGATCTGGTAGAAATACGTTTTGCCTTCCAATGTCTCTGTTGAATACAAAAGAAAGATGCACACAAATACTTAGAGAAAACCATTATCAGAGTACTTGAAAAATCGAGTGCAGTCGCATACGTAGGCCACAGGAGGAATGAATCGCCAAAGAATTCTGTGGCAGCTTTGATGAGACCATTTGTTCTGGTGTCTCGGACGTATGCCACAACCGCAGCTGCGACTGCAGCTTGTCTGACGTACAGGGGAAGACGTGGGTATCTCCTGGTGATTTCATGCAGGAAATATCCCTGTACTCTCTCCAGTGAAGTGTCTTCGGCCACCAGCGGAGGGATCCGGGTGGCAGACAGCCAGTAGCCTTCGGTTGACATGGTTCCCATAATAACGTCAATATCTTTGTTGTACTGTCCAGTCCTCAGGAGTTTCTCTGGGTCATCGGGGAGATAGACGCCATCAGCAGTGGCCAAGAGCTTCTGTTTACACGGCTCAGATTCTGAGGCAGCAAAGCGCTCCACAGGAAGTTTCCGGAAGCACTCAGCCATGGCCCTCGAATCATTTGACGGGCAACCTGAGAACTCTTGCATGAACAATGACATACACGTTCCCATTGAGCTCACCAAGACATTCTGCATACTGCATTGTTGTGGCAGTGTTGTTGTTAACAGGGGAGAAGGATGATGCACGGATGATGGAACCACTTTGGGCGATAGCTCGCTTGAAAAGTCCTTTGCTCATGGGAGATATGATGTGCATGGTAATCGACCAGCCCCCTGAAGAGAGCATATGTTCACAGCACAATTATACATGTGCAGTTTATTCTCACCTGCACTCTGCCCAATGATTGTCACTTGATTTGGGTCGCCTCCAAAATGGTGTATGTTCTGCTGCACCCATTTCAGTGCCATTACCTGATCTTGGAAACCAAGGTTTGCTGGCATGTGTTCATCTTCCATGCTGGCCCAACCTTTGAATCAAACAATTAAATACTGAAGTTTCAAGTACCGGGTATGCTATGAGAACCACTGTACCTAGTGCCCCAAGCCGGTACTGGATAGGTACCACGACGATGTCTCTCACGGACGAGTACGCACGGAAATCATACCTGACACTCGATGTTCCTGAGAAAGAGATCAGGTCCAAACATCAGATGTGAACTCGTTCATCTGACCTGCTTGCAATGCTCCTCCGTGGATGTAGACAATCACAGGTCGTTTTCCAGTCGTAGATCTCGTGTAAACATCTAGTGTCAAGCAATCTTCAGAGAGTTTCCATTTATTGTATGGAGGTGCGCCCATGAAGTGCATTGCAGGGTAGTCCTTCTCATCCTGAATACAGGCAGGTCCTTCGTAGAAAGCACGATGAAGGTGTGATAAAACACTTGTGGTAAAACTCTTACCAGGTTTACTTGCATCCCGTACTCCACTCCAGGTAGTAACAGATCTGGGACTTCTGAATCTATAATCTCCCAAGGGAGAAGCAGCGTAGGGAATCCCGTAGAAGACATGGGAATCCGCGTAGCCCTGCAGGGGAATCGTCACACCAACAAGTTCTCCGGATTGTAGAGACACTCTTGGGTCTGTCTTTGCGACTGTGATCAGTGCAACTGGAAATGTGAAACAGATATCCGTTGAATTACTCAAGTATTATACTACAATTCTATAGTACAATTAACTGTATATAGCGTACTATGCAAAGTATGCATACTTGATTATGTTGAATGAAGTGATATGCATGTTGCTTGTACATATGTATACTAATAACTTGAATGCTATAGTAATTTATTCCTGATTCCTTTTTTGAACTTAAAATAATATTATTGTGTGATTTGTATACCAGTAATTTTGATTTTAATATATTTAATTGTTTTTTTCAGGTTTCGTTAAATTCTTTCATCAATCAATCAGCCACTAAATCAAATAACCAATCAATGAATCATTCGATCAATCAAGATCAAGTTCAGCAGTTACCGGTACGTACGTATAGTAATGCCTAAACGCCCAATAGGCCTATAGGCCCAATACATAATTATATGCGTGCTTCCACCATATAAGTATAACTCCATAAGTAAATTGAGATAAAAACTGTAGTTATACAGTTTATAGTTATAGGCCCTACAATCCTACGTATAAACAATTACACAAGCACCAGTATGCTGCATATGGTCATTGGACATTTGGTTAGAATGATTGTAAATTTGAGTCAAACATTTGGACATCAGCTGATCAGTGACTCGATCAATGAGGCTGTTTTTGAGGCAGCCAAAAGAGATCGAACCCACGACCTCCGTATATACTATATAATATAATATAATATGAGTTGTCGGCGGTTGTCGGGACCCCGCATAAGCTACACCACCGACATCCAACCTTGAGGTCACTCTGACCTAAGTGAAAGCTACATCGGTATCGATTCAGCATTTCAGCTGAGCAGCATAACAAACATGAAAAAAAAAAAAAAAAAAACAAATACGCCTAATCTCGGGGCATCCCTGGCATGACATGCTTCAATCATGATTACATGTATACAGGTACACGCAATTTGCATTCTAAGATGCATACATGTGATGCACATAGACGGCATAGTACACCAAGCACAGTACATAAATATCGGCAAAAATCTGGGCCATGCCTCACACATCGCCTCAAATGTCGCAACACAGTTATTCTGGTGATCACTGGCATGGCCCACAGCGCATACAACGTACACCAATTATGCTTAACCTCACTCTAATTACAACTCACAGACAACGGCGAGGGTCACTTTGTCCTTGGATTCCATCGTACGTTGAAGGACGCTCTCAATTGTGAATCGTAATGCCGGCGAACTCTGCTTCAGCTCGTTGTAGGCAGAAGACTTGCTGCAAGTGCATATTTTTTTTACACCCTTTCATAACATCTCAGTCATTCGACCTTTAAAAACTATCCTCGCCGTTGACCTGATAAAAGTGATACATGTAATAACAGCTTTTATTCATCAATAATGTACATGTTGTTGTATACTTGTAGTTAATTATGTTATTAATTAGTAGTAATTAAGTGCACATAAGAGTTTTTCGCATATGCTGGGCGCGATGCATTCTGGTCAAGCGGGCAATTAGCCATTAGGTGAAGGTGTTTAATTAAATGTAAGCAGCAGAATTACGCAGATCTCACGCGTCTCTCGATGGCAGCCATTTTCCCGCTCGATTCGGAAATTGCAGACTTGCGCTTTCGTTTATAATTCACCCCAAAAAAAAAAAAAAAAAATAAAGGCATTCCATTTTTACGAGACTGGCAGTTAACCCTTATGGGGCAAAGGTTAAAAAGAGTCCCGACCGTCGATGTAATGCTTCACCACGCAAAGCAAGGAATTTTTGAATTTGATATAAATTTACTCTATTTACAAAAGTTGAAAAATAGATTGCAGATGAGAAAGCCGTGCACACAAAAAGTCTATTCGGATGAAAAACTCACCTTGCTACTCGTGATTAAAATAAATTCCAACCCTAACACTACTGAATGAGCTTTCAATCCTAGTACGAAAGAAAAATAGAAAAATACTTGATATAGAAAAGGGAAAAATAGAGCTTATTAAATCGATGGCATGAATATAATTCATATTGAAATCATAAACTGTAAATGAAACAGAAGTCGAATGTTTGACATTTTATTTGATTATTTATAAATGCAGAGCAGTTTTTCCATTCATTCACACGCAGCGGATGATGACAATGTTTACCAAAAAAA
The DNA here is from genome assembly GCA_000328365.1 of Capitella teleta. Lineage (NCBI taxonomy): Eukaryota > Metazoa > Annelida > Polychaeta > Capitellidae > Capitella > Capitella teleta. The sequence goes on from KB302196.1 coordinate 394,092, forward strand.
AATAAAAAAAAAAAAAAATTAAAAATATAAAATTACTTTCATACAGAATATTTCCTTTGTGGTACAACGAGGAATTTATTTTTATATGATTCAAATGTTATTTTTTTAAATAATGAAATTGAATATCTGAAAAAAACAAAGTAATGCCAACGATGTTCATAAGTGAGATTGTAGCTCTCCTCAGAAGATGTTGCCAAAAAGTTTAGTTAGCCAAGAATTAGTTCAAAAACTCTGACTAGAATGGTTTGACAAATACAACTCAGTGATGATTCAGTAGCAAGGATGCTCATGCAAAGCCACTGGCGACTGCCCTCAAAATTACATCAACCAACAATGAAAGCTAAAATCTTTTTTATGTCAAAATATATAAATACCGGTGTCATGAAGTGATAAGAGTTAGCATAAAGCAGCACTTGGCAAAATGTGTAGCTGACAAATTGCACTGTGAAGCAGCCTATTGAATATATTCACTCCACAACAACGATGCATAGCTGTGACGTCATCATTCACACACGTTTTGGCAAATAAAATACGAGGCTTGCACCAGGAAGAAGCAAGCGATGCGGCTCAGTGGCGTCATCTCGTGTCCACTGCCAGCACCAGGTTGCTCAGACTTGGCATGCGCATAATTTCCGATCGAGAGAGAGGAACGAAGTTGAATCCTTTGGATGTCATGATGTCTCTTAAGCCTTGATCGGCTTCTTGGTCTCTGAAATAAAAAGCGGAAAATTAAATAAACACTGAAAACAGGGAACTTCTATCAAAATGAGAGGAGAATTGTTTAACATGCAACATGGTGCAAATAACCTTCACTTATTAGGGTTAGAGAACGGTTGTGAGCATGTTTTTTCCACAAATGGGAAGCAATAACTGGAGTTTTTTGCTTGGAATGCATGAGAAGCAGATTAAACATGCGACTGATCACGTCACAGTGAGCATCAATTCAAATGGTATGAACGATCAAATGAATTCACGATTTTCAAAATTTCCATGAACATTTCCACAAAATCAATTATAATGCCTGTTGTATATCATTTAAAACAAAACCATGCATTATCAGTTTTTTTCACACCTGGGGTAGATAAATAATCATCAGCATTAGAATTCTGCTTTCCTGATGAAATGTAGGGTTCTAAAAAATTCCCTGTTATGCTTAGGATGAGAAGGAACTAGAGGGTTTGGGATTGTTAATACGCCTTATACTTAACAGAGGCGAAAGAGAGAGATTAGGCAACTTGTAAAGAGACGCTGGTTTAGTGGATAAGCCATCGTCACCAAAGACCCCAGAAGTTTCCTTATACACACACAAGGCATTAAGAAGGAAACTTGGCGTCTGACGAGAGGGATTAACAAATTCAACAGGGCAATGATACCTGCTGCAGCGCTGCCTTGAGATTTCCTGGAGGGTTCACATAAATCATTAAAACAGGATTCTTTACATTGTAATCAGTGATGGAGAAATAAAAGAAAAAGAGACAGAAGTTCTCACCGGAGTCTGTCCTCCTCCAGCAGCGCAACTAATGCGTCCCTTTGTTCGACAACTTCTAGCAGTTCTTTGAGAATCTCTGACTCTTCGTGGCGTTTTTCTGTGATAGAATATTGATGACGAGGAAGGAGTATGAATAATGTGACCTACCAGGGCACTGCATGCACTCCCTCAGGCGCTGTTCTAATCGACTGTGTCTGTCTTCCAGTTCTAATTCTTTGGCGCTGTAAAAACCACAGATTAAATGCGAATATCGTAAACGCGAGTGACTCACTGAACCATCAGCTCAGACTCATAGCGAACAAGAACGTTCTTCTCGTGAACAACATTGAACCAATCTTGCATCAAGCGAGTTTCATCTGATGGAGCTTCTGTGAAGGAGATTTAAACAGTGATGAAATCCCAAAATGCAAAAGCAATCTCGCACCTGGAGCCTCCTCGCCTCGAAGGCCACGTTCGATGGAAACTCCTTTGGTTTCGACTTCTCTCTGCCGCTGCTCAACCTCCTGGAGCTGACGCTGAATCTCTTGTGCCATGCGCAGTCGCTTCATCTCCTGCTCCCTTTGCCTGCGCTGGGCTGCTCTCTGCTGCTTCTTCAACAGGCGAGCCACTTCCTCCTCACTCAGCCCTTGTTGCTGCAAAACCAACAATAAAAATTTAGCTCCAAACATACAACTTCAACCAACCTCAAGTTTGAAACTTCGCAGGGAAATCTTATCCTCACCAAATTCGCTCTCATTCTCAAATTCATCAACTGGAATAAAGTTTATCATCAGAAAATTAGTGAACAGCAGTTGTGAGATGAGACTTACGCTCAGCATGAGGAGCAATCTCAGTTTTCTGAATGATGTGGGGGGGTGCGACTGCTTTTATTCGCTCCTTCATGCTTTCCCGCCCTTTGCACTTGGACTCATCTTGCAGCATAGGAGCCACTTCATCAATCATGCTTTTTCTCTTTTCCTCTTCGCTCAACTGTCGACCAGATTTCGGTCGCAGTTTGACACCAAGTTTTTTCGCTTGCGTTGCCTTCTTGCTATCAGTGGCAGTGGGAGTGCTTTTGCTTTTGGCTTGAGATCTACCAAAGATGGGCGGTGACTTGGCTCGCGTTTCTACTGGAGGAGGGCTCTTGGGCGCTTTCTTCTCTTGGCTCTTGGACGGCATCAGCATGGACAGTAACGAGCGTCGTTTCTTCTCCCCAACAGGAGGACTTTTCGCGTTTTCCTTATCCTCCTTACGCATTTGTACTTTTCCTCGTTTGTCTACTTTCTCCTTCGTTGGCAGGTTTGGGCTCTCAGTGGAGCTCAGCGTGGATGAGTCCGACTGCGAAGAGTTCTGTTGATGGCTTTTACTTGAGAATGGACGGAAGCCTCCTTCGGATTTCTTCTTGGTTTTCTCCGAGAGCGGCCGGTTGTCTCGCTTTCTCAGAAGTCCCTTCCGGGTGGAATTCTGCTCCCCATCACTGAGGACCTTTTCCCTACCAGACGAGCGTCCCTTGGACTTCTCAACTTCCTTTATCATTTTGATCTCTTCCGGGGTGAGAACTTTCTTAGTCAGATCAACGTTAGTCTTGGATGGAATATTTGGGAGCATGCGGCGTTTATCAGCTTTTGTGGCTTCAACCTTCTTTGACGTTGACGGCTTGTACAGAGCATCGCTGTCCCCATTAGCTGAGTTAGAGCGTGGCACGCCAGCCGTCGGAGTGGTCGGGGCAGCAGCCGCACTATCCACACTCTTCCATTCTGGCGTCTTCAAGTCGAGCACTTTGCTATTCGTCTCTCTGGTGAACTCTTGCTCTGAAACTTCCTTAGCGATGACTGCTTTCTTCCTATCAATCTCTTTGAATACCTTTTTATGATCGATCCTCACAGGCTGAGCTGCTTCGAAGAAGAATCTCCTCTTAGCATCAGTCAGCTTATTTGGGGAATAAACAGGCGAGGCAGTGCGCCAGGAGCTGATAGAGCGCTGATCGCTGCTCTCACTGACGCTGTCGTCCGCCTGAGACCGGTTCACAGAAAGCAGACTCGAGTCATCTTTCTTGTTGTCAGTGTTGCTCGTATTGGGCGTGTAGTAACTGCTATCAGCAACTGAGCTCTGGGCGGAATGCATAAGAGTGGAATTGAGAGAGGCGTCTGTGATGGACAGAGCAGGGGAGTCATTGAAGCCGTTGTTCATGTGGTGATTAGCAGCGTTCATCTCAGACTCTTTTTCCAATTCACTTAAATCAACATCCTCCGATTCATCATGGCTCATATTGGCTTCGAGGATATTCTCAATGGAGCTGCTGTCTTCTGTGTTGGTGGTCAGCAAAAGATCCACCGAGTGGCTATCGTCCAAGGGGTCAGCGCTGTCGGTGGTGGTCAGGGCGGCCGAAGTGGAGTCCAGCACCAGGACAGACGAACGGGATGACGGAGACGAGGAAGAGAGGCTCTCTTCCTCGTTATCCTCCTCCTCCTTATGAACTTTCTTCCGAGCGGTAACAAACTTCTCATCCACACTGAACGATTGATTACACACAGTGAACTCCACAATAGAATCATCCTTCTCATCATTCCCTACAACTTTGGGCTTGGCAGCAGCTGCTAGCAGATCACTGAGGATATCCGTGTCCACAAAAACCATCTTCTCCTCACTTGGCTTCTCAGCAACAGAAGGCTGAGGCGGCAACTGGGCATCCGCATTTTGCAGCATGTCGTCAATTCTACGCAGAACATCATCAGGTCCCGCTTCGTTTTTCTTCACTAGATCCATCATTGACTCCTCACACACATCCTCCTTGCCCTTAGCGAGATCCGTTAAATTCACATCATCGTTAGAACCAACATTTTCCAAAGTATCCTGAGAGTCCTGAGGGTGGAGCTCCACTTCATCTGAGTAATAGATCGGAGAGGCCCCATGACTAACTAATGATGCAGCAGATTCATGAAGCAGGGGAGTGGAATGTGAGGCAACAGAAGCCGAAGGAGGAGCCATAGGCGTGAATGGAATGCCGGCGGGCGGTTGGTTCTCTGCGACCAGTGTGGAGAGATCTTGTGAATTAGTACAACTATCGGGCATATTGTTTTGCGCCAGGGCAGTCAAATTCTCTTCGCTGCAAAAAGCCGTCACGTTTTGAGAAGACTCTTCTTGCTCATCAACCAGCGACTGAGGAGTGATATCCTCTTCCTTTGGTTGATTCTCTTCTCTTTCAGATTCCTGGTTACGCAAAACTATAGTGGAAATTTCCTCCTCACTTGTCATATTGCACATGTTTTTCTCAGCTAACATGGTCAGATTGTTGCAAGTTGACGACAAAGTGTCGCTCAACTGGCATGAAGCCAAGGATATGGAAGACGACGGAACGATTGATTCTTGAAGAACAGCTGGCACCTGTTCAGGGAGCGGTACATCCTGTTGTTCAGGATGTTGTATCTCATCGTTCTCAGTCAAAATAGCTGGTACCTGCTCTTGTTCAGGGGTGTTGAGTGGTTCAGAGAGATCAGTCGGCAGCTCCTCTTGTTCAGGGAGAATGATTGGTACCTCTTCTTGTTCAGGGAGAATGATTGGTACCTCCTCTTGTTCAGGGAGAACTGCTGGTTCCGCCTCTTGTTCAGGGAGAACGATTGGTACCTCCTCTTGTTCAGGGAGAACTGCTGGTTCCGCCTCTTGTTCAGGGAGAATGATTGGTACCTCTTCTTGTTCAGGGAGAACTGCTGGTTCCGCCTCTTGTTCAGGGAGAACGATTGGTACCTCTTCTTGTTCAGGGAGAACTGCTGGTTCCGCCTCTTGTTCAGGGAGAACGATTGGTACCTCTTCTTGTTCAGGGAGAACTGCTGGTTCCGCCTCTTGTTCAGGGAGAACGATTGGTACCTCCTCTTGTTCAGGGAGAACTGCTGGTTCCGCCTCTTGTTCAGGGAGAACGATTGGTACCTCCTCTTGTTCAGGGAGAACTGCTGGTTCCGCCTCTTGTTCAGGGAGAACGATTGGTACCTCCTCTTGTTCAGGGAGAATGATTGGTACCTCCTCTTGTTCAGAGAGAACTGCTGGTTCCGCCTCTTGTTCAGGGAGAACGATTGGTACCTCCTCTTGTTCAGGGAGAACTGCTGGTTCCGCCTCTTGTTCAGGGGGAACAATTGGTACCTCCTCTTGTTCAGGGAGAATGATTGGTACCTCCTCTTGTTCAGGGAGAACTGCTGGTTCCGCCTCTTGTTCAGGGAGAGCGATTGGTACCTCCTCTTGTTCAGGGAGAATGATTGGTACCCCCTCTTGTTCAGGGAGAACTGCTGGTTCCGCCTCTTGTTCACAGAGAACGATTGGTACCTCCTCTTGTTCAGGGAGGACAGCTGTTACTGCATCTTGCTCAGGGAGTGATGCCTCCACTGGTTGAATCTCAGGCGCAGGTTCTTCCTGTTTTGAATAAGAAATTGACGCAGCTGAGGATGCACCATCCTGATCAGTATTTTTGATGTCATCCAGCGTTGCCACATCTTCGAGGGCATCCCCAAAAGGTCCTTTGACACGATCCATCTCGTCCAACACTCTGGTATCTGCATTCACACTTTCACTGGAAATTGAGCTCAAAAGATCAACTCTAGGCTCACACTCAGTCACAGAGGTTGCGTCACATGAGCATGGCGCATCTGACACATCGACTTCTACTGCCGATTCAACTTGCCAAGGAAGACTTTCAGATGACTCTTTTGTGGATGACGATGATGCTCTGCTGAGGTACCTGCCAAGGATGGATGTTCCAGCACCGGTGTTGGAGCGTTGAAGTTCAGTTGCCAGAACAGTCAGCTCATCATCTACATATGTCTCAGAGGTACAGGCTCCATCAATCTGAATCACATCTTGTTCACATTCTGATAGCGGTGATTCCTCCAGCATCTCCTCAGGTGTCACTTCTTCATCAGACACTTCTATTCCATCAGGAATCATGGGAGACAGCTGAGCAAGGGGTGCCAGCTTCTTGATCGGTTCCGGTGACTCTTTACTTGGCCGATCAGTCAGAGTGGTGTCTGGGTCAGGAAATTCAGGCGCTTGACCGACAAGTGGGGTTTGAGGTCCGGAAAAAACACTCAAATCATCCACACTGGAAGTCCTATCAGATGGAATCTCATGTTGGTTCAGCGTTAAGCACTCAGAGGCATCAGAAGTGTCGCTGTCAACATTCGGCAGACTGAGTGAGGTCTTGTCAGCTTCTGATTGGCCTCTGGCATTCCCTTTAGTTGGCATTTTGGATTCCAGCTCCATGCGGATACGAAGAATATCGGCCTTGGCTCGCTCCTTCCAAGTCATCCCACAGCCATCAGAATCATCCAAATCCTCACTTTCCACCTCAGTCGATGAACAGCTCTCATCAGTCGTCACTTCTATTGTGTAGCGGTACTCGGAAATGGCTTCATACACAACTTCCCGCACCACTTCTTCCAGCAGCTCCCTTCCAATGCCAAGACCAGACGGTGGAGATGGAGGAGATGTTACTTCGGTCTTCACTTCCACATCAGGGAGTGCTGAGGTTGCATGGTCATCTGCATAGTGGACATCCTCACTTAATGCAGACACCCCTGGAGCTGATTCAGCCGCCAGAAGAACCGGTGCTGGAGACTCCACAGGTACAACATCCGGAAGAACAGCTGCTACCGGAGCCTCATCTTTCTGACCGTCAGTATCATTCAGATCTTCCTGGATCTTCTCATCAGTCAGCGTTACATCTCCTGCTAACTCCTCTTCCTCCTCAACTTCTTCGGCTTCAGCCTTTGGCGGTGTCTCTTTGATGATTTCCTCAGAGGATGAAGCTTGCTTATCTTCGGCCATCTTATCTGCATAATCATCATCAAACTCATCGCTAATTGGAGATGCGCTGGATGCCTCTTCAACCTCAATGGTAGGGAGACTGGAAGAGGAGAACTCCTCTTCTGCGCACCTCCTCCTCTTGCTTTCCTCCTCCACTTCACTCATCTTCCTTTTCTTAACTTCCTCTGGTTCCTCTCCTTCCTCTTCCTCCTCCTCCTCTTCTACAACAACCTCCTCTTCAACCGGTGCTTCCTCCACTTCCATCTTCACTGCTTTTGGCGGATCCAAACCAAGGAAGCTACGTGCGTTGATTCTCACCGGTTCAGAAACAGCTTGGAAGAATGCCAAGCGATTTCGACTGAGAGCGGCCGTGGTGGGTGAGGGTTTCGTATCCTCCGGTGGCAGCTCCACTGGTTTGGTCAGCTGCAATGCTGACGGCTTCATGTCTTTAGACTTCTTTACACCTTGTGCACCTATAACAGAAAATAGTTAAATTTTCAAACTGACAATGAAACTTCACACACCAATATCCATATCATCAGATTCATGCTCAGTTTCCGTGTCTGATTCCCACTCTTCCTCTTCCTCCTCCTCTTCACTTTCTTCCTCAATTTCAGTCTCCGTTTCAGATTCATCATCAGCCTCTCCACTTTCCTCTCCTTGTCTTGACCGTGACTTGGTCAGCTCTTTCTTCTGCAGCTGGCGGCTGTAGGAACGGGCAAGCTCAGCCCATGACACATCAGGGTCAGAGAGGTCACCATCTGACCAGTCCAAGTCCTCATCGGATGACCTGTGGAATGGTAATAATACAATAAGTGAAATTCCAATTAACTTTTAAAAAGTGCTGATTGGTTTTACAGTGCTCATGGAAAGATTCATTATCCGATACCCTTAAGAGAGGAGCTAAACCAATGATATACCGGTATTAAGATTGACATTGAAGCGATTCTATAAACTACTGTAGAAGAGAGTGCGAAGGAACATTCCAATTGGCCTGAAACACATGCAAATCCTCCCCAAATGGAAACCTTATCAGAATTGAAGGATGCACGCATCATGCAGTGTTTCATCCATCATACATGCATCTCAGGAATCGTCAGGATACGGATAAAAGACTCACGAAGTGAAATAAGAATAAGAAGAGCGCTTTGGTCGGCCAAGAAGACAAGCAAACGGCCTGAATGCGGATTGAAAGACAAACAAATTTTACCATTGAAAGAACTCATTGTTATGCACGGGGGATGTTAGTTGGCTACAAACAAGAGATCAGTTAAGTGAGTTGTACAAGACGGCTATTCACCACAATACATTTTTAATAACACAAGCGTGACTCAGCATGAACTAAGCATTCCATGTGATGACGTGCAGAAGCAACTCACCCTGAAGACTCTGAACCATCTCCTCCTGCGTTTCGGTCACCGAGATCAACCAGAGAAGCGCTGAGGTTGTGCGATGTCTGTTCCCATTCACTCTCCTCCATCTCGCTCTCTGTCATGTACTCCATGCGTTCGGGAGTTTTCTTCGTTTTAGCTGAATCAATGGAGTCCTTGTTGGATGGGGTGCGTGCTGACAGGCTTTCCGGGAAATGGCGTGATCGTCGCTTCAACCGTTTCGGTCTGGAAGTAATGCTTGCGTGCTGCTGGCAGTAGAAACGACCTGGGATCGGAATAATTTAATTTATTCTGTGTGCTAAGCAGGCTTTGTTTTACCTTCCAAGCCGTCGGCTTTGATGAAAACATGAGCACCAATGCGAATAGTCTCCCCACAATAATAACAGCGGAAACAATTTCGGTGAAAAAATACTCCTTCCACAGAATACCTCTCCACCAGATAGACTTTGTCTTTGCAGAAGAAGCACAAATCAGCTGGCTGTGGCTTCACTTGCATCGGAACCTTCGGGTCCTGAGAGAGAAAAAAAAAAGTCATTATTTGAAAAAATAATCACAATATGACACACAGTTTTGACAGCTACAGGTTCCGATTCCTTGAACTTGGTGGCGAGGTCTTTCGCTAGGGCGCTGACCTTATTTTGACCTCTAGGCTCTGCGCCCATGGCCTTCAACTCTTGCTGCAGTTTCATCTTGTCATACTCTTGAGCGTCGTACTGTTTCTTCTCACCATTGCTTGGCTGCTGGAGACGAAGAAAATTGTCATTCTATAAAATTCATTGAAATATTCTGACCACTTCAGGGTTTTTGAGGTCGCGAATGCGCTGGGAAGCCACTCCATAGGCGTAGATGGGCTTGGACGGCCTCTTGGCTTCCTCCTCTTCCTAGAAACGAAGGAGGGGGACAAGGTCAAAACAGGGAACAATGAAAATGTCTTGAATATTGAAAGTATATTACCGGTATTACAATGATACAAATGCAGAATTGTCAGTCTAATCAAAACTAATCATACATATATATATATTCACATGCAAGATTTAGTAAATCAATGCAGGCAAGCTTCTCTTAATGATTTTGTAAATTAATATTTTGGACAAATACATTTCTGATGAGATGCATGTTATCTAGATTTTTTAATCACAGAAGATGTTTGAAAGATTATGACATTTGAAAACAGGAGAATAAAAAAATTAAAATTTCTGAAATAGAAAAAATAAAAGAGGGAAAGAAGTGCCACACAGAATAACACAACACACACACATAACACAAACAGAAGCGCTTGTCTACAACATAAAAGCCGGGGAAACGATAGCCTGCCTGGTGAATTCTGTACGCGCTGAACAGGTCCTCGGAGGATGACCAGATCTCTGACTTGGGAGGAACCCCGAGCTGATAAGAACCAGATTGAGATAAGAAGACAAACACAGAACACGAACAGTGCACAAAAAATAAGACAGAACAAAGTTCACCGACATTCACAGCAACATGCAATGGACGCCATGAATGTTGGTGAAAATCAAAAAGCTCGCTGATAGGTACAATTAAGTACAAAGTATATAACCCTACATCTCTACAAATATGGAATTGTAAATTCTTAGCCTTGGTGTGAGGATTTTAGAACATAAAATAAACAAAAACTTAAAAGGGTGGGTCCTGAAAGAAAAGTATAAAAATCCAAACTCCAACTTAGCGTTTTACTAATTAAATATGAATACATATGTATATATGACGCTAGCTTACGGATGAATCGCTGTCACTGGAATAATCCTTGTTAGCACAAGAGAGAGAGAGAAAAATGAAAGAAATTAGCACACGCAAAAATCTTACACAGCATTTTGTGAGAATTAAAAAACAAAACACACTTACTTTTCTTTGCCGAAATCTGCTTGCAATTTTCCCCACGGACGGCTGTTGTCTTGGCGATCGATTTCCAGGAATTTTGCGCGGGACTTTTTCTTCTGAGTCATCAGATTTCCTGGCCATTTTGGGCGGGCGTATTGATTCTTTGCGAAAGTACTCGTAAAAACTAGTGAGGTAAGAAGCCATGAGAGTTTTATCCGGGCCGTCCGGATTCTCCATGTCTGCCACCGTCACGAGCGGTTTGATTCCAAACTCTCTCTGAGCCAATTCAAAAATCATTTCATTGTTCTCAGCAATTTTGCTTGCATCCATTTGGAAGAAATTACTGCAAAAAAACAGCCAAAAATATTATTTCTTTAAATATAAGTCCCAGACTTTGAACCCACATGAGTTCTGGACGATATTTGTGAATAAGGCCGGCCAGAGCTATACCACTCCTCCACGATAGCGTCAAATCCAGGATTTGCACCTGGCTTCTGTAGCACTCGAGTTCTTTTTGTAACCATCGTAGAAGATTGTGACTGTCCCTGTAGCATTCTGTGTGGAGTTGGAGCACAATTAGTACCATAGTACGCTGATAATTTTAAGACTAACCATATTGCAAAGTTCGCTCCTCAGAAAGTTTCACCATTTGTGCAAGACTTTCAGGCGTTCCACCCTCGTAATAGCGCTTCATCTGATGAGGCTTAAAAAAGTTGGAATCCAAATTCTTGTATCTAAGATAACAAATAAAATTATAAATGTTGTTGGCATCCACAATGCCACAAACCTTGTATTTGGATCAATTGTGTACATGGTGAATTTCTTGTTTACACTCTCAGGAGTGGTTTGTGACAACAGTTGGTAGATACTTTCTCTTTCTGCAAGAACCTCCAGAGGAGTCAGAGTTCCCGAGGCCCAGCTCCGGATCATCCAGGCGGCATCCATGGCCCCAAAGAAACCTCTTGCGCAACCAGATCCAGTGGGCCAGAAAGGCTAAAAGGGGAACACCATGAAACCAAGAAACAGAGAGCGCCGGCTCCTACCTCGAGGAGACTGTCCCCTGCCAAAGCAATCAGCAAGCGATGACCATTACGCTCCATGACACGTGATGAATGCTCAGCAGCAAACATTGAAGTAAAGTCAAACATGGCAACATCCGGCTGTCCGTAATGGTTGTGAGCAAAATCCAGCTTTGGCAGTTGGTGATTGGTGGAGACGTCAGCCGCCTCACACGCGTATGACATAAGAGCCTCCTGGTTGACGTTCTCCCTTGAGAGTAAGCGCTCTGGGTCCTCATGGTCTTGCAGCATGACTCCTTTGTTCAGCAGACTGTGCTTCTTAGCCGTCATCACAAAGTAATGCGTCTCATCCTTGTAATACACAATGTTTTCTAAATCAATGCCAGTCTTTTCATTCAGCTCTTTAAAAAATCGTTGATTGAAGATGCACGCCACTCCGCTTATCTCCTCCACCGATGCCTCCATTTGCGTGTTGCGATTGATGAAGTTAGCCGTGATGGCTATGGCTAATTTGCCACGAAATTCTTTCCTTGTGAACCCTGCAGAAGCAAGCGAGTGAATAAGATGGCGCAGAGAGAGACGGGTGACAGCTCACCTGCGAGGGTGTTCCGCTTGCCGTCAGCCCCGATCAGGACATCAAATTCAAACAGAGAAACCGGGTGATCTGCTGGCGACACCTTCGCCCGCCATCCAATCTCTGGGCGCAGAAAATTATAAAAATCAAGGCTAGCTTAAAAAAAGACAAATAACCCAACTGTGTTCGGCTCCTTCAGGAGACGGATCGACTAAATCTTCGAAGGCAACTCCAGGGTGTACCTCCACGCCCACCAGCAGAGCCACCTTCAGCATGATACACTGCATGGTGCGTATACTGATATGGTCAATGGATCCAGCACAGAATTTGCCAAAGAGCTTCTTTGCACCGAGTGTTTTGAGGTCGTGAATGAGGTAAGGCCAGAGGTGAAGGACGTTGTTTCTTGAGAACCGATCTCTCTTCTCCACCACGACAACTTGGCCCCCGAGAAGAGCCACCTCTATGCCCGCTCGTAGTCCACATGGCCCCCCTCCTATGATGAGCACCTGCAGACAGATTATTTCACACTATGAGTCATAATAATGATGCAGAATTGTAAAATTGCTACAGAAATGCTTAATATAACATAATTTATGATAATTATAATCAAATAATTTTTTTTTAATAATGTTCATTTTCCAACAAAAGGAAGTTTGCCGAGTGAACATGATAAAGGCAAAATAATGAGTGAGTGAGTGAGTGAGTGAGTGAGTGAGTGAGTGATGGGGCTTTACGGCTCCACCCAACCCATTCGGATGATACGGGCGCCAGAACAAAAGGCCCGAGACAGGGGTTTCCCCCTACTCTTATCGATAAATCCCAAGGGTTCTTTATCCTGCATACCACCATAGACAGTAGTACACAGCGCCCGGCCTTGTTACGCAGTTGGGCAGTATTGCAGAGTCACCGAAGAATTACAATTATAACGAATTACAATTATAATTCACAATCATAACGCCCGTGGCCTGATTGGGTCTCAAAACCGGAACCCGGGACCTCGACCCCCACGGTCGGGATAGGATTGTAGACAGCGGTTTAACCCACTGTGCTATTCGGTGCCCCTGGCAAAATAATGATATCAGGTAAATGTGATGTGATATTCACGTAATGTTGCAGAAATGGCAAGCATCACAGTATTTTGAATTTTTGGATGAACTAACGGCGTGGCTAACAGGACAATATATCAACATGGAATTGTGCGTATTTTTCTAATTCTTAGGGCTAGCAAATAAATATTACATGTGTGAACAGATAACTAGGTTAGTAACACTTCCATAAACTCCCATTGACAACGCACATGTGCCCACGATAAAACAGCTAAAACAACATATTTAATGCTATTTTTTATGTATACAAGCACAATTGAGATGCCTCCAGCATGCGCATCAACAGGTGCTCACAGAGAGTTGCACCAGAGGATGACTCCCTTCCCATCCTAACTCAACTGCTGCAATTATTCCAATTATACAACGTACATAATAGTAAAACAAAGGCCGGCAGATGGCAAACCAAGAGCTGCACTGACAACAAAAATGGCGCTACTACTAATTACAAGGCAGTTAACGAACCAATTATCAACATGATTAATAGCCTGTTTTCCAAACCATGAAACAAATGCGCAGCTGATTTTACATTCCCTTAATTGAATTTGATAGCATCCCTGGCAATAAAACTTTGAGGATCAATTTCTCTCTACCCTAGTGTTGCTGCATGCTTTTCCCTTCTGGTATTCCTTGCTAAACGCTCGTTTGTCCAGTTTCGTCCACAGTGACTGAGCTTTCCAGGACGTTAGTCGAGTTTTCAACTGTTGGTAGAAGACTTGGTGAGGTTGAGGCTGCAGAAAGAGGGAGCGTTGTAAATCCAGGGTGCGCAGGAGGAGAGGGACTCACGTGCATGTGAAGGAGGTCACAGATCTGTTGGAATGACGACATGATGCCTTGGAAGGTGTTGGCCAGCATGAACTCATCAAACACCTGGGAAGCGGCTTCATCCTCAGGCAGAACGGTCGACACTTGGGTCGCGTAGGGCGACCGTGGCGCCCCCATCAGGCGACGGGCCATCACCACGTCTGTTGGCGAAAGAACGAGAGAGTGTAGGAGGTGACGTTAAACTACACAGTGCAAACAGCTGAATATGGAGTGGTGATTACCTGCAGGTGCATGCATAATAAATTACTAATTTGTAATAAAATACACGATCTGCTACCTGCATAAGCGAATCAATGGGAATAAATGACAATACATGTATTAGCTTTAAATCTCACAAATCAAAATGCAGTAGAAACACCATGCAGAAAACACGAAAAAGAGAGAGAACTAATTGAATGACAGATGAAAGTGATTAGTCAGCCGCATATGGCAGCACTAACAAATTAAACATTGCATATTGCAAAACAATGGATTAACATACAACAACTACGAAATGTGCGGATTACATGGATGAATCATTGAAAAATTGCTATCATAACACTGCTTGAGAACAGTGCTACACAAAGGTGAGAAGGCAGAGCTTACAGGTAAAAATTCATTCATCAAGTGCCCCAAAATTACACAATACATTACATAATTTAAATTTTACGTTCGCTGCATATTACTGACATCTCATATTTAATTCATTACAAGTTGAATTTGGAACTTAATATCATAATTGTTTTATGACCAGCAACCTCATGCAAAGAGGTATTTAACTTAAATGTGCATAATAATATGACATGTATTGGGCTAATCAGACCTCGACCATTATGAGTAGGAGGAAAAAAATTGTATGTAATTCAAAATTCTGCGGTTTATTTTTGGCTTGTGAGGAGAGAGCACACCATTCATGAATTGTGAGAGGGAAAAAATTCAATGGATTTAGACGAGATTTATTTATGCCTTTGGATGCATTCCAATGACAGAGAGTGTGAGCTGATTCAGAGGAGGATCTATTCAAC
The DNA here is from genome assembly GCA_000328365.1 of Capitella teleta. Classification (NCBI taxonomy): domain Eukaryota; kingdom Metazoa; phylum Annelida; class Polychaeta; family Capitellidae; genus Capitella; species Capitella teleta. The sequence goes on from KB302196.1 coordinate 409,105, forward strand.
AATCAATTGCATAACTTACATCGAATATAAGCTGAATTGATATGTGAGAAGAATTTTCTTATAAATCCCCTTCAAGGCTCTATAATCAGTCAAAACCATGCACGTTGGAGAGAAATTCAATCTAAGAAAACAAAGTTAGTGAACACATTGTCCATGCTATATTTCCAAGAGTCATGCACATTAGTCATGAAATCAACTGCTTCAAAAAAGGGAGAATCATTCCGGGAAGTCATGCTAGAAATGATTCATTCCGGGATCAGACGAGGAGATCAGTGCAGGTTCCACGAGGGAAGTCCAGCCATGCTGCCCACTCACGTTGCTGCCGAGCAGTCAACCTCCCTCCGTGCATGTGATGGTGGGGATGGGGGTGGTGCACGTGCCTCAGGTGGTTCAGGCTTACAGCCATCTTGGGACTCTTGCGGTGTTCGCTGCTGTTGCGGTGTCGATGTCTGTGCTCACGAGGCACGCACTTGAGGCCCTGGAGACCTTCGCTGAGCAGTTGCTCCATGGGCATCGTGCCATTGCTCAGGTACGCCATGCTCATCACAGGTGATTTCCAATCGTATCCCTATGCGATGCAAAGGGTCTATATGGGTCAAGGGGCGAAACGATAAATTGATTTTAAGCTACATCAAATTCATGCAAAGAAATGAAAGAATGAAGATGATACACACATTATGTAACTAAAGTTATAAACGTTGGAGCAATTTGTGGGTTCAACTGCCTCAACATGACTACTGCGTACTTGTACTATGACATGCTTATAATCTTGACTTTTGATGCAGAATAAGGAGCCCTTTTAACGCGATCCATAGCCAACACAGCAGGCGCCTATATTTGGATAAGTGCTGAACATGTCAGCCAAAGAAGCATAAATGCAATTGAACAGCAATATCGACAGGGCATAAAGTGCAGAGCACATTGTACCAGAGATCGAAGCATAACAACGACAGTCTTGTCCTTGTTAGACCCAGTCCCCTGGCTAAAACAACAGACAAAATCCAAGCAGCCACTGAACAACAGCCTGTTCACCCTGCTGTTTGTGCTGCTGTGGACATCAGCATGGGTCCAATAACCAGGGTAAGGATTGTGGGATCAAGATTCTAAGTGCTGACTACTTAGTATAGAAGTTTCGCTATATTGTTTGTTTTGGATGATCCCAGCATTAAACTTTGCACATGTACTAAGGTCATGGCAGAGGAATAGTGTAAGTACTGTATAAAATACGAATAAACACTCAGGAAGAAATCATTCTCTGTCAGGGTAAGTCTCAATAATTCACCTTAGGAACTAAGTATTTCAACTTTCAAGTGTTGAAAAAAAAAAAATAAACAAAATAAACAAAATAAAAAAAACTTAATTCAAGTAAACACAACTGAATATACAGTTCAATTATCCCTCGAAACGGAACACAGCTCAGAAACACTTCAATCATCTGTAAATAAAACCCATTTAAAAAAAAAAACCTGAATATTTCTTACAACAGTCATTCATGGCTTATGAGTAAACAAGACACTGGAAAAGTGATAAAAATTCTCCAATATACGCCATGATTACCGGTTCTTATTTTTTTACAACTCAGGAACGTTTCAAGTGTTAAGCCTTATGGAAGGCAGCATGCGAACACACGAACACCGACGTCCTCGATATGAATCAGTGTATTCTAAGCACAAGAGAGAAAAAAAAAACAACGAATTCCAGCCACTGAACCCACTCTGGAAAAACGAGGTCCAAGATGAGTCAGATATTGAGTCACGAGAAAACTCACCGGCCACTCACTCACTCATAACACGAAATATTTCCACATCGAAAGCTGGGCTGCATCAGTCGACCATTGCTGCCGCGAAAGTAAGTTGTTGAATGGGGCCGAGTGGGCTACAAGCCAGCAGTGTACATGTACATGCTGGCAGTTTAGAGTGGGAAAAAAAAAGACCTCTGTTTGCACAGCGCTGAGCAACAATGCGGGCGATAGGATAGGATAGGCTGAAATATACGCCTATTTTGAACTTATGCCATGAATATTACATAATAAACGGGCACCATAAACGGCAATAAATCCATTTCAGCAAATACATTTACATAACCACTAGACCATCACAAAATATCAACAAAGAGTCCGACAAAACATCGATAATAAATCGTTCAACACCAACACATGTTTAAGCTGACGCAGTATTGAGTTGAAGACCCATACATATTGTTCAAGTACAAACAGAAGCCATCTACATCATGTACTCATTCTATTGCCTTCCTAATTCCCTCCCAATAGCACAGCTTCAGCCAGTCTCCGATGTCTCCGCATCCGAGAACAGCGCGCATAATGGATCGTAAAATGAATGCAGCATGCTCCTCCTCCTCATCCTCCTCCTGCGCTGCCTCATCGGCCACGCATACGCACAGTGAACGCGCGTGCAGACCCGGGCAGACGAGCTCTTTCTTCTCGGCTCTCGGCGCAGAGATCAAGGACGAGCAGAGAACTCGCTTCGGGCCAAAAGAACACTTTCTTCAATCAGATCATCTACGACGGATCTTCCGTAACATAAACGTCATTAAACAGATTTCCAATTTTTCTCCGCCGACGCTGTCTAAACACAATTTACGCGAATCCGTCAAGAACTAAGTAATATTGTTAAAACTTAAAACCGCATTCAGGTCATCAATACTCCACAGTACGAACTCAAAAGAAAACTATTATTAGTATAAATTTCTTAGTTCTGTATAACACAATATTTGATACACTTAGTTCTGTATAACTAAGTAGAAGGTACGTGCAGGTCGGAAATGAGTAATCACAGAGATGACAGACTGCGGAGGACTGCGGAGGAGGGCGGACAGTGCTTGCATATCGAGGCCACCGTCACACAGATACGACATCACAAAATGCAAATCGGATCAAATGTAATATTGTCCCTGGATTCTACATTTCTACTGCTCAAACACGCGGCAGCTAGAGTAGTTAGATTCGCATGTACCTGAGTACTTCACTTAGGCTGTGAGCAGAGAAGCGTTTAATATTATACAAGGCCCTGCTGTCAGGACTCAAATCAGGATTCAATCAGTAATCTAAAAACCGTTAATTTAGAATACCAGGTATATCACGAGGGAAGGCATTGACACATGATCTAAAAGGTGCTTTAGAGTCTAGTCTTACAGTACTACAAGTTCTCACTATTTGATAGTTTCGTGGTATAGCTGTACTACGAAAGTACTTACATAGTGTGGCTTGCTGCTAAAGATTCTCAGTTAACAGTTGCTCCAAAATAACTTTAACCAAATTCATTACATCCCCAATCATCCAGGGTTCATAAGGGAGACAATGATTTCGGCATTTTCGGGAGAATCTTCAAGCCCCTTGGGAACATCGGGAACATCGGAACCCAGAAGCATTCCCTGTAAACTGGAGAATAGGCGATGCTGCACAGGGCTCAGGGGAAATGCGCAATCATGATGAGGTTGCCATAAAGCACACGCAACAATTCTCATGCATGTGAAGTTGTGAACGGTTGTGTGCACTGCTTGTTATATCAGTGGCTAACCCAGGCACTGGCCAAGTTTATGACAATGGAGATGAAGTAAGCGATCTAGGCACTTGGCATGAATGACAGCTCATAATGGATAGTTGATACGAATGAGGACTTACAAGTGTTAAATTAACTTAAATATAATAATTACCGGTACACTGAACGTAAAAAATGGTGGCTTGACTGAGAAGCCGAAACATGGTGTGTCGTAAGTTCATAATTTTGATAGCCAAGTGGACGATACGAGAAATGAAGACAGTTGATCTGGGATCATCTCATTACCAAAACTATACACATGCATAATTAACTGCATTAAGGGCGCGTTTAGTCTATAGACTTGCAGGGAAATGATGTGACTGATGTGCAGAATCGAGGGTATGACTAAAAGAGAACAAAACCACGGAAAGCAACTTAAATAGCAATGTATATGCTAGTCATGTTGCCACTTGACTCACTTGTACCAGTAGCAAATGAACAATTGGCTCTCCTTACTTCACAAGTGTTTGTGGCAGTCAATCTTTTACGTAGTACAATTCTACACGTAGCATTCATTTCATGTTCATCAATTGACATGAAATCAGAAGACGACTTTGGATTTCTGCCCCATATCATGATCATGATGGATAGGAAACCTCCCCAGGGACTCCACATGCCAGTGTGCTACCATGCACCGGAAGTACTGAGCAGTATGGCTAGCCACAGAGGAATTGAATGCGCAATGATTGCAAGGTCTCTTGAGTTCAGTGACAAACGACGTATTAGCATTCTGTTGCAGCAGTCAATCAATATTGAGGACAATATCACCTTAACAGACAAATCCACATTTCTATAAAGTGAGACAAATCTACTCCATGTTTACAGACTTTCTAGTTAACTTAGTAACAAATAAGAGAAAGATAAAAAAAAAAAAGAGTGTTTTAGTGGCAGGTGACAGAAGTGACAGAAGAGTGAGAACATTAACACAACTCTCATGTTGGTTATTGGCATTATTAATTATTAGTACTTAATCAGCAGTTAGCAACTTTGCCCATAATAAATTGATACTTAGATATCTTAATAATTGGATCAGTGGGTCACTGACACTAGTAATACCATGCAACGCATGTATATATTAAATAATATGTATATTTAGAACTGCATTGTTACTTTGTTAGTGATAAATCCTAAAAGCCATTGATAGTTTATAGCTCCACATCAAGTGAGCCATATCTGGCCCCATCATAATCTGAAGATCAGTGGGGTTTTTTTTCTTAGCTGTTGACATTTCAATCAACATTACTTTTTGTATCATTGTTAGAGATTTGACAGAGCCTTGCTAATACAGTGTCAAAATGCATAACTGATAAATGTGTACACCTATTCACATACTGTTTAGAACTTTAGAACTTTAAATAATACATATCAGTACTAACGGTAGCATGAAATAGCAGAAATACCGATAATTAGTTAATTACTCTTATCAGTATCAGTCTATTACTGCAGAGCTTCACAAAAAATGCCTTCTTTTCAATTAAATGACAATTATTATAATTTATAAACAATATTTATTATTAGCATCAACAAAGCATGTTTATCACTTGTGACTTATCAGTTATCAAGTTATGAGCATGGCAGAATTGTCTAAGTTGGTCAACAGGCGACTGCAGGATCAGCCAACTGAGCCAGGTGTTTGCATTTTGGCTCCCACGGAAACTTTGAATGACCAACAGAACTACATAAGTCTCCGCAGAACCAATAGAAGAAAACAAGAGAACAGGAGAAAACACCACAAAATCAGGTTTTGAAAAGAAGAAAAAAAACCATGCATTTAGAACAGTTATGAGTACATGTACATGAAATTCCTGAATAAAGATAAGGTAAGATTTATATATAAGTCCTGCCGGCATGAATAATAATTGGAAATCTAGATAAATGTTTCATCAACTTCATCAAGACATATTCATTTATTATTTCAATGATGAATGATGATAATGTACAAGGCTGATGTTGAGATTCATTCACCAAACCAATCCTCGGGTCAATCTTTGAATCAGCGCCCATTCAAGTGGTCAAGTAACTCCATTTAATCTCAGTCCAATCATCATAAATTTATAAAGTCATAATGATGTACAATAACTACAATTTGTCAATTTACTTTCAAAATAATACTATAACCTAGGAATCTCATTTGTTATGTACCGATCAGTAATTAAACTTTGGATTTGATTTATCAATGTTGATTAAAAAACATGTTGATGTTATGAATATGATCAAGATAGGACTGAAAGCATCCAGCAGCTAGCAGATTGAGTTGTATCGGCACTATCATTGCAACAGTCACAATAACTTCTGCAAGATTATGAGGATAATTAATACACAACACAGTTATGTTGTTGGGTAGCACTGCAGTTGAGGAAAAATAATGAATTATAACTCTGTTAAACTCACAATCATAGCGCCTTGTGGGCCACTAGGGCCTCGAATCTGGGACTGAAACCTTCCCAGGCAACAGAGAACTTATTCATTTGTTTGCATAATAGTCAGGCAGTCAAACTGAATGGCAACATGGTGCCTCTACACTTGCCCAACAGTTACATTTCTTGCACGGTTACATAACCGACCTATAATCCTTCAAACTAGTCACTAGGCTACATAATTATTACTATTTAACTAAATAGTTCTAGTATTTGCAATAATCACATTCATAATAAGTCACTAAAACAGTAAAAGAATAATGATTAAAATAAAAATTATCACAATTAATGAATTATCAACTGATCAATGACACTGTCAGTGACAATAATTATAAAAGCCCCTTAAATAACGGAATCGGGGTTCACTTTCTGAATTAACCCGGACCACAAAATCTTATATTACTATTTGCGAGCCAGTGTAAGAAATAATGAAAAACAACAGAAGTACCTCAAGTCCTCATAACTATAATTATATGGTTGATTCAGCAGGTGCTCCGGAATCAGTTTTGTACTGATTTGAATTATGAATGCAACTCAAATGTGATCAACAGTGACAGCTGAATGATTGAAATCAACTGATCTGATCATTCCATTCCATTATTCATTGGAATCATCATTCTACTATCCATGGTGATGATCATGATGATTATTCAACTGAATGTATTTGAACGAGAAATGCTTTTCGAAAACAGTAACAGAAAATATGCAGAAATCGCCTCAGACTTACGTTGGTTGACGACTCTGAAATTTTAATAATCCATAAATCACATCATTTCACGGAAAATATGACACAAACGCCAGACAGTGGAGAAAATATCAACGAAGTGAATGAAATATCAGCTCGCTCGTCGCCATTATCAGAGCCTTTGACAATGCCGCCCTCTGTTGGCGAAAACGTTATGATTAGAAAATCATAACGCATTCTGCTTCTGCATGTTTTCTTCGTCAGCTCAACATTTTTTTGCAACTTAATCAGACTTCACATTCTAATTCTTATTCTTGACTCCAACGTATACAGATTAACGAGTGACGAATTAATGAGTGAATATAACAGTACTCATTACATGTAATACTGTGAATGTTCTTGGATTACAAGCTTGCGGTGTATACTGTATATTGATTATGCAACATGTATTCTGATTATGCTATGAAGATGAAAGTGAGAAATAGGAAAGAAAAATGGAGCAGCTTAATACTAGTATACAAAATTAACCCAAAACTAATGAATCGACACGAGTCTTGCTCTTTGCACACAGTGTTTAACCTACATGCATAATGAATGAATGAGTTAACATTCGTGTCGTTTCTATCAATAAAACTCGCTTAAAAACGCAGGATTTGACACTTGCTTTTTCGATGTTGAGGTCACTTGAATATAATTTTATTACCGCATAAGTCTATAAGAGTGCGCTTTAGCAATAAATTAAAGTAATTGAAGCAAAAATACGTATCTTCCTTGATCAGGTTATACAGAATGGGCCAAAAGTAGTCTATCTACCCCATTTTAAAGATTTCAATTTTTTCCAATGGTAACACGTATTTTCGAGAAAGTGTTACAAAACAGATCGCAGTGTAAAAATCACACAAAGATAAGAGAAATACAAACTTGGCATGGTAAGTCTAACACGTCATTCTGCTATTCCTATCATTTCTATTCCAATTTCATCAACATTTATGCCGATTTAACGCAATTAATAGAGTGCACTCATCATTCCCCGATATTTCCACTTTTGGCGGCAGACAGGACGCGGTGTCGCCGGACCATGGATAAGCTTCATTGAACGCATAATTAAGGTAACGCTCTCGTACTATTGTTTTGTTTGAGAGTGTTATTGTTGTGACAGTAGCACTAATGTTTATCTCCTAAAATCAAAACAAAGCAGGGTTTGTATCGAAGCGCCATGGAAGAGATGACATTCCATAATGCTCGTTCAGGGGCTCATCTGACTTTGCTCTCTTTGAGATCACTGACCACTTGCGTTTACATGTTCCTCCCTCATTCAAATTATACGTTCTAATTGATTTCAATACCATACCAGGTACTTGATTAAACTAAATTTTTGGAATAATTGATACATTTTAGCAAATTTTAGAGTTTTGTTTATAACATGGAGTAAATGGACTACTTTTGGCCCACTCTATATATATTGCCTTATCACACAATCATGTACATGCATAGCACATTGCTTGTCAACAATATAATAATGAATTCACAGGTATTTTACAAACAAGGTATTTATACTTTACAAGTATAATCTTATTCCGATAGTAGAAGATAAACTCAGAGAGGAAGACAAAATTAAAATGCAGTTATTCAACCGGAATCATTTATTGATATCACAAACGACAAGGATTTTATCACTAACCACAATATATTAAATTTTCAATACAAAATTTGCATTAGAGAAGAAAAAAATTTAAAATTAAAAAAAAAAAAAAGTGAAATATAACCCGAGAAATTAATGAATAAGCACCTCCCAGAAGAAATTAATGAAATCATCAAAAATCCAAAATTAAAAAGAAAATTAAAATCATCTGAATCGAGAATAATACAACGGAAATTGTGAATATAAAGACTTCTACCATTCAAGTGAAATGTGAATTCAGTATTTTTTAATTTTTAATCACTCACTCTCAAAAAAGTAAACTAATTAACAAATCTGAATAATAATAATTCAATAAATAATCACAACATACTCGTTTCACATTAAGCCAACTAAAATATAAAAATTCACATACGCACTTAAACTTTCAGATATCTTCACAGTGTAGGGCTAAACGGCGTGCCGTGCCATGGGAATCACCAGCACTGCTGTGCTCCTTAGTGCCAACAGCGGGTGAAAGACTAGGGGTACTCTGGAAGAAGGTAGATGGGGTTAGGCGGAAGATGGGCGTCTGTAGGCCCCCAGTTGGAGGAGCGGTTTCAGGGAGACGCTTGATGATAACGCTCGACTTAACTTGACTTAAATCTTGAATGCTGGCATGGGACACCTCAGCTTTTGGTTTAGATCCATTTGGTGAAGCAAACAGCTGACCTAGATTGATGATATTCCCAGCTGAGGGTCGGAGATCGGATTTAGGATTTGATTTGAACTTGATATCCTGTGGGGTGACAGTTTGGAAGGTGATGATCTTGGGTGAAGCGACGTCTGTCTTGTGAAGAACCTTTGAAACCGCGTTGGAAACACGAGTTGCGGACATTCCTTCCTTGATGACGCGGATATCCGGTTTGTGCAGGATTGAATTCACTGGAGTATTGAGATCCCGGTTGTTACGACCCTGAGCAATGGGAGAGTTGATTCCATTCAGAATGGAATCATCGGAGCAAAGACTTGGGCAAGGCGACAAGGCAAACGGCGACTGCACTGCCTTCAGGGGGAGCTCTGTGACAAAGTAAGTGGGCGTCATAGACTGCGGTGCTGTTTGGGAAAGCATTGGGTTCCCGTTCGTGACTTGGGATTCCTTTGAGAATGGAGATTCCAGATGAAGAGCGCGCACTGTGGGTGAAGGCCGTTTATGCGTCGGAGGTTTGTTGGTCGTTTTAATTGGTTTCAAGCACTGCGGCTGCTGCAGCTGTTGACGGCTGGCCGCCTGCTGCTGCAGCTGCTCACTCAGTAAATTTTCTCCTTTGGCTTTCAAAACTGAGATGACCTCATTAATCTGGGATTCAGACAGCGTGACCGCTCTGCCGCTGGACTGGCCATCAAGTCGGAAAACCTGCTTGGCTATTGGCTGGTCCGATCTGTGCAATTTCTTCACCGTAATCCTTGACTGCTTCTTGGTATCTGCAGTTGGTGGTTTCCTTTCAGCTCCTGTTGCAAAATTATAACAAATTTAAAATGAAGAATAACCAATTTTAAATAGATTCTCCTAACCTTTGAAAGACTCAAAATAGAGTTGGTTCCTTGCCTGTTCCGCCACGTTGCAAATGAGATCAAATGACGAGTGACGTGCTAGGGGAGTCTTGTGACTTTGTATATTTGCCTTCCTCATGGGAGTTACTATGGAAGAAATCAAATGTAATAATAAATAAAAACAGAAAAAAATACACCATACCTTCTAAGGACGGATCAGGACCAACATACTCAAAAGCTGGCTTCTTGCCAACTTCCCCTGAGTGAACTTTACGTATGAGTCCGAGAGTGGTCAATATATTGGCTATGTCATACAACCTTCGGATTTTAGCTGTGAACCAAAGATGAATAAATTAATATTCAAACCAATCAAGAGTAAAACTCACTTTTGAATTTTGATGTCTGGGTCAAATCCGCCCTGCTATCCTCCAACAAAACCTTTGCCGCGAGATCCAAACTAACAACCCGCGTCTAAAAAATATGAAAATACAATGCAACCTCCAAAAAAAACTCTGATAATGAACTCACAGGACACAACAAGAAAAACATCACCAACTTCTGACTCAACACTCCCAGTGAATTATCCTTACGTACCAGATCTGGAGAAGAGCAGGAGAATTATTTTTATTTTTATCTATTTTCAGTTTTTTCAAATGAAATAAGCACCTCTAGCTGTGTTCTCCTGCTCGGGAAGATCAATCGTCTGTTTCCGCTTCCTCCCTCTTTCATTTCTTTCGATGCTCTGGAATTCCTTGAGAGTCCGAACGACCCCTTCTCGCTCTCCTTGCGCCTTAGAACAAACATTGAAATAAAAATTAAAAACCTCAATTATAGTTCTCACTTTTATTTTGCCCAGAGTCTCCAACAGAAGAGTTTTTCCGTGCCATGAATATCTATTTTTGGCCACTCTGCCTACCATGTCCAAACTTTCTAATACGTTGACGATGTCATAGATGCGTCGACGACCAACGCCTGGAACAGAAGCGCTCTATGATCTGATGGCTAAGGTCGTATTTGCCTCTTACCCAATGTTTGTGCAACATCATCCAAGGAGAGAACATGCTCCGGGTCAGGGAATTCTGGGAACAGCTGCAGGAATCTGCGAAAAGAATAAACAAGAATGTCATCGTGGCTCAGTACTAGATTCATGAACATGAATTGAAATTTGAAAGTCTAAAATAAATGAAGAGCTTTGGTAGTCAGTGATAATGATGATAATGATGATTGATGACGGGTATGCAACGTGCATGAGTAAATAATTGAAAATAATTTGCCTATGTAAATTCAATTTCAAAGGTTTACAACTCCTCGAGTCTTGGCACACGAGGTATTTATAACGAAGCAGTCCAGATGGAAGATACATCGCCCAAAGTGAACAAAGCGAGTTGAAGCCCATTAATTACTAGTAAGCAATTACCCCGGTAATTAAGTTGAATGTGTATAATGACACGATACAATGACGTCAGCCCCCCTCAAACACCCAGCGTCAACATCGTAAACCGAATGAACGCGCGAAAACCCGCTTTCAGCTATTCAAGCCGCCTGCTGTTAAAAAGCGCGCGTAATCACGCTAATGGACCGCGGGAATTTTAAAGCAGAAGAAAAAAACAAAGTGAGCTAAGTATCCCGACGGGGGTTACGGGAGAGCACTTCAAAGGGCGCTGGGAATATCAATACCCTGATTCACATATATATTAGCCAGGAAATTACTTTTAATTCAGTGCGGAGAGCGCTTTGAACGAACGTTCGCTGTGAGGAGGAGATACAGGTGAATTTCCGAGGATTTGTGTTTGCGGAGATAACGATGTGACACCTGAAGAGCAACTGATAAAATTCGATTGATGGGATGTGATTGGGAAAGCAAACACGAAGAACTGATAAAGCTCAGATCACAAATGAACGGCGCGAGAAGTCAACATAAAACCGCTTTATCAACAGAAGGTACGAAAAGGCCCCCGCTGCATGCAAGGTGAAAAGGCCCCAAAATAGCACTGATACTAATACAGTAGATGGCTAATTTTATAAAATATGTTTGGTAAGGTTTCTTATCTTATTACTATATATCTGTGCTTATCCGAGTATTATTTACTTTGTTTGTTGCCTGACACAACATGAAGTCCATATTAGGTCTTGAGCAACAGAAAATAAGCAGATTACAGGTAATAAAATTATAAATACGCTTGGAGTTTGCCCATATTTTAAATTCTGAACTATAGCGCACAGAATTTAAATTCAAATGCGTGAACTCAAGCACAATGGACACCAACCTAATGCTGACCTAAGTAGTGTTAAATGGCATAAGATTTCAGTGGCCTACAGTGCACTTCTTACATAACATACTACTATTACTAGCATCAAGTCAATAGTTAGGCCTACTTAGTCCTCTACAAGCAACACAGTGAGTCAGTAACAACCTCATTCTTGCTTCTACTAGATTCTGTAGAACACCTTATACGACCTATGTATTATTCAGATTATGGTTTAAAAACTTTGAAACATGCCAAAGAAATTTGGTGAAATTACAGTGAATCTGAGACAGACCTGTCTTCCATAAGCAATTAGAACTAAGAAGTAAATATCCAACTCCTTCTAGCTAAAACTAATGCAGGTAGAAGAACTATTACACTCTTAAAACTCATAAATCTATTGTACTGTAATAATGTACCTTAATTGTCAACCCTTTTCTAAAATAACATGAAAGCTCACCTCTCACAAAGAAGGCCCAGCGAACGATCTTTCCGACTGGTGGCGTTTTCCACAGCACTAGCCTCACTTCCATATTCACTTTCCAGGTCATCAACCTCGAGACAGACTTTCTTCGAAGAAGGAGCAAGCTCAGACAGAGGAAGCGATCTCTTTTTCAAAGCAGATCGATTGAAATGCAGGTCAACAAAGGGCTCTTTAGACCTCTCCCTGTCCCTCAACTCAGGGCTCACTGCGCTCATCAAGAGCTTCAAGTTTGCCATTGGCGTAGGAGGCCCAAGGTCATCACAAACCGGTTTTGTGGGAGTCACTGGGAGCATGAGATCCTCCTGGTCACCAAAACCAGCGGGCAGAGGAGTCGCTGGCCTCGGAGTGAGTAACTCATTGTCCACCACCATTGTTTCAAGTTCTGACACAGAAAGTTTTGATTCTTGTGAACACTTGAGTTCAATGTCACTGTCGACAAAGGAACCATTGGAAGTGAACCGTGACGTGAAGAAACGTGTTCCGAGGCAAGGATCTGTTTTTTTGGATGGATTGTAGCCAAGCAAACTGGCGCTGCGCTTGAAGTAGGACTCTGCTGGAGACTCCATGGGGAGTGGTGACTCCAGTAAGTCTGGCTCATCGTGCATCATCTCGGCTGAGTTGCCGGCCGGCATAATCTACGAGAAAGAAAATTGTTTCAGTTCTTAATTAAAAATTACGCACTTATAGAAGAACAAAGAGCTTATGTATTTAATACAGGCTCTAATAGGCTATACATCATTATAATATTGAAAATAAACACACAAACTAAGTACTGGTATTTTTTAAATTAAAAATATTTATTAATCAATTTTCTGGATACAAATACAATGCTTGAAGCTCCCATTATATTAAGATGCCAGTTGTCACTGGATGTGAGGCCTACTCATAAATAAACAAAACTAGAACCGCGTACTACTACAAATACAATAATTAAGAGTATTTACTCTGAAGAAATACAAACTGTATAATGTACAACGCTATGATCTTTTGGTCCATCTTCATCGATGGTCGATCATAATTATGGTTTATTTGACCTGATTACTATATTATGTACTTGTACCATAGTTATAGCACAGAATCAGTCTCCCGGGTGAATTGGGCGCTGTGTGCTTATGCCTCGTCGAGACGCATCCGACTCTCGCTGTGGTAACATCATATTATAATTATGTAGCTAAGTTATAACGGAAACGCACCAATAAAAAGTAATTATTATTATTAAAATAGTGGAATGAACTCATCTTCTCAACTAGTAACCGAGACTCATGGGCATATTTTACTTTGCAGTTGTTCGAATTTCATTTGGAACCCGCTTTGTTTACAGCCTCGGTGAAACTTCACTGCTTACTCAGACAGAGTACCGTTATGTTTTTGAGGCGTGACATTCAGTGATTCACTTCGCCACGGCGAGACGAAAACAACGGCGAATAAATCGACCACATCGGCGTCTTAACGAGCTAACAAGCCCTTATTTCACAACATGTAGATCCATGAGACAATATCACGACAATCCTCACCATTTATGTGCTCCCCAGGTCCTTCGAAGCGCTGTTTCTGAATAAAATGTTCGACGCCGTGGCGAATACGTGCTCTCCTCTTTCGCAAACTTGATATGAATTTGGCGCGACAGGTCGCTTAAATGACGCCCTGGCCCCGCCTCGCTTGAATCCAGCGAATCAGCGTCCTTGTTACACTCCTGCGCTCTATTTACATATTCATGAGTATGTTTCAACCAATCACAATCGAAAAATAGCAGGTGCAAAGGTCACTCGCTTGTTGGTCTGGGCATGCAAATTTTTTTTGCGGGAAAATACTCCCAGACGTGTTACAATAAAACGTAGTTTGAACGCGCATCACAATGGCATCTGCGCCTGAACTTTTTAACAACGGTTATTATTGTTCTTCGTTATTCTGGAGACCCTTACGTTGTTTGTTTCAAAGCTGCTAGGTATGGCACCGAAGGATATAATTGTATGCTCGAATTCGGACTAAAAAAATGAAATGATACACGGTATAAAATATATATCGCGGTATTAATCATAATAATAGCTAATAATAATAACAATAAGAAGAAGTAAAGAAGAACTTAGAAGAAGCATGCGAATAAGAAGAGCACATGGAGTACAATGAACAGTATATACGTGCTCTTATGATATACGAGCCGAACCAATAATTAAGTCTAATCATAACTCTTATTTTATGTATCTCATGAAATTGATTACAAGGAAATGCATGCCAAGTTTGCCAACAGTTAATTTACTCGATCTTTTATGTGTGTAAATATATCATATATATGATAACATAAATATATTGTTGTTGCTTGTTTTAGCCCATCATTTTTGTTGTCGTTCTCTATCTGATAAGTTCTCTATATACGAGTACTGTATGTATACTGTGAAGGACATTTCACTATTAAAATCATCGATATAAGTGTACCAAAAAAAAAAAAAATAATAATAAAATAATAAAATAATAATAAATAAACAAATAAATAAACAAACAAACAAACTGTACACGCGTAAATATTTATATTACTACAATATTATAAAATAAATGTTGTATAATCAGAAAGGTCGAGTCATAATTGCGTACTGCTTTAATTGTTCTTCGTTTGTTTCATTATTGTGTCCACCTGTAATTAAATGTGAGAACGGGTAGTCAATTATTGGAAAGGATCAAAAAAGGAAAAGATTAGGAAAAAATCAAAGGAATAACTATTGTAACAGGCGATTGTATTTGTGTACTAAATACAAGGTATAATGAAGTGGGCCGAAAGGCATTGGTATAACGTGGTTGGCAACCCATGCATGTGGGCGGAGGCCAAGCGGTTCGTGGATTTATCTATATTCAATGTTGCACCACCGTACCAAGTAATTTCGATTTTGAATTTGACCTAAATTTATTACCTCGTAACCGACAGAAATGAATGTTAATGTTCAGGTGGGGAAAAAAATCCCCCTGCTCCCAGTATTTCGCGGTCTGGGAATGGAACGCCTCGACCTCCTGTTTTCCTGTATGATATGGGATGTTCGCGAGAAATCGACCGTGGGGGAATTGCTCCTTTACAATTCAATGGTGAGAGCGTTATGATTTCTGGCGCAAGAGGGGATCAAGTCCGTTTTGAATTCGCCGATTAGATGAATAACATGTCTTTATAAACAGTAGAACTCTTATCTGGTTGTCGTCTTTTTTGATCTCTTTTGATAAACCTTTGCAAGAGCAAACAAACAAGCTTAATTACCGGTCATCAAACGTTAACACTTTATGTAAATAGCGGCGGACTTTGTAGGCTTTGGGAATTTGGGAATTCAATGATGTTATTCACGAAGAGCGTTGATCTCTTTGATTGAATTATCGTCCGTGCGCTTTGTTTCTTCAGCAAATAGTCCAATCCAATTTCATTGTATATTTTCATTGTATTCTAAGGCGCTGCTCTCATTGGCCTAAACTTGAGCTATTCTAAATACACATCATTACGGCCTTAGCCAATCATGTTTCAGATGATCTGATTAGCCCACACTGCATTTCCTTCCGGTTTTAACCACTACTAGTAGCAGTTTTGATTGAGCTGATCCCTCGACAATAAGAAAGAAATATATGTATAAAAAAAATAAAAATAAAATAAAAATAATAAAATAAAAAATGAAGTTATGTTTTCAACATGGAGTAGATGGACTGCTTTTGACATGAATTGACATAATTATACAGAGTGGACCACTCTATAATTATGTCAATTCATGAATATGAATGGTCTTAATGTTGATGTTAGCGATTGTGTTAAATTCCATGTGAATTCTTTAGTCGTGCTAATTTGTGTTCTCGTAATGGTTTATTGAAGCATTTTCAAGAACCAAACATTGTCATTTAGAAAGTATTCTATATACATGTACATTTAATTTATACTCCATGTTAAAAACAAAATTATAAAATTGGCTAAAATTTATCAATTATTAAACAAATAAATGCCTGATATGGATTGACTAAGTTATTCTGCGCCCACTTATGCAAAGAAATCGAATAAAATTTTTATTTCGAATGAGGGAGGAACATTAAAATGCGAGTGGTATGTGATCGAGAAGAGCTTTTATGTGCGTGTAATTATGTGGGCCCCTGAACCAGTATTGTTTCAAAATATCTGGTTTATTTTTATTTAAGTAGATAAACATAAGTGCTACAATCTCAACAACAGCACTCACAAACAATAGAATGATCCTATAATAGTAATTCAAGGAGTAGAATATTGGATAATGCGAACGACTGGCGCCAAAAAAAAAAAAAAAAAAAATGTTTCGTGCGCTTTTTTTTGTCGCTCGCCGCTTGCAGCGCAGCATCGTACTTTTCCGCCATAAACGTTGATTTTAATTCGCATTTGTTTTATCTTTTTCATTGTTGTTACCTCTCGAGTAGGTCGTTACTTTACGCGATATGCTACGTACCAGAATTTCATTAAATGTTTCTGTCCGATTGCTATGGTATTCGTTTCTTGTGAAAGTAAGCTGTTGATAAAAATAAAACTCTCCTTCTGTTTTGTAATCACTTATTAAAATTTACAATGTACGGTGCACGCATGTTAGTATGCAACTGGTCACTATATAATTATGTGCAACTGCGTGTAATGTTCACAAGGCAGAGAGCGATGCCTTATTTGGGCAACCAAATGATGATCATTCATGGTCTGGGGCTGAAAGGAAAAACAATCAAAATATCGCCGAATGTTCGGTACACTCTTTTGATTGAGATAAATCGTCATGAATGTCGACAAAATTGGAATAGTAATGAAAGGAATAACAGCATGAAATGGCAAAACATCCATACCGAGTATTTATTTAATGAGATTTTTGTTTGGTTTTTACACTGCGATCTGTTTTGTAACGTTTTATCGGTAAAGAGCAGTGCCATTGAAAAGCATTGAAATCTTTAACATGGAGAATTCTTGTAAGGATCAGCTTAACCCTGTTAATCCGAGCTAAACTACGTTCATGAAATCGGGCCCTGCATACCCAGAGGAGCATGCTATAATTATGGTCTCAATAACCCAATTCCGGATCCAGATAACTGCTGAGTAATTCTTGGAAATACAGTCTCAGTCTGAAGCAAAACTCTGAACCTTGAAATATGGAGGTGAAGCTAGAGATCCTATAATCACTAAAGAGTCTCTATATGAAATCACAGCTCAAAAGCCGTTATTATTAACAAGTTTTTGCCTGAATGAATGTTCTTTTATCACCCACAAATGTTCACTTGAAATTATAAAGCATCATACCTCTGGCTAAAGGTACAAGTAAATAATCACACTATATAATGATACGAGGGGCACCGAATAGCTCAGTCGGTTTGACCGGCTAACTGAAATCCTATGCCGACCGTGGGGGTCGAGGTCCCGGGTTCGAGACCCGATCAGGCCACGGGCGTTATGATGGTGAATTATAATTGTAATTCGTTATAATTGTAATTCTTCGGTGACTCTGCAGTGCTGCCCAACTGCGTAACTTGTTAGTGGTTACACCAGACAGTAGTACACACGTGTGTACTTCTACTGTCTATGGTGGTGTGTAGGATAAAGAACCCTTGGGATTTATCGATAAGAGTAGGGGGGAACTTTTTGTTCTGGCGCCCGTAGAATCCGAATGGTTTGGGTATAGCCGTAAAACCCCAACATGTCATGTTATATAATTATACGCTGTGGGGTGGAATTACGTGGAAATGGAACCGGCCAATATGAACAATTCACAGAAATTGCAAAATTGCCCTGCGTCACGACTGCACTCACTGCAGTCACGACACACATTGACTGTGAAAATTCCCTTCTTCACGAAGATATACTTCTACACGACACCTATACACAATCAAACCATTCCACGACCAACGAACCAGGCTGCCCCCTCTTGCATCGGATATCCAACTTCATGTAATTCTATTTATACATGTATTATGATTATTAAGAATTTTTTCTGTGTTCAGTCTGCTATCTTTTGTCGTCATACGTATTTTTTTATCACCACTAATATATACACCAAATAGAAAATATTATCTTCTATTTGGTGTCGTGATATAGGCCCTATAATTGTTACCATCTTGTCATTACGCTTCGTCTTATGTGTCTGCAATATGCTTTGAAAAAGTAGTGCATACAACGATAGTACATAATACATATACAATTAATAACATTTTGGTTGTAAACAGGTATTTTTTTGTAGAGACCGTGCGCTTTATCTATCAATCACTCCTATTGACTGTCGGAGTTGATTAGGCCCTTATCATCGGCCTATCGGAAGCCTTGCGGCGCTATGAGTCTCCCTCGATATCGCTTCTGCCAACATAAAACCAACGAAAGCGGCTAAAACCCTTGGTGCTTTCTTTGACAGCGGTCTAACCATGCAGAATCAGGTTGGCCATGTGGTGAAAAGTGCCTATACTTTCACCTTCGAAGGATCGTGAAAGTACGTCAATATCTGTCAGCAAAAGCAAGCGCACTAGCGCTGCATGCCACCGTGATTTCAAGACTCGGATACCATAATGGCTTCCTCTCTGCTCATCCAAAATGCCAAATACGTCGGCTAGAGATGACGCAAAACAGTGCCGCGCGAATTATAACGAAAACCCCTAAACGCGATCACATAACACCTGTTTTAGCGCCACTGCATTGGCTCCCAATAGAGAAACGGATCCAGTTCAAAGTTTTTGTGCGACATCGACAATGCTTTGCACTCGGAGTCAACTGCAGAGTATTTTGAAATAATTTTTGTGAGCCTTACCATCCACTCAGGCCACTGAGATCGTCTGACGATGCTTTTATGCTGAAAACACATCCCTCAAAAGTATGTACGGGACACGGTCGATGGTGTGTGAAGGAACCAAGATATGGAATTCTCTACCAAGAGAGTTACGAGTCTCGCAGCCATCGCCGTCATTCAAAAAGAAATTGAAGACTTTTATCTTTCGTCAATGTTACATAGCCTAATATTTTAATTCATATCTTAGCAATCTGTATCTGTAAATATTACATCTCGGGTGTTCCAGTGCAGTGAGTTTTTCGACCAGGAAGAGGACGGGCTCTTGCCACGGTTTTCTCACGTATGTATTATTGGCACTGTGCACCCATGACACTCTTAACCTTGTGCATCTTTTTATTATTGAATGAAATTTTCTTGTATGTAGAAACTTTATCCAATAATTGTACATTTTGCGCTATATAAAGGAATTTATATTATATATATATAAA
>KB302196.1:431549-442290 GCA_000328365.1 Capitella teleta
TATAAAAAAAAATATAAAAAATAAAAAAAAAAACATAAAAAAATAAAATAATAATAATAATAATAAAAAAAAACAAAAAAAAAAAAAAAACGTCCACGACGATACTAGTTGAACGTAACATCAACAGCAATAGAAATGCATTTTTTAATACATTGTTTTTGACGCATGTGTTGATATCTTGAATGTCCTGTCCAGCTATAGCTCACTATTCTAGCATGCCATTGCCCACAGGGTAAAAAGACACACCACCCACGTACGTCCTCTGTGATTGTCATAAGCATACAGTACATACCAGTATCCAAGATACGTTTATGAATCCGTATATTATTGTGTGTTTATTAGGCCTACATGTATGACAATAATATACGGATTCATAAACGTATCT
Source organism: Capitella teleta (assembly GCA_000328365.1). Classification (NCBI taxonomy): domain Eukaryota; kingdom Metazoa; phylum Annelida; class Polychaeta; family Capitellidae; genus Capitella; species Capitella teleta. The sequence goes on from KB302196.1 coordinate 431,935, forward strand.
TGGATACTGGCTTGTACTGTCATTGCAGATGGCATACATCTCTCTTCTCTCACGGTCTTGAGCCACATCCCCGAGCGTGAGAAACATAGAAGTTTGTGAGAAACGTTCACCTGTGTTAACTGCTTATTTGTCATTCAATCGATTGTACCAATAACTCATATTCGGAGAAAGACTGCCGTTTGCATTCTCGATGGGCGGGATTCGGTCATCCTCTTTCATGTCGCTGGTGCCTGCATCAACAGTTCTAAGAAAACGTGTAACATATAAGGATTAGGATTGAATGTTAATTGCGTCTTCAAAATCCAGAATCGGGTAACTGGAGAAGGTTTTCTACAACTGTGTACATGTATATGAATATATGATCCATATATGGCAGTCTCGATTACCATGCGAGGGAGCATATCCTTTCACCCATTAAAAAGACTTCCTTCGTGGAGGTGATGGAATTAGCTGCCAATCTTCACCGCCGTGGCCCTTATAGGCTCAGTCCATGCCTTCCTGGCAAGAGCTTCGATTTAGTAACAGTAGGAGGAGTATTGAATGATGAGCGACGAAGCAAATTTAAAGATGCAGTACTCATTTAATTGGGAATGCTAAGACTTCTCGACCTCCTCGATCAACAGATTGGGCTTCACGGAGGTGTTGGTCTAAAACAAGCAAGACAGCAAGTCATATTACGCAGTTACTAAGAATCAATATATCCACAGCTACAACCCAAAAACAATGGTTAACTTAGTTGATGTTATTCAATATTAATATTACTTAATGAATAATATCGCAAACTAGAGCTAATTTACCACCCAACACCCGCCCTGCATGCAGGGTAATCAGGATCCTAGTCGAATTCCACATTCGCTGTCTAGTGGTGTTCGCTGTCGTCATCAGAACCCAGGAAGAACCATTCTGTGGCGACGTTTCCATGAACGTACGTAACTATTGGACATACTGCGTACCTTATAAGCCCTCTGTGTGGCAAATTCCACAGGTACGAGAAGGCATCTCTGCACGGCTGTTTAGGCAAATCCGATTGAGCAATAATTTGCTTTTGTCGTTTACTTGATGGGTTGATTGGATCTGATCCATGAATTAATGGAAGGATAGACGACACTGTGATACTACATAAAAGTATCATATCTGCCTCCAGCGGTTAATAGGAATGGGTGAGTGAATGGCTAGATTTTTATGCACTCTGATACTAAAAGTAATGCATGTATATTAGTGCCTCCAGCGGTTAATAGGAAACGTAAGAATTGTAGTCAAAAGGAAGGTAGAGGTATCTCATAAAATCAATGCTGTGAATAGCAAACTAGTGAGGTACAGACTTTGTAACAGAACCAAAGTAAAGACACATTTGGTCATCTTGGTGCAGCTGTAGATTTTCTTTTGGTCAATTGAGGTTGATGCGTTATATAATATCAGGACAAGCCACCTAAGACCAACTCCAATTCCCAATTTCAGCCAGTTACTGTTTCATTTAAGTTGAACACTGGTCACATATAGCAAAAATATTCAAATTAAAATAAGGGCAATCATCAATCTTTTTTTTTCTTTCTGTCTATTACTCTTGCAATGCAATAGCCTTTCGGGCCAAGAGAATTGTAAGTACTCATCTTTACTTTTTTAATCAGCAGGTGATTTACATTCCTCTATTTTGTTTGCAAAATTGTACTTTATTTGTCATTTGGATTGTTAGTTGAAGTTGCGCTCAGTGTAAAATCTGAATCGATGAACTCCAATTTCCAATATATCTATATACAGATGATGTTGTCTCAAGGCACCCAGAAGGGAGAGAAGGGGAAACTAGTAGAGGAGGTAAGTGTTACAAATTTTCTGTATTGCTTTTTGTGGGCTTATAGTTTGCATAATAATGCAATACAGTTTAAATGTATTGCATGCCTATACTTTTATATTTTAATAAATCCATTCCTTACAGAATGAGACTCTCCGTTCAGGTATTGAGACTCATAAGGTGGTCTTTTCTTGTGTAGCATTCTTCCCTTTTAACTTGTTGATTAGTTTAAGACTGCATAGTTAAGTGGTTTGTTTCAGAATGATTCTATTCCGATGCCAATAAATTTGTCATCATTAACTCTCTCATCCCAGATTGCAGTGAATCTACCAGACATCCATCACTTCCACGATTTATGGATTCGAGCGGTTAGTGAAATAATTACGCTTCCAGTGAGTTTCAGTTTTCATGTATTCTAGATGAAGATGTTTGGAAGCGTTAGAGAAAACCGCGCCGACGAAGAGAAATATAGTTTCATGAAAAATCAGTTTCATTACATCATGGTATATAATGTATAATTTTTGATAATTTTGAATAAGCCGGGAGGATTCAAACCCGGAGATGTCGAGGCAATATGGCCGCCAAATCAACATTGGTATGATGCAAAAATTTTATCAACTGATGATGATGGTAAGTTGAAGAAGAGGACTAAATGAAGATGAAATAATTTTCCAACAATATAGGTCGAATAACTGTCCACTACATTGCAGATCGATCGAGAAAACATTAAAGACACATCCAGTAATTGTATTACTTGGGTATCACTGAACGATGATGCTAACTCAAATTTATCATGACAGGTCAGGAGAAGAGTGGATAAAAAGTATCACTCACAGGACGAGAGCACACCTTCGGCACGTGAGATGATATATAAATGTGAGTAGCGAAGAGTCATAGGCTTGTTATGTGGGAAAAGAAGCAGTATAGCCACAGCCATCGTTATAAGCTAATGCTGCATTTGTTTATGATGTTAAATATTTATGTACCCACATCATGCATATACAAAATATATTATGAGAAATGCACCACATTTAACTATAAATTTATTCTAGAATATTTAACGAACATTTTTTTTTTTAATTTTGGGATACTATATATAGTAGCAGTACATGTAGTAATAGCCAACTTTATTTACTTTTGCCATTATTACTGAAACCAAGACTATGTGCTCTTTCAGCAAAGCATTAAAGCGTGTTCGTCACATTACATGTATCACTTCGACTACTGTAATTGTATAATTAATTACATATACTAGCACTGTATAAAAATCCCGATCAATAGTTTTGAATGAGCGTAGGATTGAGCAATAGAAGCTCTTGTGACCTTAAGTTAAACACGATTCAATTGATTTAACTCTGTAATCCGGAGAGATTCAAAATACTCAAGAGTTGCAACCCAAATTCAATTACTGTTTTATAACTTTTAAGTCATTCGTAAAAAGTACGAGTAGCGTAGAGGATATCACGCCATAAAATTTTGATTCAGATTGGCGGCTTTCATGAAGATTGATTGATCTTTCTGCAGTGGTTCTAGGGCGTCTTTCGTTGATGCTTCTATGTACAAGCATTCATCTTCTGAAAATAATGTATATTATAATTAGCATGCAATTGCAATGCATGTACTCATTGCCAAAATTGGTAGAGTACTCGTATACTGATAGATGGCTAATCGTAAGCCCAGAGGTGTGTGTGCGTGACGGTTAACAATTCACTGCACTCGATCAAGTAAAAATTCAACACCACACAAATATCAACAGCACACACGGTCATACACGCATACATAATACTATAGTAAAAGGTGTCATGCTTTTAAGACCGTTTGGGTATCAGTTTGCCCCCAACGGGTATTTCCAATGCCAGAGCTCTGGGATTTTCCGTGTATATGATGTTGTAAAGCCTGTCTTTGTGATAAAGTTTGCATTGCGAGTATATATAGTGCAAGTTGCTTCCTGGTCAATAAACTATACAAGTTTGTGCCACGCAGTATGCGCAATCATTCAACTGGAACAAACCGAAGGTATAAGTCTTCTAAATATTATGCACTGAGTGCGAATCCGTGTGAGATGACAGTCCTGTTTTACACCCACCGAGGTTAATCTAAAACATGAGGATAATTCTGTTGTTTTTGGTGCTGCGCTGCATTGTTCATGGCTCTGAAGATGATGGTGAGACATATCTATGTAATGTTGGAATCATCTCTGTTCACATGATCCTACAGCAGTCCAGTGGGCATTAAACTGTTATAATGAGTCTTTTCCGATAAAATCCCATAAAATAAATCCCAAACGAAACCAACCATGGCTTTCACCGGAATTAAAAAGATCAATAAACAGAAAAAATCGGCTCTATAGACGTTATCATGCAAGGCCCTCTGTCTTCAATGAAATTAATTACAAATCATATAAATCTATGATAACAAAAGAAATTAGGGTAGCTATTACCACGATTTACTTGAGCAAAACCGAAAAAAAAAAAAAAAAAAATGGAACATCATAAAAGAAGTGATCGGCATTGACAACACCAAAAAGCCCATTGCCTCCATTACCATCAATGACTCTACCGTATCTGAGCCAATAAAAATAGCTCAACATTTCAATAAATACTTCTCTAGTATAGGAAACCATCTCGCATCCTCACTGCCAATCAATCACTTTGATCCAATGCGATACATGAATCCAAATACACCAAGAAGTTTATTTCTTTCACCGGTTACTCCTAATGAACTCTACACCATTATCTTTAACCTCAAAGATGCTTCCGCGGGTATCGATGACATCAAACCTATCATCATCAAGGAATTCTCTCAGTTAAGAATCAAACCGCTCCTTCATATTTTTAAACTTTCCTTCACCCAGGGGAGTGTGCCATGTGCCATGAAAAAAGCAAATGTCACTCCCATATTTAAAGGCTGCGATCCCACTTCTTTGGGAAACTACCGAACAACTTCTGTACTCCCAGTATTCGCAAAAATCCTTGGGAAACTAATGTATAATAGAGTCTACAACTACCTAACCAAAAACAGGATACTGTTCAACAAGCAATTCGGCTTCCGTAGAGGTTATTCCACTGAAATGCACTATTAACTGCTCTCGATGAGCTATCGTCAGCGATGGACATGTAACGCAATGTGATCGGTGTATATTTAGATCTTAGAAAAGCTTTTGATACCGTAAATATCGATATTCTCTTGGCCAAATTATTCAAATATGGGATTAGAGGAATAGCGCATCAATGGCTTACGAGTTACCTCAATGACCGAAGCCAACGTGTTAAAATAGGCTGTAGTTTCTCAGAAATGAAATCAATATCCTGCGGTATGCCACAGGGCTCCACGCTTGGTCCTTTACTTTTCTTGACCGGAGTTGATATAAATGATATGACTGAGGCATTTAACCACCAGTTATCCAAAATTAATGAATGGCTCATTGCCAACAAATTAAGTTTAAATATCCAAAAAACATACAGTATGCTGTTTACTCTCAGTTCACACCTCTACTCATCCCCAATTCCCAATTACCATTAATAACACTGAGATTCAACGAGTACATTCAACACGATTTTTGCGGGTCATCATTGATGATAGAGTGACATGGGCAAATCACATAACACACGTTTCGAACAAAATTGCAAAGAGTATTGGAATAATTAACAAAGTAAAGCACTCGCTCAAACAAGACACCCTCATGATACTCTATTATTCATTGATATATCCCTACTTGACCTTCTGCTTTCTCTTATGGGGTAAGGCCACACACAACCATATTAATAAATCAAACATATTACAGAAAAGAGTAATCCGAATTATCACTAATTCAGGATTCAGAGATCATACTCGTCCCCTTTTCAACACTCTGAGAATCATCCACATGGACGATTTGTCCACTTACCTATGTTCAGTATATATCTTCAAATGCATAAAAAATATTTTCCCTCGCTCATTCCTTGACATTTTGAATTATTTCACAGATTACAATTCCAACGCTCCTCGGTCTTCCTCCCGAGCATCATTAACTCGTTCAATCAATGTCCCACTTTGTAGAACCACACTCCGCCAAAAACAATTAAGATTTCAATCGATAAAATTGTACAATAATTTCCTTATGCCACTTGAAATACTAGATAACTCCAACTCTATCAGTCATTTGAAAACGCATTTTTTTAGAATTTCGCAATGACATGGCTTTGTGAAGCGCATAGAAATGCATCATGCATCATTTTGCGCTATATAAAATAATAAATTCAATTCCATTCAATTCATTTCAGACGTTTTCTGAAAAATGTTCTGTCATAGTATCATCCTCGATCTACAACTAACATATGAAACGAACTATTTCACTCTGAATATGTGCTGCACCACCCACTATTTTTTCATTTTTTTTTCTCTCCGCACCAAAGCCGAATAAAATTTTAAATTGCACAATTTGAACAGGCGACTCACAAGTAGCCATACTTAGTCGCCTATTGACATAATCCTTTTCTTTCTCGCTTCTGCATTTCCACTTCTCTAGTATGTATTTCCATATTTCATTGTCGCTTCCTGCTTTCTTTACCAACTTCCCTTTTTCTATTTTGGCATCTTATATTTGCTAATATTTCATTCTGTCTTGTCAATAAATGCAATTTAATTCAATTCAATTCAATTCAATTCAATTCAATTCAAAAAAACGTATCTCCTACGCAACCCAAAAGGCCCAGAGTAGGGATTGAACGTGACAATGACGTTTCATTTGAGGATACCAAATTTATTCACCAGCGGTACACATGCTCCAATCAGAATGTTGATGGGCCATGTAACGCATGATGGTGTCTGGTGTTGAGTTTCTGAGATTTGCTGCGTACGCTGGATTCAGCCCATGGACTGACAACCAAATTGTTAAAAGATGTTAAAAAAAAAATTCCTGAGTTCCAGTTTTTTTTAATTGGATAATATTCAACTATTATATAAAATGTATAATATACATGTTATGCAACGAAATCGAAGATCGGCTGCGCATTTACTGGCAGGCCTTTGTATAGTATTGAAACTCTTTAGCATTTCAATAGATTTTTTATTTTACAGTCTCTTGTGTATATGGCGACGGTTGCCTGTTCCCCTGCAGATGCAATAGTGGAACTACATGTGATGCAAACTCGGGATCTTGCTCGGATTCAAAATGCCGAGATGGATATCCACGACCAACAAACAACCAAGATCGCTACAACTGGGCAGGACCTGCATGCCAAATAGGTCAGGTCCACTTCGATGCTGCCTCAATCTACATTGCATTCTATGCTGTGTTCACAGGAAATGTCGCTTATGGCAAACCAACAAACCAGAGCGGCACGTATAAAGAGTATTATTCAAGTCAAGGGGTGGATGGTCTTTTAGGAAACAACTTTTACCCAAACAACAACAACAAAGATTGCGCCCATCCGGACAACCCCACTAAAAAGGCAGCCTGGTTCTACGTTGATCTGGGGAGTGTGCATCATATATTTAACGTCACAGTGTACAACACGTATAGCAGAGAAGGTTAGATTTAGTGACACTCAGTTTGCTGTTTAACCTTCGATAAAGTACATTTTAACTATAATTATCACAGATATTCTTGCATAAATTTGTTTGAAATTATCCCCATTCGCCCGATATAAATATTTCAGGATATGGGAGAATGCGAAGAATTTCAATCCGAGTGGGAAATACGTCAGATCTGAATGAACAAGTGGAATGTAATTTCCATCATGGCGTAGTCGCAGCAGGGGGGAGCTTCAATTCGGATTGCCAAACGTCAGGGCGCTACGTCAGCTTCAGAAGAACCGATGGCAATGAAGTCCACATGGTAACCATTTGTGAATTCGTTGTTATCGGTCGTCCACTGGCTAAAGGCGGTGAGAATATTCTCTTGTTCTGAATTAATTGATGGATTAGGTATGCTTATGTCTAAGTTATCTTATATCCTCTCTTTGGTGGACGCGAGGGAAAAGTTAACAATCAAACATCGAATATTTGCTCATAATATTATATCGTGGAAGGAATACAAGGGAATGAGTTTATTTGTGAAATGTTTGAACAGACATTTTGCACCTGGCTTTTGTTTTTGTGTACATAGATGATATCTTGATCGCCAGTGAGTCTCCAGATCATCGCTTATCTCACTTATGTACAATTTTCCAACGATTGAAGGACTATGGCCTCATTGTGCGTCCTGAAAAATGCGTTTTTGGAACCTCGTCAATGGAATTTCTTGACGCTTCTGATCTTGGGTTCGGTGCTGCTCTGGAGCAGTGGAACAATGGCGTTTGGCAGCCCATTGCTTTCTTCAGTCGGCATCTCCTGCAGGCTCAACAAGCATACAGCGTAATTAATAGAGAGCTCTTAGGAGCATACCTTGCTGTGTGACATTTCCACTCGGCATAGATTACCAGCAGTTCGCTGATGCTCAGAAGTATTGTACACACACGCAGGTTTACAATACTGCGATTACTGACCTCCACATCTAAGATGTTGATTTTGCACCTAACAAGCCAAACTTGCTCTGTGACATTTCACTTGGTCACCCTCGCCCAGCGGTTCCTGCATGCCTACAGCGCAAAGTGTTCGACAATATTCATGCCTTATTTCACCCAGGTTGTCGAGCTTCACAACGAATCATCGGTGCTAAGTTTGCATGGCATCGAATGCGTCGTGACGTTGCCTTTTGGTGTCGAGAGTGTGTCGCTTGTCACTCTTCCAAGATCCAACAGCCTGTGAAGGCGCCTGTCATTCCAATACCTGTACCAAACCAAGCATTCAGCCACATTCATGTGGACCTTGTCGGAATTTTACCATTTTCGCAGGGATTTACACATCTGTTTACGATCTTGGATCGCACCACTCGCTGGCCAGAGGCCACTCCCTTTTCAGACACTACAGCCGCCACTTGTTTGCAGGCCCTAATATACCACTGGATATCCCGGTTCGGCATTCCGCTGCATATCACATCCGATCGTGGATCTCAGTTAACCTCCCATTTGTGGCAGAACATTTCCACCTCAATCGGCGTGACCCTCAACTTACAATTACGAACCATAGCTTACGATTTATAAGCAAATGGACTAGTTGAGTGATTTCCTCGATCGCTTAAGTCGTCCCTTCGTGCTCGTCTTCAAGGGCCTAACTGGATGAATGAACACCTTTAATTGGGTTCTCCTTGGATTGAGAACAGCCCTCAAAGAAGACCTACAGGCTTCTTCTGCTGATCTCGTTTTCTGACATTTTCCGATGGTTCCATGTGAGTGTGTCGCCAAGGGTTCTATTGCCCCTTCTTCATTCGTGAGTGGTCGAACGCCGGCACTTCATCACGGAGTACCTTCCTCAACAGACCTACGTGCGCTGCAGTGTATGTGTATTATTTTAAGAAATAAACTGTAGTGCTACAATCAAAACAGCTCTCTCAAACAAAGCAATAGTACGGGAATGACCCTCCAATGAAGCCTATCCATGGTCCGGGGCCCTCCAAAGAAGCCTATCCATGGTCCGGGGCCCTGTTTGCCGCCAAAAATGAAAACACCACCGAACGCTTAGTGCCCTCTATTAATTGATGTCAATCGGCACCAATTTCGATGTGATTCGAACAGTTAGGAATAGCAGCATGACATGTTATACTAACCATGCCAGATATCTATGTCTCTTATCTGTGCGTGGTTTATACTCTGCGACCTGTTTTGTTACACTTTCTCGGAAAAACACAGTGCCATTGTGAAGCATTGAAATCGTTAACATAGAGTAGATAGACTACATTGCGCCCACTCTGTATATATATTGATGATGTTATTATCCTATTATGATCAACACAGTGTGTCCAGCGGGGAAGATTGGAGATTACTGCCTCAAAAGTGAGTAAATCACTCTTTCGGTCTGCTGTCCTCGCGCTCACCCTAATTCATATACAGCTTGCGATGTTGGTTCTTTTGGAGTCGAATGCCAAGAACAATGCGGTCGTTGTAGGAATGAGTCGTGTTCAGCTGTCGATGGTTCTTGCTCCGATGGCTGTGATTTGTGGTTCGTCGGTGACCTTTGCAAAGAAGAAATCGGTCGGTATCTTCATTCAGCTTTCAGTGCTCATTTAACTTCTTTTTTCTTTTTTTTCTTTTTTTTTTTTCTTCTTTTTTTTTTTTTTCTTTCTATTTTCAGGAAACTCCACATTGAATGGGTCCACTCCATCTGTGATACGAGTAAATGACTCATCCATCGCCATCACTTGGATGCAGGATTCAAATATTCTTGAAAACCAAACGCAGTACTTTGGCTACACCGTTGCATACGCCAAGGGCTCTGATGAATTTGTAAATGGCCCAAGCGTCGCCCATAAAACAACCGAAGTTAATCAAACCATAGTTTTGAACGCTATTGAGCCGTACGCGAAGTATAGCTTCCAAGTTCGACCGTACAAAGAAATGGGAGGAGAAAGGCAATATGGCTGGCCGTCTTACGTCATCAGTAAGCTGTTCTCTACCGGTTGGACATATTGCTTGCCTTCCTAACATCTCATGAATATTCAAATATATTTTATTATCCTTCTATTTATTTCTTTCCACAGCTGCGCCCAC
>KB302196.1:461267-500925 GCA_000328365.1 Capitella teleta
TAGCCTCGAATCAAATCAACCTTAGAGTAGATGGTGGAGCCTGCTAAGTTGGAAACAAAATCTTGGATATGATGTAACGGATACTTATCAGGTATCGAGGCGACATTCTNTTAGGCGCCACATGCAGCGGAGAGGACCATTGACCTCGACCCTTCCGGATAATGCCCATTTCTTGCATGGTTAAGAATTCGTTCTTGGCAATGGCCAACTTCTCTGGGTTGAGACGTCGAGGGCGAAAAACAACAGGAGGGCCTTCAGTTGGTATACTATGGTAGATTCCGTGTGCAGGACAAGAAGCGTGGAAAATTGGCTCAGTTACCTCTGGATAAGATTTCAGAAGTTGCAGGTAAGGGTTGTCTGTCACCAGAGCAAGTGAAAACGGAGGGCAGGACACTGATGAAAGCTGGCCATAAACTGAGACAAATGTGTTTGCATCAATCAGACGATTGCCACAAAGATCAACAAGTAGTTGAAGTCTGCGAATGAAGTCTGCTCCCAACAGAGGTTTGCTTACATCACCAAGAATGAAAGGCAAAGTACAACGATGTCCAGCGAACTGCAAGGTTTTGGTAATGATACCAAAAGTGCGAATTGCAGAAATTACAAAATCCCATCTGCGTTAAATCTTTATCGACGCACTAGGGAGGGTGTCTTCTGGGAGGCCTTCCAGAGCATTGCTCCTGTCTGGAAGGCTCTTTCTAGGTATTGACATTAATCCGCATTAATCCGGCGTCTTTTGATCGGCGCCATCTTGAATTCACTAAGTTTGATTTAAGTCAGGTGGAGAGGTCACTTAAGTTTTGCAGGGTCTAGAGGACTTAAGTTTGTTTCTGGAATCGTTTTAGTCAACTTAACTCCTCCTGAACTTAGTTTTACTACTTAAGTTTCTTTCGGGAATCGGCCCAAGATTCTTGTTTTGGCAGAAACAGCACAGACAGAACCACTCTGTGACTCATCTGAATGGACACTTGCAAATTCCATATCACGGTTAGACACATAAACCATGATATTTTCAGCTTCTTGCGCTAGTTCATAGAGGTCTTCTTTTTTCGACGAAACAAGCTGTCGCTGCACGTGTACAGGTAGAGCGCGTACAAACAGCCGTCTAAGCAAGTAGTGGCTGGCATCTTCATTGCCATTGATGCGTAGCATCTCGTCAGCGAGCTGTGTGGGCGTGCGATCACCAAGACTGTTCATCGATAAAAGTAGATCAGCACTTTGTGATTTCGTCAATGAATATCTCGACAGAAGAAACTCCTAGAGTCCTTTGTACTTTTCCGATGACGATGGATTATCGATGATGCGTGAATCACGTTCTGCGACGTCATCATTCAAAGCTGAGACAATATGCCAGTATTTCGTGTCGTCTTCAGTAATTTTCCTGAGATTGAATTGTGCTTCAGCTTGCGAAAACCAAGACTCAATTCTATGAGTCCACACAGGAGGCAGCTTAACAGATACGGCGTCGAGAAACATGATGAAGTTGCAGTCAGTGGAGCGCGTTGTAGTGTAGCGTTGTACAAGGGTCTGGGTCACCAGTATGGCAAATGAAGAATCCAATAGAGATTGAGACACTCTACTCTTTATTGCATGAAAATGTGTCCTTATAAATGGTGTAGAGAGTTAATCAAGATGACATGAAATGACATGAGTTATGAACGAAATGATTGAATACAGAGTTATTCAGATGTGCTACAATACCGTCATCCCTTGTGCAACATTTCCTCACACTTTGGAGGATCTCAAGAGATCCGACTCCGCAGCACACTAACAAATGCGCAAGGAATTCGAGGTGATTTGGGGAAATTCTAAAATCTTTTGCACAAATCACAGGAGATTTTAAACGAGGGAGGGGGCGCTTGTATCCACGCAAGCCACTATTCACAGTAATTCACAATAAATATTGCAATGCGGAATGCTTTGCTGCATATACTGTCGCCACACATGCTAAGCCTCAACATGCATTGCATTCATATATCGAAGTTGAAGTGTGTATTGTAGCAAATAGTTTAACTAACCAAATAAGCATGAATTATGCTCAAATTTGCATCATGACACAGCATGGCTCTAATTTGCCAAGGGCCTCAATGGCCAAAAATAAGTTCGCCCATTTGTGTGTATAGTATTATTTATAATGAAATGTAACTAATGAGTTAACGATATATAGTTGACTTTCTTCTGAGCCTTTTGATGCAAAGAGCCTGCATGTGGGTATCTCAAGTGCATAATTTCTTGTCGCATACAATTGCAGCAACAAAAATTATTGTATTGCGACATTTTTCATGAAACTCAGAAGCAAATCTCACAAATGAAGGGGGGAAATGTCAAACACAAGCGGAGACGATCACTAACTGTGTGACTGGCGAATGATGCCTTGACGTTGTAGGGAATCAAATTCCGTCTTTGCTACTCGGAGCTTCTCGGGGTTCAGGCGGGAGGGGGCCCGGGGAGGGGGGGGGGGGGTTGTCGGGATATGATGGAACACTCCATCTTGTCGCTCCTGGACACAAAACGTGAAATGTGTAATGCGAGAGTACTCCTTCAGTAACAGCTGGAACTGATCGTTTGGATCTGACACAGGAGCTATGCAGACAGTAGTCACGTGCTCCTGAGAGCAGGAAATGGCAATTAATTATGAAGCGTCGATGAGGCGACGAACGGCGACGTCCACGAAGAGGCGATGGCGGCGCAATCAATCCGGAGCAGACATTGTACGTCGGTTATGAATTCCTTGTCGTTGATTGAGAAAAGAGTATCAGTTGTACAGTCAGTCTTGATTCGCGTCCGATTGACGACCTGCAGAGAGGAATCGGCGCTATAAGACCAAATTTCAAAATTGAAAATTGCCACTTGGTGTATGGTGGAAGATTTGAAATTGACATTCATGTTGTATTATGTGTCAATTTCACTCTTCTATATAGAGAGCAACGCAAACCCCGCTTTTTGCCAAACGAGCACCCGAACAATATATGCGCACAGTTCTAGCTGACCAACTGCTGGTCGAAGGACTCGCCGTTCCCTAAAGAAATGGGGATCTTGCTGGATCTCATGGAGTTGGTGACCAGATGGCAGCGGCAGTCGGAGGTGACCCCTGTCACGGTTCATTGCCTGTGAGTTTCAAAAACCCTGCACAATATCCTTATCCATGAATGTTTGCAAACAGGAACGGCGTTGAGCGATCTGCAATGTTTGCCATGGCGAGCTCTTTGGTGGACATGCTGAAAGTAGAACATATTGTTGATGTCTATTTGGCGTGTCGGTTCATCGCCAGTAAATGTCCCATGGCGCTTCCTTCGCTCATAAGATCACCTGCTTGGAATTAATTTGTATTCTGAACTGCTTATTTCAAACAGGAGCAGTACCAATTCCTCTTTGAGTTTGCTAGATCGTTTATGTCAAACTTTGAAACTTACTCTAACTTTAAATAAACTTAAATAAACCAAACTGCTTACCTTTTTGCTGTGTAGTTGCATTGATTAATCGGCGCATAGATATGGTGATGAGCTACCTCACAAAACCATACCTTTCTATAGTTTTGTTAAGTAGCTCATCACCATATCTATGCACCACTGACGACATGTATTGATGAGGGTTTTTGTTTTTCTGCTTTTCATTTCGTGATCATAATGCGTTTGACATGGTATCAAGATACTCTGATACAGATCTCAAAAGACTGGAGATGTAAAACATTTAACCATTTGCAGCCACAAAAACAAAATGCCAACACAATTATTGTGATGTCGCATTTAGACGTTGTTCAAATAACGTAGTTTACTGGTACATTGTTGAGTAGATTACAACGTACAATTATGAGCAATCACAGTTGATAAATAAATCATCATCATATTCAAATGATAGAGGCATTATATAGGCACGTCGTCAACATTTCCTGGACTTGAAACTGTGGCGGCGCCGGTCGAACAACGTGTTCAACTATTTATTCAGATTGATATAATTCCATCTTGCATGGCATCGTCGGGTGTATCACTTATTTCCCTCAGTAAATTGAAAACAAAAAACAAAAAAACGCAAAGAATAGAATGAAGGAGCGCCACGAGGAAGCCATGTTTGTTGAATGAATTATTTACCAGTTTCACAAAAATGTTGATTGCAATAATCACGATCAAAAAGCAATCAGATTCGCTCACAAATTCACAGTTGGTTTTAAACGAGGGCATAATGGACGTTTCGCGAGGACTCTATTGCATTGGTATTTGCGACGCCACTCTTTTGTATGCCTAACTCATCCGGATTGTAACACATATCTTGGAATTTATATTGTTGTGTATAAGTCGTCCCAGCATTCACGCCGACGCTGCAGCTCTAAAAATCGGGTAGGTACAAAAGCATGTACCAACATGTACCTGCATAGTTGAAGACTGTATATACTTGTATATGTCCATTCCGTATTCAAGGACATGTATTAGGCCTTCATTGTTGCTTGTTACATGTAATATATTCCACGAAAAGGAAGGAACGTGGGTTGGAATTAATCGGATTGTCAGGTTGTCAGCTGAAAACCGGTCACAAGATACGCGTGAATAAGAAGATAAACAATTCTGAAGAAGAGGTTCTACCTCGACGTCGGATTCCTCTGTCATTAGAACGAACGAAGCTAGTGACAGTGGATTAGAGTGATCCACGCACAAGGCACGTAGTGTAGCAGCATATAAAGAGCGAATGCGACAAGGCAGAGTCGTCACTTAAATCATGGAGACCACAGACACACCCTCTTGGTCATTCTCTGCTGCAACAGAAGCAGAAGACACGTCGAATGGTGGATCCACCCTATGTGATTGGTACAACATCTGCACCCGTGTCTTGTTTGGAGGCCTACTCGTCATTTTCGGAGTGATCGGCAACAGCATTACATTGACCGTGATGTTTGCAAACCGCCACAAATCCTCCACCATTCTGGTGCTGTTCTACCTGGCCATGACTGACTTGCTTATCCTCATTGTGTATGGCCTCATGGTCGTGCCCACCCCGCTTCTCTTACTCCTGAACCAGGTCAGATTGGCGAACCAATTCCAGCTCGTTTCCATCACGTACATTGCGTACGTCGGACAGACCATCAACCAGATCTCGATATTCCTCACGGTCATTGTGTCGTGGCAGAGATACGTCAGCGTGTGCCATCCACACAAAGCCAAGTTATACAGCCACACCGCGCTCATCAATCGCCAGGTTGCCATCGCTTTGGCTTTCTCGGTGGTGTTCTACCTGCCCAACTACTTCCAAGGGACAATTCGTTTTAATTCTGACGGGGATATGTATGTTGTAAAAAAAGCGTTTTGACGGAGACAAAGTCTACCTTCTCCTGTACTCCGTCATTCTCTGCTACCTCACAAGTTACGTAATACCTATGATGGCCTTAACCATCATGACCTTCAAACTTATTGAAGCCCTTCGTAATGCAAAACGGAAGGTGGCAGCACTAAGTGTGCAACGGAAAAGACCCAGGGAAGAGCTGACTCGGACGCTGGTCATTGTGGTGATCGTCTTCATGCTCTGTCAGTCCATAAGCCCTGTCCGTCGTATCCTCATGTGGATCTATGACCCCTACCCCAAAGCGGTCAAGTGTGGCCAACCGCTGTTCTTCTTCGGGCCTTTTGTCATGCTCTCACTTCTTATGAACTCTGCCGCCAATTTTGGCATCTACATCCTTTGTGCAAAGAGATTTCGCGCCAAGGTTAAGAAACTGCTCGTTCGAGAGAACCGAGTTATTGACCAACAAGGCAACCAAGGGGTCAATTTGGACGCTTCGCTGTGCCAGAATGATAGCACTAATCACTCAAGGTTCTAATGGCATCTGGGAGATACAACGTACTTACTTGTACTGTTGTGCAGGTACATTTTATCTGCATTGACAATCAGATGACACAAAGGAGATGGATGAATCTGAGAACCAATTGACATGGAGGGCGTTCATGTCAGCAGATGCAACCCAATCCATGCTGAACCAAGCAAAGCTAGAAGAAAGAGCACAAGGACTCTAGTGTAATGGTTGTATTAATACATTTTTTTTTTTTTTTTTTTTTTTGGATTTTTTGTTGTCCATAGTTTTGATAGATATCTTTCAATGCTCCTAGGTTATAATACAATGGAGCCCATAAGTCCCGATGCAAGTGGCTGCAATTTTTAAGCTTTGTTAAAGCCGCCTTTGTGTAAAAAAAAACTATCGACAACTGGCCAGTGAATATCCTGTGCATGTTATTGCATCTTGACGTCACCGTTGAGGGGAGAATGCGGTAGGTCTTTGGAAGTTGGATAAAATTGAGTGCTCCTTGAAAGGAAGCACCACTTGCGGAGCCCGTGGAGGGCACGTGGTCATAATTATACCTAAAGGGACAAAAAAAAACCCGCACCTGCCCAGCTGACCCCATCTGCCGGGTAAGAAAGGAACAGCCCGCGCCCTTTCCCAGGAGGGAACGCTCGAGGCCGTGGGATGTTGCCCCCCTACAGAGCAACGCGACACAAATGAGGCTCCCAACTCACCTACATGATGAATATACACCGAACAACAAATATACAAATGAATAAATTATATTTATATATATAATATATTAAATTTGTGTCATCCGTGAAAAAGGGAAAGTTCCATGTAGTTCCAGTTTACATGTAGACCTATGTTAATTATCATGCACATCTTCGCCTATCATACGCTTCAGCTAATAAACTGTATATCTACAATTAATAATGTAGTTATAAATTGTCAGAACAGCAATTCGCGTATGATGGCGATGTATGCAGATTTCCCAAATGTTTGCTTTGCTCCGCATCCCCGCATCCAACATTACAAATGCTCACTAATTACTGACATGGTAATTTTAGCATAGCAAATATCGAAGTGTATCGCAATTGGGGTTCACCTGGAGGCGGATCACTGCAGATTTCACTGATTTCAATTTGTACGTGTAATCTGTAAGGTGGCCGCAGCAAAGCATAGGCCTACTTTCACCACATACCCAGATTATACAATGCGTTTGCTTGAATTTCAATAATTGCCATCTTTCAGTTGCTTATTATCCCAGATTGCTCAAAGTGTCAATTACATTAGGTGCATCAACTCAGTCGATCACCAATGCATAACCACCATAGCTCACAGTGAAATACCTGGAAATAACCTTACACCTCATGCTCTCATCGTTTCAAAGAACGTTCATCTCATGGCATTGTGATTTGCCCTCTCTCCGCTGCTGGTGTCCATTTCACTCTTTGTTCATAAACCCTTTGATCAGAATTATTTATGGTCTTTCCTGCAACCTGGTCCTCTTGGTTAGATGAATTCAATCTCAACAAATAAGACCAAAGGTCAACAATGCGTCCAATCCTTTGACTTTGTTCTATCTGCAAGGTGCTGAACCGCTAATACAATGCACTCTATATGAGTATGACATGTACACGTTGGGGCCTATTCCCCGATCAGGGACGCAGGCCAGCATATAGATCCCATCTATCATAGGGTGAGTTCCCGTGTCGATTATCCGAGCGCGAAGCGAGAGATCGGGCAAGTTGAGACAGAACGAAAACAAGTTCTGACCGCCTGGCTACAATACCATACCTGAAGTAAAAAAAAAAAAAAAAAAAAAAATTTTTTTGGCCAAAATCAGACGACGATTATGACTTCTGGGCTGTTTTATGCACGTTAACAGCGTATTTAGAGCCCTTCGCTTGATATAAACAAGGCCGTCGCCATGACAACCGAGCGTAGGAATTCATACAAACGCGATATTTCAACGAATAATGCTTATGCTTATTAAGTCTACATGCACAGCTTGGACTTCGCTCTGAACGTAATGACTGTTTTAACAGTGCCCAACTATATATTCAGATGTTATAATCTCATTCGATTGCTCATAGCGGTCTCAAAGTGGGCACACCCACGGACCCCTCGGGAATGGTACGCTGTCTTCGGTTTCAAAGTTTAAAATCGGTTTTGGCCATTTCTGTATTTTATACGACGCGTGCATGTACTATACGTGTACATGTACATGTGGCATACAAATGGCCACATTGCATGTATAGTAAACGTAGGTTTATATAATAGAAATATTTATTTCGTATAACATAATACACACATAACATAAATTAAAACACAAAAAATAAAGCAACAGAAAGAAAGCAGACACATACCATCACATAATTATAATATATGCATGTACACAAATTGAATGCAATCAAGAATTATTTCATATTGATTTAAAAGCATTAATTCGTAATTACAGAGATTTCGCATATACAAAGTGGGCCAAAAGTAGTCTATCTACTCAATGTTAACGATTTCAATGTTTTTAAATGGTACTGCTCATTTTCAAGAAAGTGTTACAATTAAAACATGTCGCAGTGAAAAACCCACGCGCAGATGACAAAAAAAAAAAAAAAAAAAAAAAAAAAAACAGAGGATATATGGTTAGTCTAAATGCATTTCATGCTGTTATTAATATATTTTTATTCCAATTTCATCGACATTGATGCCGATTTATCTCGACCAATAGTTTGTACTTGGCATTGTGCGCATGCATTTGGTGATATTTTCACTTTTAGCGGAAAACACGCCCGGTCGGACCCCGGATAAGCCTCATTAGACGCCTAAATAAGCCATCGCTCTCGAATTATTCTTTTGTTTGAGAGTGCTGTTGTTTTAATTGTAACACTACTGTTTATTCCTTAAAATCAAAACGAAGCAGAACGTTTGTACTGAAGCAACAGATGCCATTCCATAATGCTCGTTCAGGGGCTCATCTGATTTAGCTCTCTTCGCGATCGCTCCCCATACCACTTCTCCTTCGTTCAAAATTGACTCGATTTCTTTGCGTAAATTGACGCATAATAATTTAGTCAATCCATACTAAGTAA
Organism: Capitella teleta; assembly: GCA_000328365.1. Classification (NCBI taxonomy): domain Eukaryota; kingdom Metazoa; phylum Annelida; class Polychaeta; family Capitellidae; genus Capitella; species Capitella teleta. Next base: position 470,127 of record KB302196.1, read on the forward strand.
GCTTGTTTTGGAATAATTGGTCAGTTTTAGTCCATTTAAAAGTTGTGTTTTAAAAGTGAAATCTTTAATTAAATTCGCGTTTGTGATTTTCTGAACATAAGCATTAAATTGATGATTAGGTTTTAAATTCATAGACATAATTCTATGGAAATGGTAAATATGAGAAGGAAGTGAAAATGAATTTGATATCGATGACTAGCTGCTTTTGCACAGATATAGTTATGGTTTTATCTTATGGGCTCTTCATAAAATGTCGGCAGGGTGCTTGGTTGCCTCTTATACCTGACCAAACATAGGGCTCTCTTGTGAAATCGTTCAATATAGCCAGTCTCATAATTAAATGACACATTTTGGCTTACTAATTCAGACGCCATGGGGTTATTGGTTAATGTGTTATGTACGCTCGTGGTCTGTTTACTACTTTACAACCAGGGTGGGGAGAGGTTCCATTGTTCTCTTTGTCTGTCGTTGTTTACTGTTTAGATATTTTCTTGAGGTCCAATAAGGGTGGTGCATGTTGACATCCACTCGGTAGCCTCTATAACTTAGTACATGGTAGTTGGTGAATTGTGCAATTACACTGCAGGTCTGCTTGTTTATATGGACTATTATAAAGAGAAAATAAATAATAAAGGCAATTTACACGAAACATTGGTGAGAGATTTATATTGATGTCGCATGATGAGGCACATGTAGTTGTAATCGTTATTTAACTGCTTCGGAGACTTCATTAATCTGTAATGTGTTAGAAAACTTAGAAATACGTGGAAATCAATATCAGCTCAATTATGCATCTTATATATCAGGAAAGTCACTGACTATTGAAAATTGAATTGTAATCTAGCTCCCTTGGGACAGATCCTTATAATTACGGTCGTCCGCTAAACTACTGGCCAATTGAGTTCTTTGCAATCTAATGCCTGGGCAATGGTTGGAACTAGGAAGACATCGTCCAAGATTCTCTATACATGTACAATTGTGCATGTATATGGAAATGCATACTGTTTTCGTTATTTGTGTTCGGTGAGATTAATGGGATGGGGTCGATAGGCCGAATGCTCACACTTCAGAATTTCCTATACTGGCTATATACACACAATGCATGAGTTCCTCACTGTAACTGTACCCGTGACCTAAGTCCTTAACCCTAACCATAACCCTTGCAAATTCGGCCTCAAAAGCCGATCCCGAGGTTTACTGCCTCCATCTCCCGTTTCAGGAGATAATGCTTGAATGCAGTCAAGTATCCGAAAGCTATAAACGCATGTATACCACATGTTATATAGACTATAGTATAACAGAACCACTTCCACCAAGTAGTCCGCCTAATCAACCGTAATTGATAATTCACAGTCAATTAATTATCAGAACCTTTAGGTGCTTTAGCTTTCCTTTGAGTGTGACCGTGTCACCCTGATAAGTAATCTGCTGACGATTACCCAAAAGTCGCCATAACCCATATCAGCCTTATCAGAATATACCAACCATGTCAAATGGATAACAACCGTTTGTAACAAGCAATTTATTGTAACGAATGTCTATAGATTAGATCGAAGAAAAGAAAAGATTAACGATCAGTAATGGATGAGAGGAGATAGCAGTTGTATGGATGGCTTCGGTCCTGGCAAAGTGGCCTAAAACACCTGCAAGCATAGACAACAAACGAGATATAGGACATCTTCGAATGTTGGTTATTGTAGCATACCGTGCCCCACACAGCCAAGAACTCTGCTTTGCTAACATCACCAGATCCTGCAAATATCGGATACATTGTGAATGTTATGTCTGGTAAATGGAGTAAAAATTAATGGAATTCCCTTGTATGCATATGGAGATGAACAACTTAGAGAATGATGTAACATTTTGTAGAGTATGCTTCCACTGTGGAGATAAATAACTGAAAGGAGGCATCCCGAGGGGTGGAATAATTTGTTTCACTCTATCAATGGTTTGGTATGACTTAATTCATTGAAGCCTTGGGATGTAGATTTCAAAGACTGTCCTCTCAGCCCTTGTCTGCTATATTTTATGTGCATGTATATATACAAAATCATTATAATATTAATTGATTAACATTAACCCACCGTCTTTGTCGAGGACCTTGAAGAAGTCTGCGATTTCATCGACGGTCAATTCGCCCGATTTGTCCGTGTCGATCTTATCGAAAGCCTTCTTCGCCTGGTCACCGTTAGCACCAAACGCTGTTGCCATGCCAGTGGAGAACTCATTCAAATCGATTTGGTTGTTACCTACGGTAAGAGAAACCAATGAATACAACATGCAAATGCTTTACATACGCTATAATTATACACATAATCAAAACAGGATGTAAGTTACATAAGGTCGCTCACACAAATGCGATTGAAAGGGAGGAAAATAAAATATAATTTGAGCAAATTTTTAACATATTATCTAGAATATGCTGCTGTCGCTTGACCCGATCTCATCAAAGGATTTACAACCAAAAAAAAAAAAAAATAAAATAAAAAAAAAAAATAAATAAATATATATATATATATATATATATATATATATATATATATATAAGATCGCTCTAAGAAGAAGCTAAACAATTGATAAAAGATATATATGATGCAAATGAGAATTCCTGTGTTTCGTCTTTTAGTCTTCCGTAAAGCCTTCAAGGATGCTTCGCATGCAAATAGCAAGACCGACGTAAACCTGAATGCCGGAAATTTATTATCATTGTTAAGAGGTGGAAGAGTTGTCATAGAAACACAACACCAAGAAAGCCACTAATTAATGAGTGAATCATGCATATGTGCATCCTGTACACCGGTAATTGTACACCGGTAATTGTACACCGGTAATTGTACATTGCGTAGCTATGTGATACAAAAAGAGAATCTTACAACATTATTATGTGGTTAAAAAGGGGGCGCTTTTTTTTTTTTTTTTTTTTTTTTTTCGTGGGGTTTATTTAACCTCGGAATCCTGGATCCTGAAGTAACTAAGGCTTGTGTGGTCCGAGGAGGTAAGCAGGAGTTAAGGGTCTTACCCAAGGACACAATGTTGTTGGCTGGCTTCGAAGCTCCCTTTCGAGGCGAGCACGCTAACCACTCGGCCACCACCTCTCCTAACATATAGGATGCCACTGTACAAAATATATGCGATTAGCCTTAAGCTCTTGAGTGCACATCAGGAGCGGTCACCATGTGACTCAAACATTTATATGTTCCTGTTAGTTTATACCCTTTTTATACATTCTCCAGAAGATCACAATTCATATTCAGTTATCAACTTAATTAGGACCATAGCAGGTTAAAACAAAAGCAACACTCAAATAATCAGGACCTGGTAGCTTAGTAGCTTCATCACCAAACTTATTAGAACATGTTACTCTCTCAGACAACGGTAATTTGATCATGGAATTGATCCACACACAGAAATTCCCGATTCACAATTTCTTACCGTCTTTATCAAAAGCCCTGAAGAAGTCTGCCCATTCCTTCTTCGAGATGCTTCCGTCACCGTCGACGTCAATCTTGGAGTACATTTGCTCAGCGAAGGACATGATGGCGTTGCAGGAGGCGACTGAAGAGAAACGCAGCGTCAATTTCAATTAAAATCTGCGATTGACCGGTCTGCACTTAGAGCTGGGAGTCTGACCACATTAGCAGCAGCAGCTGCAGCAGATACGGAGCAGCTGAAGCCGTGGGCCACGTTTTGAAAAATAATAATGCGATTCGCGTGCGCATCAATCAGAGAAAACAGGCAGATGTCAATTGTCTTTGTTTTAATCATGTAAGTAAATCATACATTTCACCCTTGTTCTCGGTAATGTATTTGGGAATCAGGTTCACAATCGAGTATTTACTATATTAGGCTCTGCGATCGAGTTTTCCTCCACATGCCACGAAATGACTGCATGCATGCAGGCAGAGCCTTAACGAGCACTCGCTGTTATGCTTGAACCCCTTGAAGACCAGCCAATTAATTACTAATAGGTATTTGTAATTGCTTATTAGCATGAATGTTTTTTGTTTTTTTTGTTTTCTTGTCGATGAATCCCGACAAACTGGCTGCCACTGTTCTCTATATGCAGGTGTGATTAAGCAATGAATGTATATCATCATGATCATGTTGCAAAATCAAATATTATATTTAAGAGCAGGCACTATGGTACGGTCAAATTATATGCATATGTATCTGCTTGTCAACAATATAGGAACACAATAACAATTTCATATCAATTTTGATTTGTTGATACGTACCTTTACTTCAGTGATCAAAAGAAGACGAACGGTGATTGCGTCAGTTCTTCTCTATCTTTTATAGCGGTATCTGCAGCCTGATAAGTCATTAGTCAATGTTATCACCATGCGTCGCATATTAGCGTTGTCTGCGGTTAATTAATCGACGTCTCTCAAATATCTTTTTGTTGAAAGTTGAATGATCAAGTGCGTATGCCTGATGATTAATATGGCCACCGATAATAAAGTATCAGATGCGTGTGAATAAATCTTCGATGGCGGTCAAATATATCATTCGTTTATTCCTTGGAACCAAAGAGCTTATGTACATAAGCTCTTTGTTGGAACTTTGATCACCTTGTAAGTGCGTTATGAAATTATAGTACGTTATGATTGCTGACTGAGCGAGGATCCCTGCTCCGTGTGCTCAGGCTCATCCTGTAGAAGTATCCTTGCAGGGAGGTAGCAGCATGGATATGAAGCACATTCACTCGTTGTTGACCTTACTGACTAATTAGGCATACTTGAATGTATTCATATTGTAGGCGCTCAATGAAACACACGAGTCAATTGGGCTCTACTGAATTCACTGTCTTTATTGACGAGCATGTCTGGTATATATACCGGTTAGTGCAGACGGGAGATCCCCTGGGGGATCCCTGAGCGTATCTGCTCAATCACTGTTCGACATGAATTTGTTCACGGTGCTTGAACGAGGCACTACATGGGTTCCCCCACACCGAGACGGAGTGGCGGACGACTCTCCCTCCCACTGCGAGTTGTTGTAGCGGCTGCCTTCAGGCGGTCGATCGAGACTGTCTCTTGCCGACCCTTGACGTCGAGTACGAAGGTCTTTGCGCTGCGACGGAGAACTTTGTAGGGACCCGAGTACGGTGTATCCAGCGGTCTTCTATAGGCCCCCACTCGGATGAACACCTCTGCTGCTCTGGACAGTGAGGCAGGCACCGCACTGTTTGGTGTGCCGTGGTGGCTTGGGTGCTCTGGCACTTTAGGCGGTGTACGAGCCGTCCCTAGGGGAAGCAGGTCTCCAAGTAACCTTGGTTTGTGTCTGAAGACTAGGTCTGCCGGGGCGGCATCCAAGTCCTCGGTAGCTGACCCATCCAATCTGGTCCGGTGAGACGGGCTCGTAGGGCTGCCTTCAAGGTGCGGTGCATCCGTTCTACCATGCCGTTGGCCTGTGGGTGGTAGGCAGTGGTCCGGTACAACTTGGACCCGAGAGACGTAGCTACCTCGTTCCAAAGGTTGGAGGTGAATTGCCGACCTCGATCGTTGGTGATGTCTGTGGGCACACCGTAACGTGACACCCAGCCATGCAGGAAGGTCTGTGCACATTCCTCGGCTGCGATACTTTTCATCGGCAGTGCCTCCGGCCAGCGGGAGTGTCGGTCGATCACAGTGAACAGATAGGAGTACCCTCGCGACGGCGGTAAGGGCCCAACGATGTCCACATGTACTTGGTCAAAGGGGGTCGATGTGACTGGGATGCGGGTTACTGGGGCCTTGGCATGCACGTGGATTTTTGCGAGCTGACAGGCTGTGCAAGCTCGACACCACTCTGCAACATCCTTCCGCATGCGATGCCACACAAAGCGCTGAGCAATGAGATTTTGTGATCCTCGAACCCCAGGGTGAATTAGTCCGTGTAGTGTGTCGAACACTCTGCGTCGCAGGGTTGGGGGTACCACGGGTCTGGGGTGTCCTAGGGAGACGTCGCACAGGATGCTAGTGGCATCCTCTTTGAACTGTACATCGCGGAGCTGTAGGCCGGTGATGGCGGTCCTTAGATCATGCACCTCTTGGCATTCACGTTGGGCTTCTGCGATCTCATCATGGCTGAGAGCGAGAGTAACTACGTCCAGAGGCGCTCTGGACAGTGCATCAGCCACTATGTTGCTGCTGCCCCGTCGGTGTTGAACGTTAGTCATCATTTCCGAGATCACCGCCAAATGTCGCTGTTGCCTTGACGACCACGGATCTCCCAACTTTCTTCCAGGCGAGCGTCAATGGTTGATGATCGGTGACGAGAACACACTCTCTCCCTTCAATGGAGTGCTGGAAGTGCCTGATTGCCAAGTAGGCTGCCAGTAGCTCCCTATCGAAGGTGCTGTACCGGCGCTCGGGGGGTCTGAGGTGCCTGCTGAAGAAACCAAGTGGAACCCAGCGATCTCCTTGCCATTGCTCCAGGGAGGCTCCCACGCCGATGTCAGAGGCATCTGTACATAGCACTAGAGGGGCGTCCTTGATGGGGTGAGCCAGAGTGGCAGCGTTAGCTAGCAGTGACTTGGCTGATGTGAAGATGTCCCGGGTGATCTCTGTCCAAGGGATAGCAGCAGTGCTTGGCTTAGCACAAGCTAGGTCATGTAGAGGCTGGAGTTCAGAGGCGGCGTTGGGCATGAACCTATGAAAATAGTGCATCATACCCAAGAAGGTGCGGAGACGGCGCGGCGTCTCTGGTAATGGGAAATCCTGGACTGCTCTGATGGTGGTCGGTCGTGGTTGAAGTCCGGTAGCATCTACCCGGTGTCCTAAAAAGTCCAAGCTTGACTTCGCAAATTCGCACTTGTCGGGACGAAGCAGAAGACCATTGTCTAGCAGGCGCTGAAACACTGCCCGTAGTTGCACTAAGTGTTGCTCCGTGTTTGCCGAGCCCACCAGGACGTCATCCATGTAGACGTAGACCCCTTCTAGGCCACGGAGAACCGAATCCAGTCTGGAAGGACTGGCCAGCGTTACGGAGGCCAAAAGGCATCCTGAGGAACTCCCATAACCCAAAAGGCGTTGTTACTGCGGTCTTGCCGATGTCCTCTGGAGCTACGGGGATTTGATGATGTCCTCGGACAAGATCCAGTTTGCTGAACACTGTGGTGCCATGCAGTTGCGCTGCAAAGTCGTGGATGTGTGGGACGGGGTACCGGTCTGGCTCTGTTGATGCGTTGAGTCTCCGGTAGTCCCCGCACGGGCGCCATTCTCCATTAGCTTTCTTCACCAGGTGTAGAGGCGAAGACAAGGCGCGGTCTGAGGGACGAATAATACCCATGCGGTGGAGATTCTCGAACTCTTGCTTGGCAGCTAAGAGTTTCTCCGGGTTCAGCCGGCGTGGTCTGGCCCAGACAGGAGGGCCTTTCGTGACCACGTGATTGTGCACTCCGTGACGGGGCTCGTGCCGAGCAAAGTCTGGCTGCGTGACTCCAGGAAACTCCTGCAGGAGGAGTGCGCATGGGTCTAGGTGAACGGGTGTCACCCAACACCTGCCTGCACTGGCTGTGCTGGTTGCTGAGGATCCAACCACGGTGGACAGAGTGGCCGCATCCACTAGGCGACGTCCCGTGACGTCTACGAGTAGGTGGTGCCGATGTAGAAAATCCGCTCCAAGCAGGGCACGCTGTACTCCAGCACGCACCAGACGAGCTGTGAACTTTCTGTTCCCGAGACACAACCTCATGTCGCTTGACCCATACGTGGGGATGGAGGTGCCGTTGGCGGCTTGAAGCTGCACTGCATCTTGCCGCTGTCCAAGAGCTCGATCAGTGGAGGTTGCCGGGATGACGGATACTTGTGCACCTGTGTCCACTAAAAACACAAGGCCTGTGTTGGAGTCTCTAACCGTGAACACCAATTGTAGGAGCTCAATGAAACACACGAGTCAATTGGGCTCTACTGAATTCACTGTCTTTATTGACGAGCATGCCTGGTATATATACCGGTTAGTGCAGACGGGAGATCCCCTGGGGGATCCCTGAGCGTATCTTCTCAATCACTGTTCGACAAGAATTTGTTCACGGTGCTTGAATATACTACAATATGCAATCATGCACAGTATCTTAACTTGGCTTGTCTTGCCTGCATGCCCCTTCAGGCCCTATATGGCTACAATCCAGTCAATAATATACAGTAAAACCTCGATGTGTCGAACGTCCGTCCCTCGAATGTCTCCCTGTGTCGAAGTGTTTTTGAAGTCCCGACGATTCTCCTATACTTTACTATTAGCATTAGCATCCGTCCCTCGAACGTCTCATTCTCGAATTTATCCTTGTGTCGAAGTGTTTTCTGTGTCCCCGAGACATATATTTGATCTGTAGCTCGAACTCGAAAAATTCAATGAGCATGTTTCTCAGTTTGGTAACTTCAAAGAGAGAGAGAGAGAGAGAGATAAAGTCAGTTGTTTACAAAGCATCAAAACATCCCCGCCCCCACAAAGCAGTCGGCAGCCTTTATCTCTCCTCTGTTTAAGCCACGACCAGAGCTTTGGTTGGCTGACTCCAAAAATCAACGGACCGTGGATCTCAACTAAGCTATAAGGCATTGTTGTTGGTGTATTTGTGATGATCTTTAATGAATGATCGACAAAAGACCGCGACCAGAGCTTGGTTGACTCCTAAAATCAATAGACCGTGGATTTCGACTAAGGCATTGTTGTTGGTGTGCTTGTGATGGTATTTAATGAATTGCTGACAAAAGACCGCACCCATTTGAAGCTAGAGAAATCCAGTCTTAGATCTACACGTTGATAAATATTTGTTAATTAAAAGTTTCAATCTCAATTTCTCCTATAATCATTTCTTTGGTCTAGATTTCTCGTAAGTCATGAGGTCACGGTTGATAGTTTATGAGTTCATAACGCATGCTGTTAATCATAACGTCAGAGCACGGTTTGGAATCATAACGGTCATATCATAACGGCCTCGATCTGTCCGTCGAAGTATCCTTGAGTCGAAGTATTTGAGCTAACCCCACGAACTTCGACACATCGAGGTTTTACTGTATGCAATTTAATTCAATACAATATTCTTTTTGACTTTTCACTTAATTATAGCTGATAGATACGCGAAATATGCGCCTATCCGAGCAGTATACAGTAGCAGGTCTAAATTTTCCTTTTTGTTAATTTATTTATTGATATAAAAAAGGTTTCCTATAATAAAAAAAACAAGGGTTAAATGTGCAACCCTATGTACCCTGCATATCCCGATTAATCCAGGTCTGTTTTGGCGGGTTTGACCCGAACATAATAGCAACCTAATGCATTGTTTTGATGTTTGAACAGAACAACTGAATACTCATATATATTATAACTATATAACTATAATTCCTGGATCGTAGGGAAGGGGGGGGGTTGAGTCCCTCCATCCCTTTCGACCTTTTGCCAGCTGCTGTACCTCGTCCCAATAATTCGACCCCGCAAGTCGCCCCACCGAGAGTCGAACCCACGACCCTCCACACACTAGGCAAGCGCCCTACCACTGAGCGAGCGTGGTCCCAATTTTGAATGCATATTATATAGACCTACCGCAATTAACATAATTAATAGTATATGTAGTACAGGTGGTTTAATTAGATTAAACAGTACCAACGGGTCATTGCAATAGTCAAAGTCACCATGCCACTATAATTAATGACTATATAGTAATGAATACGTGTACATGTAATTAGTGTGTTCTCCTCGGGTGTCGGAACATTTAGAGTGCACTGGGATTTCCCTGAATCACCAGCAGATAAGTTTATCCTTCAGCATTCTTTTCTGATTCAGAGTCCCAATACGGCATTGCCGTCTCTTGAAAAATGTCTTACAACCGTCCTTCACGCATTAGCCATCCGAATACAGTGAGTTGAGTCACCTCCTTGTCATCTCGATCCCCGCCTGCGCAGGGGACTGGTGATGGCTCACGATGACTCGCGCCCGGATTCCTGGCATAGGTAAAATAAAATAAGCATGGATGCTTTTGAGTAGTTATTTACTGGTTGGTAGACGATTGTATATGTTCGTGATGTCACAATATACAACGTATACATGTACTAGTATAATACAATTATCTCGTATACTAAAGTGTACTTAGTCTTCTGACTATACCTGTAAATTCAATTTACAGGTATAGTCAGAAGACTAAGTACACACACAAAGCATTGTGAATTGAGGGACACTGTGACACATCGAGTGAACAATTGCATGACGAGCGGATGAGATGGACACTCTGAGATAAAAGAAATCTATGCGGCCGATGTGTGATCCGTAAGTGCGCCAGATCGACACAACGAATGTCGCACAGGATACGTGTAAAAGCAGCAGCTATAGGAAACAAGACGCGCGGAATTCGGTCAAGAGAGGCAATCGACCGAGTTGAGAGAGCTGAGAGGAAAACATTCACGTGTTTTCTGTTGATGCTGCTCTTGTTTTCGCATTAGGGGTATTAACCCATTTACCTGAAGGTCAAGGTCATGGGTAGTTGTTTTTTTTAATCACTGGATAAGAAAGACAGAAGATCCGCATCTTTGAAACAGACAAATTAGATATCTGAGTCAACAAGTGAATGCACTAAGAGGATCATAAATTGTGCAGGTACATTCTACAAATTTAGTCTGTAATTGATATTTTCCCTCCAAAGTCGTTAAAATGATCTGTATATAATTATATGGTCTATATATAATGAATATACACACGTAGAATTGATGTCATCATCGCTACAAGCCGTGCCCCAGGTTAATCCACTGACGACCCATGCCACCTGAGTCAATAGCACGTCCCCCGTTTTATTTTAGGGAGATCAGTGAAGAAACGGGCCAAGGATCCATAACTGGATTCACAGGGATCAGGACTCCATTTGGGAGCAGCGCCGTCTTACTGCAAACCGACAGGTCTTCTCATCACGGAAGTTGAAGCCTGTTCATTTTTTATTTTTTTATTTTTATTTTTTTTTTTTGCTGTGGATGCGGCGTGTGCAAAGGTGTGATTGGCGGAAACCTCACAAAGCAATCTTGTTTTACGTGAAAGCTTCCACATTGCACGTTGTGTTGCACTTAACCTAGTTATGGAATCGACAATCAAAACAACGTCTTATTAATTTAGGACTTATATTAAATTAGTACTTATTAGTTATTACATGGGGACGCGTTCCAGGTGGGCACGTGGCTTTCACGCACGCGTTCGTGCAGAGAATGAGTACGAACTTGTATTCCACGATGATTCAACTTGATTGGTGATTGACTTTCCCTTCAGAAGTCTGATACAAGCATACGTGCCAACACTCCGTTTTTATGACCCAGAGACTCCGTTTTTTATACCCCCATCCGGTTGTGCATAAGTCTCTGGTTGGATCCGGTTTTCATAAATTTCGGTATTTTTTTTATAATTTAATATATTTCAATTAATATACCTGCAGTTCCGTTTCCCGCTCAATTTCTCGTTGTACTCTTATTAGGTTGCGTGTGATTGCACCATGCTCTTTAGCTTTCCGAAGCTGTGACCAATCAGATGCTCCCTTTCATTATATGTTCACTTATGTTAGTTATGTTACTTTTGTACACTGGCTGCACACGTGTACTACTCTACTTTCACTTACAACATGACTTGCATAGTCAAATCTCCCAAAGGTGGGCGCTTTGCCCGGTGCACGATTTGCTCTGGAGTTGGCTTTAGAGTCAAATGGGATGAGAAAAAGGCTGATCACACCAGGACTTCAAAACACAAACAGAATGCTGAGATGGTCACCAAAACTCAAAAGAAAAAAAAAAAAAAAAAAAAAAAAAAAAAAAAAAAAATAAGCAGTTGGTCATCGAACTGACATGATTCTTGTATGTGAGAAAAGAGGAGATATTTTTCTTTATTTCGGCATCAAAACATGAAAATCTACATTTTGAACCTATCTGACCTCTCAATGCTTGTTTGGGAATATGCTTTAGCGACTTAGTGCGGGTTTCGGCACGAGGGGTCACATATATGGTTGGGGCCAATAATTCAATCCAGCAAGGGTGCCACATACCAGACAATGAGCACAAAAGCGTATAAAAATAAATTATTTAAACTGTGTAACAGTGAGTTTATTTTCCTTTCATGTTACATTATTATAGTTGCATAGTTGTTAAAATTACTACCAATATACGTTTGCCTGTTCTCTTTGGTACAAGCCCTGGCTTTCTTTATTTTCATCACTGAATTCATTTGAAACTTTGTGAAGTGGATTATTTGTACCAAAATTCTGGTTTAAAAACTCTTAAGTTTGAAGCAATCCGTGCTTCCTGGTGCCATCCCTAACCACTAAAATACGAAACATTTCCCTGCGGGCGCCAGACGGAGGGGGCCGCCCCCTCCCTCACCCACCCCCGTCAGCAATTTCATTTATCTCCGTTGTTGCCCTGGACAAAGGTTGGCATGTATGTTCAAGTCAGATTATCGAAAGTCCACTCTCAAAATCCCCTCGAACAAATGCCACCCTTGGTTATTCACCCCTATACACAATATAGAAAAAAAAAATTACAATAATAATTATTTGCTCTGAAATATTTTATTTTGCGTCTTTCTTCCCTTTCCAAGTTCCTAAAAATTAATTGATGAAAGTTTGATAATTCCTTTATAACATGGGTACGTGAGTCATGTCATACATCACATTCTTTTGCTGTGCTAACTCGTTCGATATCACCCCAATACTCACCGTCACCGGCATGGTTTAAGTACAACCACTAATTGAAACACAGCGCAGATATCATGGGCTCGTGTCAGCACGGTTGCCTCTGTGTCACACAGGTCAGTCGCTCCAAGAGATTAGTCCTGAGTATGCAATGAAAGTGTTTATCAACATTTGCTTCGCTAATTAACCTCGTGAACGTGGACATCGTCATGCACCTCAGGTGAGCAGCGGATCCAATCCACGCCACTCGCTTCCTGCCACTCCGGCACGTCCACCAACCCTCCAACCCACGTCCCTTATTAAGACCAACAATTATTGCCCTATAGTTCAGGGTTTTGTATTATGAACTGTGCATCATCTCAGAAGTATTGCTAGATTTTATTTATTGTTTCGTTCCAACTCTACTTGTAGTCATAATTTTTGAGTCGTGATACAGGATAAAGTTTTGTACCTTAAGGGCTAGCGTTACCATGATGCATGCTAAGCATAATGAGGATCTACACAATACAAATAAATATTCCGTGTGAAAAAGAAAAAAAAATTGCGTTAAAAAGTCTGTAAAAGGTACTCCAAACATTATCGCGGATGAGCTGCCATTAAAGGGATGGGGAACTAAATTTTAAGTGATGTTCTATTGACTCATAGCACCAATTGATAGCATTCCGTGCCAAGAACACCCTGCCTGGATGCAAGCGTAAGGAAATAATGCATTCCGAATATCGGGGTTAGCATTGCGCCTATGGGAGAATGGCTTCCATTGCGAAGTATAGGAGGCAAACGTCAGCTGATGGCTTGGTTTGGCTGATGGCTGATTGGTTCCGTTCCCCTCGTGAAGCTATCGATTTCAGCCAATCAGAGCAGAGCATCTTCGCCATAAAAGGACATCTTTGTTGTTTACGAAACGAAAGCGCATGCGTGGTGCACTCTGGCTGACCTTTTTACTGTTTCAGGATGAGAAACGTGGTAGGTGTCCTAGAAAATCGCTTGTTAAAATAAGAAAAATAGCGAAAAATATTTTTTGTTTGCGCCTGACTGGTGGCAAAATGATTATTCTATCTATTTCCGAAAAGAAAATAAAAAAATATCAAGGGGTTTAGTCGCAGGACACGCTGATATAACGATCTATCTATTTCCGAAAAGAAAATAAAAAATATCCAGGGGTTTAGTCGCAGGACACGCTGATATAACGAGGCCCATTGTAAAAGATGGGGAACTCGGTGTTTCATCACAGCGACTGACGTCACGCCTAATTAGCATTATATCTCCCGCGAAATCGTTAGCGATGATATTCCTTGTGTGGGCCAGGCATAAGAATCATCTTTGGTGCATCAAATAACGACTCAAAATCCATTTTCAACCAGTTCTCCCTCCCTTTAAGCGAGCGCGTCATCGGTGGTACGATCTGCTCCAGTTTGCACATCTATCTTTCCCTGTATGAAGGAGCTAATTTTTGATTACAAACATGGTTTTTCGGTGAAAGCGCGGACTAAATCCAGAAAGGTTTTCCACATGGAGTCGGAGAAGCCTCTTATGTATTTCAGGCGTTTTACCGGGTCATTTTATGGCGAATATTCCCAGAAATATCGCGTTGATAAGGTCACTTCACAGCGCGCAGTCGTCGCTCAGCGCTAAGCAGCTTGAAGCCGTGAACAAGCAGGCCGGCACGCTTGTTATCACTAAATCAAATCAAAACATTACTGAATATGTCAGTAGATTTACTGCGTTCTACAGAATTCTATCAAACACAACTTTTCTTCATCGTCAAAAGAAAACTAAACTGCGTCCTTGGTTAGCGAATTCTTCAACGCATGTCGATGATTTCCACGTATTTTACTATATCGTTGCCGATGCTGCGTGCCTCGTCCTGACTCTCTCTCTCTTCACCGCGGCAGCTCTGATCGCCAACACTGCCACTTGTCTAAGTTCTCTCTCCTTCGTTATTGCTGACACCAGGTTTAAATCTGTCTGGTTAAATTACCAGAATTAAGATCGGCCCCACTAAATCCATGTTCATCCCCACTCTCATTTTCGATATACGCATTCAAATGTAGAGTGGACTGCTGTCGCGCAGATCTCTCAGCATGCAAAAACCTATGCTGTCGCTGTGGGACAATACTTCGCGTACCACCCGTGACGTCACGATGACCTCATGAATATTTATGAGCTCGCATTTGGACGTCGTCGGGTGCACGCACAGATGTCGGACTAACGGGATTCGGAATCTGAGGCGTTATGTAATAAGTTGGTGGTAAAAAGTTGAAACCAAATGATGGAGATATGCTACCTGGTTAGTTTCGTGGCTATTGCACCCCATCAATGCTCGATAAATCCTCTATGACAGTCGATGCAACCAAAACTTATATTCTGTTTACGTTCGACAGATAAGAAAGAAAGAGGAGACAATCAAGACCTGGATGCATGGCTACTTCGCATGGTAATTAATCACGATATAAATGTACAAGTGAAACTTTGTGAAACTTTGACTGATAAGATTGGCTTCATGCATGGGCACATTATACAAAATAAACGTGTGTCCTTCTCTGTTGCTATAAAAGTGCGTACAAACACAGCTTTATTGACACATGCAGCTGTAACTTTGTAAGGACGCACTTGTATAATTTTACAAGTATGTAGCTGTATTCTGTAGCCATAATATGTGAGGATAGTGATCTAATTATCAATATAGAGGCTTGAAACGAAATTAACTAGTATGCAGATCATGTTCATGTTTGTGGTGTGAGTTCCAGTTAAGAGCATGTTCAAACTGTTCTATTGGGTATGTATTGCATACCGAACTACGAAGTACGTCTATATTTTTGATATACATGTATTTCAAAATAAGACACACGATTACCACACAGATATGGACCATACTAAAACATTCACACCACAAGACTGAAGTTCAATTAAATATCAGAAAACACCAGCATTGGTGCCGTCAGACAAGAGTGTTTCGTTCGTTATTGCTGAGGGTGCTGACCGAAAGAGCGGAGTCGGACGTCGGCCTCGCTGCACACTTGGCTAGGACGACGCCGTCGACATCGCTGTGTCGACTGACTGCTCTGCTCACAGAGCTTCGCTTTGCCTCCAAATACGCATCTCGACAAAACAACTTCACGATGGCGAACCTGAACGCAGGATGAGTGAATATGTACGCGAAGAAGTTGACTGTTGTGTTGCTGAAAAGCAGGATCCGGACCGAACTTCTGTGGAATATATGCTTAGCAAATAAATATACACCTGAATAGTAATTTCAAATATAAAATTAATATATATACCTGAGGTAACCGTTGATTGTACAGTCGCACAACTTGTGTACCAAGGTGTACAGAATGAATGGGATGTATGAGAAGAAGAAGTAGGTCACGAGGAAGGTTGAAACACGTGACAGCGTTTTCTCGTTCTGGCGAGATTTCGCGTTGAAATTCTGATTCACATTTCCTTGCAACACGGGTGATGCTGATGCCATCATCCGTACCTGAAAATTGTTGTCGCTACGTAATGAATCTAATGAGACTTACATTTACTTCACCAATGAGCTTGGGATGGTAAATTTATGTTCTGGCAATAGTATTTGTACAAACTAACGCGCGCTATCCTGTGTAGGCCTACCCCGTTCAGGGGTGTCAACCGGAAATTGGCAAACGCGGTGAAAAATTACTGCGACCTTAATTGCCCGTGAGATCCATTAGGCGATCTGCTGAGTGCGTTTGGTCATTTACTTAACCGTACAGGCTCACAACAACACGAGTATCGCAACAGGTGTAATATAAATTATCCTTATTAACATACCTTTATGATCAATTCCCAATAAATTCAGAACCCAAATCAGGTACACCAAATCAGGCTCAATACACGAATGTAAACACGAGAATATAAGTTCCACTTTAGAGGTATACATGTACCATAACTTGGAAGAAACACATACGTGTATGCTGTATGTTCTAGCCATCATGCAATACAGCGTGATCATGACACAGAGAGGGAGCACAACCTGAAAGATTAGCATCGCAAACACCTGGTGGAATTGCCAGTGTAGTTCTGACCGGCAAACTCCACAATAACCAGCTGCAATAGAAACAAAGAGATAAAAGAAACACATCAAACATTCACGCGTTGTTTACCTGGCCGTGGTCTTGCGTAGAACAAAAGCCCGTAAGCGAAAGCAAGGACCCACACAAGGGCAATGCCCCGCTGGACTCTGGTTGTGGTCAGAAGATGCTTGTGTCTAAGGGGCCAGCGAATGGACATGTAACGGACGACTGTAATGGCGACCACATTGAATGGGGAGGACGCCAACGTGATGACCACCATCAACAACAGAGGGCAGCACACGCTCCAGTGGCCTGAAATTTGACCACTGAGTCATTTACCGGTGATAATGCATATCCCATTGCTGCCATATGTCTAGACGAACATCAAAATCGCACATTTGTCACCTTCGAGTTAATGGATTCCTTGATTGTGTAGGGCGAGTAAATTAATCGCGTTTGCCTTATTATTCATTATCGGCTACTCACAGAACTCAAGGGTGATCTAAAAATCGGACAACCAGTCTGACCCGCTTCCAATGATGAGAACGCTTTATAAAAATATGCACAATGATTATCTCATAGTGATTAAATGATTACTCATTCTTTATCTCAAATAAATAATTAAATCGGCCAACATATCACCAAACAGTGGCGACGCGTGATCTCCACCCAACTCTTTGGTCAGCACAAGTTTCACCATTTATTGGGGCAACAGGCAAATATAATGTTCGCTTCATCTATATATGTTATGTGAGCATCATCGCGTGTAATCAAGTTTCTGATCCAGAGGCATAATGTCAGGACCTGCTGCTGATCGAAAAAAAAAAAAAAAAAAAAAAAAAAAAAAAAAAACAACATTCCCTTTCCATTGCTCATAGATATTTCAGCCTCCCTCCGATCCCGCCGGAGGAAAGATGATATATCTGATGGCAACGCACAACGCAAACCGGGATAATCATTTCAGTAAGTATGCATGTAAGTGTTCGCAATGCATCGCACACAGTTGACCCCTTCGACCGATGGTTTTGCCTTTGTTTGCCTGTGACATATTTGGCAAATGACAACCAGAGATCTGAGGTCCACTTAAAAATTACATCACGAGGGTTGTTCAATCGGACTTCTTCGTCTGCATGTACATTTCAATCAAGACGACTGGCTGACTCGCAAAAGTTCTCGAACACCTCCGTGTTTGGCAATGGCAGGTATTTTAGGTCCTGTTATAGCTTGAAACATAATACGTAAGGAGAGTAAACATTTGACATAATAGTAGGTATTATATAAGTTAACAAATGCCCTCTGAAACTGAAACGAGGTGCCGCCAGGCAAGAGGTGTTTGTATAGGGACAGAAATGAGAAGCCCCAAAATGGGCGTATAGAGTGTTCTAGGAATAAAGAATGAATTTTGTTGAAAGCTATGGCGGTATGACCTCTATCACCCAGTATGTGCCCAATATAATGAATCCTCATCCTCTTGATTTGCTTCCAGTATTAATTATTCTCGGCGGATTTGTCGCTGTTTTCCCGGATCATGACTATCAGGTGAATGCAAGAGTTAATTGGACCCCTCCTTATCATATGGCGATACAGGGTGTGTCACAGGAATATTCCCAAGTGTACTTTTGGAGCATAAAAATAATACATAATAATAACTTACTCATTTATATAGCGCAAAATTTATAATTATAGGATAAAGTTTCTATGCGTTAATCATAAAAGAAAATTACAAGCATTAATAATAATAAAAAAGATGCATGATGACGTCGGCCTCTGATCTGGTGGATCCCAGTGCATCAGAAGCTCTGATTTATCCCGGATCACCCCCCCCTCCCCCGTCAAATGGTGAAAAAATGTGTGTGTGGGGTGGGTTTAGTTGTTTTGATGCTGTTGTTGTTTTTTTCTTCACATCCCTATTCCCATTGCAAGATAAGTAACGACTGGAATCTTCCTTTGTATTTCTTTGCTGAAACGTCGGGAACTTTTTCGTGCCAGTATAAAAATTAACACTCAATCTCAACTGTATAGGCCGATGCAACGTATACTTCGAGAAAATCTTAAATTGCAAGTACCTTTTTTGATTGAGAACGAACGTGATGAGTGGAATTTCGCACTAACCGAGTGTGTTGCGGATGATATCAACATTGATGTGCCCAATGTTGTAGATGGCATAGATGACACCCTGCGCGAGATCAGACACCGCAAGACTGGTGATGAAATGGTTCAGAGGAGACTGAAGACCCTTTTCTTTGATCATCACAAAAATCACGACGGAATTACCGAATATACAAATGGTGGCCAAAGTCAGAATAGCCGCCAAATGGAAAGTGAAAACTGCAGTGTCACCGTCCGCATCGCGAGCACAGGTCACGGAAAAGTTCTCATTTTTCACTCTCAACAAATCCTGCCCCAAAGTCCCATTAATATCACTGGAGAACATTTCACATATCCTGAATGGCGATTAAGAACAGCAGGGTACCAAGAGCGAGACACTCGGACACAGAGAAAGCAAGTGGATGCGTGAACTGCAGTACAGAGAATGTTGTCCTAGCTCTGCGGCGAATTTTCTTTATAGGTGAGGCTGAAACATTGAATTTGTGACGCCACAGACGTAACACGCCATTTGCAATGACGCTTAAATGGGAAAGACCTTTCCGACACCGGGTGTCACGGAATCAAGTTGTGAGTACTTATAACCCCGGAACTCACAAATATAAAAATAAAAATAAAAATAAATAATAATAGCTTAAGTCGGACATAACAGCGTCTCGCATCACTGCTTCACAACCGAAACAATGTTTCGATACAGCACAGTTTAATTTCGACTTCGACGTCAATGTCATTCATAGCATGGTTTGTTGTGCCCGATCTTTACCCGATATTTGAAAGCATGCGCACGATCTGCGCATGCGTGCATAGCTGATAAGGGTCATGACCGAATGTGCCATTGTGTTGTGGACAGTGTGGATAGAGGCTTTTCATGATCCTCGTCTCCATAAGCGCCGACCACGAGTGTTTTTGTTTTGTTTGGGTCTGGACTCTAGAGGAGTGGTCGTGTCATGTGGATCAGGGAGTGCATTTTCAATTATTGAGACATATGTACACGTACTGTACAGACATCTGAAATATCTTCCTGTTCGACCATTGTCCATGGAAGAAAATAAAATATAAAATAAATAAATAAACGGCAAACAAAATGTGATTGCAATCTTGTATAAAATTATATGAGTATAAAATATGTCTCGTGAGGAATGACTGGGGCGCTTGATTCGCGAGTGGCTCTAATTACCGAATCTTATAACAACTGAAAAACGTGGTTTCGTAAAACTTGACCATTTAATTAAAAGCTTTCATGTGCGACAAGGAATGCTTATCTTTGGAATAATTCAACTATAGCAATGGTAAATGTTTGGTGACTTATATCTTTTGCGATTATTGGACATGGAGTAGATTACATTATAATTACTTGTACATGCAGTGTTGCATAGTGTGACATTAAAATACTGCAAAACAATTTTGAGTCAATCAATGGGGTTGCTATGGACATGGTTGCGATGCAGATCTGCACTGACCCAACTCATATCAAACAGTCAAATTCTTTACTGCGTAAGTGTGTACAATAAGTGTCTAATGGACGATATATTGGTGCATTCGTATGACAAGGACACAACCTGCGTCATATTGGATCGTCATCAAGTCGACTGGATCCGACCAGGATCAGTGTAAAATGCAGCCACTGAAGGACAGTGAGGGCGCATAAATTGAGCTAATCAAGTCAGCTGATAAAGGGGATCTACCTCTGAGCCCTTTCATTTGGTGCAATATACCCCTGGATCATAGATATATGTATGCAGTCGCAGTGTCAGTTAACCATATAATGTGTGCAGTGGCCGCACAGACCTGAACAACTCTGACATTTGTTTCTTGTTACACTTTCGAGTAAGACCTATGATGATTATAGATCGTTACCCCAAAGGTTCACCTCATACGCCCCTTGCATGTTCAGCCACCGGGAGATACTGGCATTGAAAGAGATATCCAATTCCACAATCTCAAATCGACTGACTCTCGATCACAAAGACATCGATTTCATAGCATAATAAAATTTACTATTCATGTCGATCTCGGGAAAATGGTTGGGTGAGCCCGTTGGCTTTTTTTTTTTTTTTTTTTTTTTTTTTTTTTTTTTTTTTTTTTTTGCTGTTTTTATTCATCATCCATTCATCGATTCCTTAATTATTCACATTTTCACATTTCATTTTGAACTGTTTAACATTCTGCTTTTGATCATAAGCTTAATTTATTTGAAATGTTTCATATAATTATGTGTCTTTGTTTAATACATGTAATGAATTGAAGGTCGATGGGTGACGGATCGAATCATCATCAGATGAGTTTTTAGCGTTTCATAGGGAATTAAATCTTCTTTTATTTCAAACTACTGCATGTACCATGCTGTTACATGTGCCATGCTGTTACAGGCCGGTACCAGCACAGTTGCCTCCCTATACAACACAGGCCTACGTCGTTCGAGATTAATTCAGTAAGTTCAAATATATTTATAATGAGAAGGACTTTGGAAGTAACTCGGCATTTTTCGGCAAATGTCGGAACAACCATTGTTGACCAGCTTCAATGTTCGCTCCTATTGTCTGATATCTCCGGATTATGCATGTCGGGTGCAACCTGCATTGTGTTGGTCATTTCATTGTCTTTATGGCCCGGCGCTGTTCATTTAGATGCAACAAAGATTATGAACTGAAACGCGACCACCGCAAATAGCAGCATATTGACCCATTAACCCAGTTCCAGAGTTTCATGTTGATGTGATGGAGGACCTCAGCTCCTTTTCGTGTTGCTCTTTAATCAAATGTATGGCGATGCACGCAGAGTCACAGGTTTCGGAGAGCAGCCGGCTGCTCCAAATTGTCCGACTTTTAATCTCAGCTTACCATAAGGTCATGAAAGGCTGAGGCAGCTGAGCTTTTATTGCTCATCCTCCCTATAAGTTTGATTAAACTCTTCTTTAAATTGCACTGAACCTGTGTGTGTGTTGTTGTCGTCGAAATCTTAATTATAAGCTCAATTGAACAACATGCATAGAATAAGGGAAGAATTTACAAAGCAAATTAAACCTTTTTTTTTTTTTTTAAAAGATTTACAGTAACTAAATGTACATCTCATTCAAGCAACAAAAGTTCTAAATATACATTGTAACCGCAATTCACAACACCTGGGCAAAAAGAAATGAAATGAACAAGTCGAAGAGCAGTCTTTATTCTGGAGCCGATTCGGGTGGTTCGTTCATTCTAATTATTTCATAAACAAGGAGTGAAAATGCTGCCCAAATCGAAGTAAAATAAAAGTTAAGCTAACTAAAATGTATCAAATTTGAGCAAGGTTTTGACAAAACATTACAAAATAATTAAAAACTGAACATGCTACCGCGTTACAACGTACTAATTTTAACCTCTAAAAAAAGTGTATCCAATAAGTTAATAGCGATTCTTAGCACAAAACAAAAAATTCTTTAACATCAATATGGATCAAATAAAAAGCCGACCCAAATTGGAACGAGGAATATACATATAATATTGAAAGAGGTTCTTATTTGCCATTTAACTAAACTAAAGAACACTGGGAGCATGGGTAGCGGGAGAGCATCATTCGTGCATAGATCTCTCAGGGGCGGAGAAGGCAGAGTTGGTCGAGGGATTCAAAGAACTGCGAAATGAAGATGAGAGTCGGGGAGATGCCATGCACAAGACTTACGATTGAGAAGTCAAGTGCCGACGGTATCCCGGTATGAGGCGGTGGTGCCAGGGCAGTCTCGGTCTCTGCGTTGGACTGCCCTGGGAGTCAGGGGAGAGTAATGGAGTGGTCTCATTGGCTGCTATTGGAGAACAACGTATTGAGGTAAAGATCTGATGTTTTGACTAACTGAGCTGCTGGGATTCCGGCAGATGCTGAGGGAGTGAGGATTGGCTCTGGTGGCTTGAATCTGCTGAGGGGTTTAAGTCGCCTTTGGTTGCATTCGCATCTCTGTGTAGCATCTGCGCCAGCATGCTGCTCTGTTGGTCTGATGACTGATGAGGAGGACTGTCGTCGACGATGACGACATTGTTGTCTTCGTGTTCGTCATTCGTGTGCGATTCTTGAAGGAATTGCGAATGGACTGCTGGGGTGGGGTTGCTGATGTCCGGTAGGCTCTGTGAGGTGAGGCTGTTGGACAACATCTGCAGGTGTTGGTAGTACATCGAGTTGTACGGATGACAGCCTGGCACGTGACCAAAGTATCGCGGCATCACGGGGTATTGCTGGTATGGAGAGAGTAGGCGTTCTGGGTATCCGGCAGAAGGATAGTAGAACTGGCCGGTTCTGGTGTTGGTGTGCTGACTGCTGTATGGGTTGGCGGGTGCGGGGTAGTATGGGTTCTGGCCAGAGATGTCCTGCCTGGTTGGCAGCAGCGAAGGAGAATCCACATAGCGTTGAAGATCGTATGGGGTCCTTGGCAGACACGTAGCTGGGGCAGGTTGGGGAATGGTCGGCGGCACAGGGAGCGGTGATGGTTTGACCTGGAACTGCTTCGCCAGGATGGGGTTCAGCATGGGCTTCATGTAATGCTGTTGGCCATGGGAGGACTTGGTGGCTCTATGGCATGCTGAGGGGTAGGGAGCGGGACGGGAAGCCTTGTCCCGAGGGGAGACGTGGATGGCCGCCAGGTCTCCTTCAGCGGCGCCATGGTGCTGCTGGGGGTCTGGAAGAAAGTACAACCTGCCTTCATCGGTGGAATTGGGAGGCGCACGGCCATTACACTCATAGGTCATTGGGGTCATAGCAGTCATTGACCTCTGCTTGATCATGTCTTCTGCTTTATGTGCCTTCTCGAAATATCCAGCTTTGACAGTTATATCCAAGCCCTTCCAAACTGCTTTAAGGCTGTGAGGATTTGAAGAACGATTGCATTAATTGTGAAATGGTTCACTATGAGTGTCAGTGGTCGTGTAATACTCACCGTGCATCGATGTCTCGCGTGCTCTCGAATGGATACTGCCTCGTAAACACCCCGCGATTCTCATTGAAGAAGATGACGGCCGCATTACTCTGGACCCGCGAAGGCACTTTCACAGCATGTACGCTTTTCTTAGCTTTGGCTGCGGAGCGAATAAATAACACATCAAGAGGGTTGCGAGAACGGGTACTACATGTTGTTAGTAATTAAAGTATTTTCTTCAATGGCTTGGATAATCAACAATATGCGCTAAATTTTACGAAAGATTCACCTTGTTAATCATTTGATTACATTTCCGACTTAATTCTTATCCCCGCCTGGTAAATAAATAAAAAATAATAATAAATAGAAAAAAGAAAAAAAAAAATTCATGACCACAAATAAAATAACACGAGCCAATAATAAAATAGAATTATAGGAGCTATAAATCCATTTATTGAATGTGTTTCATGGTTATCCATTAGAACCTTACGACTTATATCAGTGAGCTCTCAACTTGGATCATTTGCTCACTCAATCCTCAAGCGAGATCATTGGCTGATTTTTGGCTGCATCAATATGTATCATAATATAAATTGGCCTCCACCTAAAAACCATGGGAGGGAGCACACTCAACCCACCCTTCCCTTCCCCCCCCCTTTATAAGTACGTATAGTAGTAAGGCTGACAAGACCTAAAATTCTTGTTCTTAGGACAACAGCTTCTTCCTCAGATATTCACCTTATAGTGAGCCCAGCTGGGATCCTACAAAACCTTGACTGAAGCAACGTGATTAGTCACCACGTTGCTATCTTCACTCCCACCTTATCTGGGAAGCCAAATTTCCTAAAACAACACGGTTACACCCATACAACATGACGATGCTAACTTCTCTCTATGTATCCTTCCTTATGAGTGTGCACAGCCATGCTGTGATAGCCATACGCGCCCCGCACACGAAATTGAAAATACTTTCACCGAGATAGAGTGCACTCATGGATTTACAAGTCGGTTTGTGCAGCTCGCGTGTTAACTGCATGAACTACTAGCACTATAATACTTAACTAGTGGCGGCTGTGGAGCCAGAGTACGAGCATAACGAAGTGCGTTATGGTTAAGTGAGAATGCCGCGATTGACGATAGCGCCGCTGCTAAATCATAACGCACTAATAATGACCATCGTTCAATGCGCTATGGTAATTCGATATACATGTTCATCGATATACAACTACGTATGTCTAAATTCGATTAATCAAGTCTAATTACACAGATCAAGGCCATGATTCGTAAGAAGGAGAGACAAAAAAAAAAAATAAATAAATAAAAGGACAAAAATTGCAACTGAGAAAAAATAAATAAATAAAGAAGCATTTAAATTGTGCCCTATTATAAATATTGCAAACCTTCGGCATCAGTTGTACAGGAGGAGGAACCGGATGCAGGTATCGGAATGACCATTCTTGGATTAGAGGCTGGCTTTGGAGCCAGCGTCGGCTGGACTTGAACTTTTCTCCTTCGGTCGCGTCTGCTCTTGGAACCGGACTTCTGCGAGGCCGGCGGCGAGTCATCGTCATCCAATGGAGCGATTCGCGGCAGAAGTCCAAGGACATGGCGAAAATCAGACGAGAGAACCTCACTTTTTTCGGCGTCCATGGTGAAATATTTGGGTACATAAATCCATGAGACGCTGAGAATGGGTTTCCTGGGCGCGTGTTGCCTAGCAACGCATGTGGAAGAAGCTTCGAAGTTCGAGAGCGGATTTCTGAGAATTATTGATGACGTCAGAGGACAATATTCCGAGATTCGTCGCATGCTGCGATATTCAAGGTCGATTTCCATAAAATAATGGAAAGTGGGTCGGGATTTCATTATGAATTTATTTGTTGGTGATTGACAGATTGTTTTGTAAGCCTTCTCGCGTGGTTTAATTAATTAGTACACGTAAGGCCTACATCGTATTTGAATTAACATTTTCTTTCCATACACTACGGATTCGATGATCAATTAATGATTTATTCATTATGTGGCACTATTATATGCGATGTGCTCACAGCTAGGGATCCTATAACAACAATACTAAAGGGTCTCTACTCACAACCAGTTTTTACCTTTTATTTCTTTGACCAATAGTTGAATACAGTACAGGGTAGTAGTAGAATACACAGACGGAACCAGGTGTGATTACAATATCATTAGTTACAATTAAATACCTCTCATGGATGACCGTGGTTACATGCATACTGCATAGGCCTACCTACACTTCATAAGAAAATAACATTTGTAAATTGTTGAAATCATTTAATAATTATCGAACTATTTTGATATGTTGTTATAGACTATATTTGAACTTCGCAGGTCTTAATTAATAAAACTTAAGTAAATAAAATTAACGGAGGAACCGATAGAGATGCAACATTCTCGAAAGCAGCAATTGAGAGCTCTGCACGCGCGAATCAGCGTGACATTCTTGGAACGGATATTTGAGAAACAATAAAACATTCACGCATTGTTGTTAATTCTGGTGAAACTAAAAGTTCATTGGGTGCATTCAATCGAAAAGTCAGCCTCAGCGCCTGAATAAACTCATGTATTGAAGGTCAGTGGGGTTGAGTCTAGCTTGCATTTTAAAACCATCTTCATAATTAGAATATCCCTTATTCAGTGAGCTCTTTAGTGACCACCAAAGATTTTAATTCCAACGATCTATTTTGATCTTTCATCTATTTATCTATTCATCAAGCACTATACGTCCTCCGACGAATGAAAATGAATGATCAATGACCGACGGCATTTCAAATTATTGATATAATAAATGATGGAAATTGGATTATCTATAATTTCTAATTTTATTCACAAAAGAGTTATGCACTAAAATCAATAATCGTAATGATCGAGGTGAATTGCATTGAAAATTTTCCAATCCTGGGTGCAGCTGATACATGTAATTTTATTTAATTTTACAAATTATTAATTTTACAAATTACAGTGCATGTATTTAGTTTAGATGTCCTGTGGTAATTTTCTGCCATGTAATATAAATGTTTTATGTCATGAACACAATATATTGAAGCAAATAAACTACAATCACAATTCCCATTCACTCCATTTCTCTCTTAAGTTTTGCCAAAGCAGTCAAGCGTGCATCCCTCCAGCGCCTCCGTTCGGCCAGCGTATCGAGAGGAATCTGCTCGTTCATTTCCTGAATGATTTTTTCATGACCAGGACCCTCCCACTTGGGGTTCGGGCCAAACGTCTCCGTGATTCTGTAGATCATCTCCCCGTAGCGCTCGCTGTAGTTTGCCATTCCTGAAGAGAGTAAATTATAACAATCAACCCAAGATCATTAATTAATAATTATTTCATGTTTGCATAATTTCAACAATGTGCTTCAGTAAACATATAAAAATGAAGAATATGAAATTTGAGAATGAGTTAACCTTCAGCATTCAAGTGACATGTCTCCATTGGTCCAATGAATGCATATCGCATTCCTAGGCCTTCCGTCATCACTTTATCCAAATCCTCTACGCTGATAACATCGTTCTGAATGATAAACAAAAAGCAACTACAGTTTAAAATTAAAACAAACTAAAACACAACTCGATTTAAAACCATGCTATTTCATAAGATTATACAGTCAGGAAATGAATGCAAGGAACTAACTATACAAGCTTAATATTATCTACATGTCTTTAAAAGGAAATTGAGCACATGCTGAAGGGTAAAGGTTAATGCAAAGGTCAAATTGGATTGAAATCCAAGATTATTCCATCTTTCTCACTGTACCAACAGCCTCATACAACCTTACATAGAGAGCAATATAAGAGAGCACAGAGTGAAATAAAGAAGAATCCAGATACCGATAAGTGCCTTTACCTGAATCATTCGCTTAGCTTCAGCCAGAACAGCATACTGCAAGTGATTCAGCACAAACCCTGCGATCTCTTTCTTCTGTAGGACAGGACTTTGGCCGATATCTTTTTGGATGCTGAGAGTCTTAGTAGTAACCCAGTCAGCTGTCCAGGGGGCAGGAACTACCTCCACAAGAGGGATAACGTTAGGAGGGTTAACCTACAAGGAGAGACAAACTACTTGACTAGTTGCATGCTGTACAAGTGCAAGGTCAAGCAAGGGGTCAGTGAGGTGGCAGCAAAAGTACAATGTACCGATACAAGGCGTCTGCACTCCTGGACAATGGAATACTGAATCCGATTGAGTGCAAAGCCAAGCACTTCTTTCTTCAGCAGGACAGCTACTTGACCAATCTCCTTCATAATGGACATCGTGGCAGTGGTCACTTCAGGCTTTGTCCATGGCGCAGGGACCACTTCGGTTAACGGACAGTAAAAGGGAGGATTGGTCTGACAGAAATGTGATCATTGATATCAAAATATTATTTTAATTATTTGTTAATTTTATAATTACTTTCAAATTTAATGTTTGTGCTCCAATCCATTTAGATTTACCAGAAAAATGGTTGACTATGGAGAGGGTTTTACGTACCGGATGAGCCACAATCACTTGACTGCGATGTTTCAGATCTTCTGAGAAAGTGGAAGCTGGCATAGAACTTGTAGAACTAGCCAACACAGTATGGTCATCAGCTAGCTGGTCAAGCTGCTGGAATACTTTCTTCTTCAGTTCAAAATTTTCTGGAGTACATTCCTGTGAAAGGTATATTAATATCCACAATTGGAAAATATCTGAACATAAATTAAATCTCTCTGTTGATGTTAAAATACGACCGTGATGATGGAATGCATACGTGAATAACAAATGCACAATTTAATAATAGGAGTTCAGCTCACTTGAATATACTTTGCTCCTTTGACACAATCCTCAAATTTGTTGGTTCCCGAGATTAGTTGCAGTTGCTCGTCAACCGAGAGCTTTCCCCGCAGAAGTCCAGATTTCTCCAAGTCTTTCAGCTGTTCCCGGACACCTTCCAGTGCAGAGGAAACCTGATTTGCGTCAATATCATAGATGACCACTTTGTACCCTGCAGCGGCAAAGAGCATCGACCAACTGCGCCCAATTAAACCGCTGAAAAACCATGAAGAAGAAGAATAGTTTATTGCAATGCAAAAATTCGAAAAAATGATTACAATTACAAAAAATGGTTAAGATGCATTGCAATCAGGATCTGGTGCAACAAATAGCACATTTGATCCTGATCTACATACATGAAAAAATATTCCATTAACCGCAAGTGGAGATTTTCTGCTATGTTTATTTAACTCATTTTTATGCAGAACTTATTTTATATCACAGCAGAAATGATGACTGACCTGCCAATGATTCCGATTTTCCCTTTGCTCTCAGACATCCTGTTAGTTCACACTGCAATCAGAATGTGATCACTTTTGAATGCGAGAAATTGTATATTTAAAAAGAGAAACCGCCCACTGGTGATCGATGCAAGGAGCCTTATCAGAATTCAAAATCAATAACCAGGTATACTCAAAGGGCAACACATGGCATGCTCACACGAACATTTATATATTATGACCAGGGTGTGATGTTTTTGGTAGTATCATTTGGATATGTCCCTTTAATGTTGAGTAACAATAAAATAACAAAAAAACTAAGGGTCATAAAGGAGCTAATTTTTTTCACTATATCCTCATTTTCATTTCATCATCATCTTTATTATGTGGAAAATTCCATCTTCCAAATACATGTACTGGCCTAATTAACTTGACAAATATTATATACCTGGTATTAAACATTAATATTAGGAAGTGACTAAAGTTACAGACCTGTAATCCCAAGTTACAGACCTCAAAATTAAGCCTAGGAAAGTATCTGTGTTATTTCACTTAATTGTATGCATAATAAAATTATAATAACCGAGTCTCCACGTCAATTTTTGTGGGTGATCATTTGCACTAAAATCATTATAAGAAAACAGGACTACATTAACCCAATGACAATTTGGATTGTTATGATCTTCACGACGATGACGTCATTTCAATTTAAGAATCACTACTTTTCTATGCTTTTTTAATGATACAAGGTGAGTCATTTTGCTTGATATTGTTCATATGCATCCATTACCAACTTAAGACTGCATGCATGTGTATGTTGATAGTCTGTTTGACTTAAAAAAGAATTTGCAACATCAGGTCTGTAAGTTTAACATTATGTCTAAGGATTACGGGTTTGTAACTTTATAACTTGCTTTAAAATTATGTTGTTTATAAAGGATTGTCTAATTTAAGGGCAAAGGTGAACTTACTCAAGGATACTTATAGAAACATTGCGGTTTTTTAAAGGACTAGCATTACCATGATATATGATAGGCATAATGATGATCTGCAAAATGATACATAATGATGATCTGCAAAATGATACAAAGTTTTTGCACTCCAAGCTAGACATAGTCTTGAGATAGAAAGCCCATCTATTTTGGGTGGATGGTCACTGCATTCTGTAGCCATAATCTGTGGGGATAATGACCAATACAGTCTTGGAGCAAGAGAGACTAGGTCTAGTAGTAGCTCCCCAAGCCGTAGCGTAGTGCACACACCACTACTTGGTCAGCTGCTGGCTGTGTTTGTTGGGCATCGTTGGTAGAGAAAACGCTGGCAAAATAGGAGTTGAGGACTTCTGCTTGCTCCTTCTGGGATGTTGTCACATTGCCATTAGCTTTTACATGCGGTGCAATTCTCTCCCGACTCTGTGTTTGCTGGTTGACATATTTCCAGAAGGACTTGGGCTCGGACTTGGCTTCTCCTGCTACCTTGTGCTCAAAAACTCTCCTTGCATCTCTCAAAGCATTAGTGGCCTGGTTCCTCAGTTTCTTGTAATTCTCATAGTCATCTGCCCTCTTGGAATACCTCTACTTAGTCCAAGCACTGTTTCTCTTCCTCATTGCAATTTTGGCTCCCGCAGTCATCCAGAGGGGCTGGTTTTTGACTTGTGGTCTCTTGAATGGAACATTCTCCCTCGTAAGCTGCTGTATGGTGTTACAGATAGCTTCCCAAGAACTGTTGACATTCTTGTCATGCAGTTCATCCTCCCAGTCCATCTCTTGCATTTTCTCCCTCATCCTTGCAAATTTCCCACGCCTGAAGTCCAACTTCTGCGGTGCATCAAGTTCCGTTGCTGTTGCCGGAACCTTAACTTAGAAATAGAAGATATAAA
>KB302196.1:502347-560579 GCA_000328365.1 Capitella teleta
GATATTGAACTAGTAACAGTTTCGTGAGTAAGCGCTGAACGTGTTATTTATGTACGTAGACAATATATTATTATTCAATAAGGTCTACTCATAGGACTCACAGTATTATGAGTATAGGCAGTCATCCACAAGACTATTCACGGTGACTAGGTCATGAAATATACAGAAATCTAGTAATTCAGTCATGCAACGTATACAGTATGATCAACAGGTCATGACTGACTCACCAAGTCATCGACTGTCAGTGTGCACTGACTTACTTAGAGTAACTGACAATTTGACAGTGACATTCATACTGCATTAACTGCTGTCTAATCAGTAGGGCCTATATACTCACTCAGTCACTATCATAATGATGACTATATCATATGATATATGGCTGCGTGACTGTCAAGTCTCAAGTCTGTCACACTCACACGGTGACTGAGTCACTGACGCGTCGTGAGAGGAAGTTCAGCTGGATAATACATGCAACGAGACCTGCGTTTGAATGACCTATACACCTGTGAAAATTATGATTCGTATCTGCACTTCATCGGTTGCCACAATCCCGAACGACAACCTTTTTCACCACTTTCACATAGCCAAGAGAGCGATAATGGGTCCGTTTCACACTCTCGTTACTACGACGCGGAACCAGTTGGTGTGACGTCATTTGAATTCAGAACGAGGCATGTTGGCCGGGGGTATATGCGCACCAAAACCGCTTTGAGCAATCCAGTCATATTAACATCCTTGTGACCGGGGTTGACCCTAATCATAACGTCTTCGTAATCTTTCTTTCTAAATTTATGCGTTATGAATTTCAATAAGAGAAAGACTCAGAAAGAGCAACGTCAGCGAAATTTTATTCTGTGAATGTTCTTCCTTTTCTCACCAAATTGAAGATTAGACGTTTAATTGTTCAGATATGAGTCAATCCAGTTGCTTCCATCGTCATTTATTCATTTATTCGCTATTTAGATTCAAATTTCAGTGACTGAATGAGCGATAATATAAATTATAATAACTTCTGCCTGCTTGAGTTGAAGTTTTACTTTTAGAGATCTTCAGTGTATATTTCATCATATTGATTCGATTCCGCAGCATGATGCCCATCTGGAACCGCCCTTATAGCTCCAGTCTATATCCATAATCTGTGGGGATGATGCAATAGCAATAGGAGTCTTGGAACGAGATTATACCTGAGGTAGCTCCCCAAGGGTAGCGGAGCAGTTCCTACACTACGCTACGGCTTCGGGAGCTATACCTGAGGTAGACGCAGAGACGTTTCCCCAGAGGGGATATACCTGAGGCTGATTACGACTTTACATTGCAGTTTGGTGAGATATTCTTTAACATTGTATTCAACTGTATTGTAGATATTCTTGCCCTGAGAACAACTTCACTAGGCTAATCAGATTAGGAATTATTTAGGACTTATTATTGTACTATCATACATAACCAGGTAACCATGATTATGGTAATGCATCAGTAATTACTAATCAGTTTCCATATTAATTATACTATTAACTAATCATCAGTCAATTACCTGCATGCCATGCATGATGCAATCTAATAATAATAATAATAATAATAATAATATATTAATGATTCATCATTATAATCATAATTTATTCACACAAATAAATGTACAAGATTATGGAGGTGAAACGAAAAAGAAAAAATATTGAATATCAAAACTCGAAAAGATATCGATAACTACAACATAAAGGTAGCTTAATTAAATAATAAGATAACTTCATTGGTAATTTCAAATTCTAAATTCATCTAATCATCTCTTATGTAACATAGGTCTCTTAGAGCTAATGATTCAGAAATTGTCGCTTCATCGTACTGACCTCTTTGCATAATATTTTCAACATTTTCATTCATTCATTTTCAGAATCATCAAATATCAAACATATAACCATTAATATTATTATATAAAATTATTACCATTGATGACATTATTTTATTATTTTCTCTTCAGTTTTAATATTTTAATTGAGTCAAGATATGTATAAACAGTTCAAAATGGAAGCTGAAAACTGTTCTCATGAAGAACCTGGTGAGTGCTCTGTGACATTCACTTTGTTCATTGTTATGATAATGATAACTAAGTGGAAATCACTCAAATACCTTTTTAAATATATTATGAATTCCAGTTGAATGTGACACGGAATCTGCAAAAGGGACGGATGAGTGGGAAGTTGATGAGAGCATCAAACAGAATTGGGAAAAGTGAGCGCACTTCTCACTGATGTGTTATTATCGTACGTGTTATCTTTTTACTTTTAAGACAGCAAGCTGAGCTGAAGAATCAACTCATCCTTTATGATGTTGACGAGTGGGCAAAACTGCGACTGTCGGGGAATAATTCTCAGGGAGATTCTCGACCCCTGAAGTTTGTAGGAGGCGTCGATATCTCATTTGTGAAGGGCGATAAATACAACGCGTGCGCTGCTTTTGTTGTCCTCTCCTACCCTGACCTCAACGTGAGTCTTTCTTTCAATGTATTAAATACCTTTGAGTCTTAATGCTTCAACTACTCACAGGTTGTGTACCAGGATCTCTCCATGGTCCACCTCACAGCTCCCTACATTCCGGGTTTCTTGGCATTCAGAGAAGCTGATTTTCTTGTCAATAAAGTCAAGAAACTAAAACGCAGCAATCCTGAGCTGATGCCACAGGTAGATCCTGTTACCATAGCAACTGTTGAATTCAATTATTTGATTGCCTAGGTGATTGTGGTGGATGGTAATGGCACTCTCCACCCCAGGGGTGAGTACATGTAACAAGAGTGTGGAAATATATTCATGCATATATTATGTGACCCCTCGCGCTGAAACCCGCACAAAGTGTCTTAAGTCTCTGAGCTTTTTTCCGAGAAACAAACCTTGAGTGGTCAGATGGGTTCTACAAGAAACATACAAGAATCATGTTAGTCTGTGACCGATAAGTTCTTATATTTTGTGTATAATTATGTCTATTGTATTGACACTTGAATCATTTTGAATCTTGGCCAACCTTTTAACGCAAATTTTTCATCTTTGATTACGTGTGGGGTTGACCAGTAGAGAGGCTGTAACTTTTTAACTACTGCTCTGATTTATATATTTCTTGCATCAAACTGAAGGGATTTGTATCAAATATTAGGAGGCATTAAAACCTAAAAATGTGACAATGCGACTTGGTGCGGGTTTTGGAGCGATGGGTCACTTCTAATATTTTTTTCTCCTCAAGGTGTTGGATTGGCTTGTCATCTGGGTGTAGAGCTGGATCTTCCTACGATTGGAGCAGCCAAGAATCTGTATTGTGTGGATGGATTGAAGAGAGATGAGAAGCACTTTAAGCAGGTCTCTCACTTTGTTACTTCATGTATTGTTTGTGATTGAGTAAAGGAAGAGGATTATGAGCTTGAGAGCATAACCCACTTCCTGTATGTTCGGATTTGATTGGAGATTTTATAGGTTTATTCTTATAGGTTTACATGTGCATTGTAATGATATGCCATTTGAAAAGTATTTATTGCCAAATGTGTTCTCGTTTTCTTTTAAAAAAATTATTGATCAATGAAATTATAAATTCATGTAACTCCCCGTGAGAATCTTAGCCAGAATGGTGTTGGTGGGCTGTGGCTTTGCAGCTTCAAACAGTTTTACGATTTTTTTTTCTCATTCGCTTGGTTGCCTTGATTTGTGTATGAATTCATATACGAATTGAAGATATGTGACCCACCACGACGAAATCAGTCTAAAGCCGCACTGAGGGCAAGAGAGATATAATGATAAAACCACCCTAGGCGAAAATATTAAAATTTTTGGTTTTCATTGTATTCCTGTAGAGCAACATCTTAACTTCAAAATGCAACAACAATTATGTACATTTTTAAACCATAAACTGGTTTAATTTCAATTTTAATAGACCCCATGTTTGACCTGTAGTCATCAAGAATTATTTTGATCGGGAAAAAGCGATAATCAGTGGTCGTTTCAAGCGCTTAGTATGGGTACATGCCCATTTGCGATTATTCAATGAAAGGTATCACCCTGAAGAGCGTGAACAAAGCATTCTATTATTACTTTTCACGAGATTCTGTGTTCACAAGTGTAGCCAATGGAAGGCATTTACAACGGGTCATAGTTCAGGTTATGATGTGAACTCTGAAAGACACTCCATTACCATGGCGACGCACGTGAGTGATGAAAATTCAATCGCGTTTTCCTGCATTTTGACATCGCGACAGTTGCATGGTTCAAATGCTCATAACTTCTTAACTTGAAATGGTATTTAATTTATTTTTTTTTTGCATCTTATTATAAAGGTAATGGGCAGCTCTTTATGACTAAACCTAAAGGTCAGAAATATTATTTTGCGCCTTTAAACTGATTTTGTCGTGAAGAGTCACATTTTATACAGAGTGGGCCAAAAGTAGTTTATCTACTCCATGTGAAAAACAAAACTCTAATTTGCTAAAATGTATCAATTATTCAAAAAAATAACTACCTGGTATGGATTGACTGTGTTATTCAGCGCCCATTTATGCAAAGAAATCAAGTAAAAATTAAATCTTGAATGAGGGAGAAACATTTAAATGCAAGTGGTGAGTGATCGTGAAGAGAGCAAAATCAGATGAGCCCCTGAACGAGCATTATGGAATGTCATCTCTTCTATGGCGCTTCAATACAAACTGTTTTGTTTTGATTTTAGGAGATAAACATTATTGCAACTGTCACAACAATAGCACTCTCAAACAAAGCAATAGTACGAGAGCGTTGCCAAGAGCGTGTGTTCAATGAAGCCTATCCATGGTCTGGGGCCCTGTTTGCTGAAAAAAGTGGAAATGTCGCAGAATAATGAGTGCACTCTTTTAATTGAGATAAATCGGCATAAATGTTGATGAAATTGGAATAGAAATGATAGGAATAGCAGAATGACATGTTAGACTAATCATACCAAGTATTTATTTCTCTTTCCTTAGTGTGGTTTTTACACTGCGATCTGTTTTGTAACACTTTCTCAGATACCTACGCATAGCACCATTGGAAAGCATTGAGATCTTTAACATGAAGTAGATAGACTACTTTTGGCCCACTCTGTATACATGTATATTGTTTTTCTAAAAAAAAATTTTTTTAATAGATTGCGACTTTGAAGAAACCTGGAGACAGCTTCCCTCTGATTGGTCAATCTGAGATTCAATTAGGAGTGGTGCGTGATCAGATCAGTCTAAATTTCAATGTGATTAGAATGAAAATTTATATCAAAGGCCTTGAAAACTTGTCAAGACGCTAAAAATCCCATTTTTGTTTCTCCGGGTCACAAAATCTCCATGGAAACGTCAGCTTGGGTTGTGCAACTCACAAGCAAATATCGCGTCCCTGAACCAACCAGACAAGTAAGGGTCCCTAGTGATGTCTGCTCACTACAGTCACTTCACTCTCTTTCAGGCTGATCAACTATCCAGAGAATATCTACGTAAAAATAGGAAAGATTCAACCTGATCTCGATTTTACTACTCAATTCAATTCTTGATTCATTCCTGATATAATTTTACCTTTTGACTGTGATAGATTTTTATAGCTGTTTTGGCTGAAAAGGACATTCTTCTTAACTTTTTATAATTATTTTACTATAAAATTGTTGAAATATATCATATGTAAATAAATATTAATTATTATTATTTAACATTGTAATTTTTTTCTTTTTTTTTTCCTGAAAACATAGAAGTGCAATTGAGGTACAAAACTTCACATTTTATTTAAAACAAGAAAAAGCAATGAGCAAATGTAGCGCTAATACAAAAAGGGAACATGGAGTATAAAACCAGGGTAACTAGGAGAAAAAAAAGTACACATGTACCGAACACCAGTAGAAACAACCTGAATTATTCTTAACATTTAAATTTCCTCTGGGATGAATATAATATGTCTCAACAATTCCAAGCATCTATTAAACCACAGTAAATGTATAAAT
Source organism: Capitella teleta (assembly GCA_000328365.1). NCBI lineage: Eukaryota > Metazoa > Annelida > Polychaeta > Capitellidae > Capitella > Capitella teleta. The sequence continues at coordinate 508,306 of KB302196.1, forward strand.
AATGCATCCTCCTACAGAGCAATAGCAACGTAAAACATGTAAGCAACAGTTATAGCATTGAATAATAATGAGATTCTTTTCTCAATGGAATGAACACATGAAATAAATACTGGCTTCAGGTTAAGTTACCTTCTGAGTATCTTGTGGCATAATGTTTTCTTTAATACATTTATACATCAACTAGATTAAGCACCATTGTGACATCAAGAAATGAATAAAACTATAACACGGGGTGAAGCAAGAAAGATGCCAAAATTTCCTACCTCCTCACTATTATTAGTGATTAATAATTAAAAAGTTCCATGCATATTATTATTTTTGGATAAGAGTAGCAACATTTGTGAGGTTCCAAGGCAAATCCTCGGATATGTCTCGTGACGCACTACAGTGCTAGAGGCGTTTTTAGTAGCTGGGGCAATGTTTAACGTTTTTGAGATTCTCAGCTTATTCGACGCATAATTCATTCTTCTTCATGAAGGTATATGCATTAATACTCAGATCACAAGATAAATGCATCAATTATTGATTTTAATTTAGACAGTCCTAAGAACAATAGATCGATTATTCGAGGGAAATGACCAATTAATCCTCATATTCAATTGTCAGCAAGTCGGCTGTCTCGCATCGCACCTAAATGACCTAGATATCATTGTGAAGGTTGTCCTCTCAACTTTCTGAAAATATCAACTTGGACTAGATTCATTAACCATCCAACCAATCGTGAAGCAAGAAACAAGACCACTATCCAGGGCCAAAATTATCCACGTAACTCATAGCAACACTTATTGATTGATTTTCTCAGAATATGCATTTTTGGGTTATTTAACTTCAAATGGCCATATCTCGGTGACCGGTGAACATATTTCTTCATAATAACTACCAAAATGTCCAGCTTTTCAATCTTTATCAGATGATATGCCTAGCTCCAAAAAAAGAATTTTGGCGACATATCCGGTTTTGCTGTGGAACCTCAAATTTGTTTTCTCAAAAATATAAATAAATTAGTAGCTAAAACTTACATGACATTGTAAGGAACATAAGGTAAGTTGTACATGTAGCCTCTACGGGGATCGAAAGCAGGGGAAAATAAAATAAAAGTACCACGCAAAATAAATGAATGAGACACTGCATCAATACTCCATATCCATTGTGAAAGGGGTCAAAAGTGAAACAATCTCGTCAACAGCCGCCATGCGTCCCCCAGGAGACGTTTCATGGATGCACTCAGACAGGAAATCCTGAAGAGTTTCTGCTTCTGACGCAGGAGCCGAATGAAGCAGACCTCCTTAAAAACGAGATTAAATAATAACAGAAAGTGAGAATGGAAACACATACTGATGGTGTGATCAGAAAGAAGATGTTTGCAGACAAGGGAGAACATGAATGGACCAGAATATTTGCCAAACTCAGCGCAACGGTCGAGATGTTGCGTCACGCCAATGGAGAGATCTCTAAGAGCAAATGCTCGATTGTGGAAGCACTCTTCATTGCAGAGTTTAGCTGAGTCATCTAGAAAGAAAGGATAATAACCAGAAGAAGAAAAAAATAGAATATTTCCCAGAAAACTACAAACCACTTTGAGGCGAACGTTTTGGTAGATAAATCATTCGTTCTGGGTAGAGCATGGACACCTCTCCTCGCTCTGATATGGAAAAGTAATCGATGCGGAAATCATTCAACCAGAAGCCAGCATGCTGAATGAGAAAGAGAAATAAGGAAAGAGAGAGAGGGGGAATGCTCTCACCATCAGAGTCTCAACGAAGGAAAACAGCTGCAGCGCCAAGTCAGCTCTTTTGGGCCACTGAGCATCCATAAGAGAGAGCAGAGGTTGACCAGCATGTTGAATGACCATCAGTCGACCACACGATCCATGGAACCGTGGCCCTAAAAGACCAGCATGGGGCTCTGAATGCAGCAGCTGAAAGCAGACAAGCATGTGGGATCAAGAGTGAAATTTAAGCAGAGGGTGGGATACTTACTCGAAGAACAAGGCCTTTGGGGTTGAGAGATAGGCTTGTGAAGAGCATTGCAGTTTCATCCAATGAAAGCAAGCTATCAGAGTTGCTGTCGAATAGCTGACCCAAACGGACGATCAGATCTTTATTTGCACAAATTGAAAAGCTGTTAAAGGAAGTAGAAAATCATAATGATTTTATTAAACTAAAAAGCGACAAACCTCAAAGGTGCTATCTTGGAAACTTTGGGTGTTAGGATATTATCAATATCCCATAATTTCTGAGGTAGAAAGGTGACATCCTTCAGAGCCAGACTTGAATCACTGAGAATGGCTGCAGTCACATTGCATGGCCAAGTACCGTGAATTCTCTCACACAGCATGCGGTCATAATTATCAAGCTCAACGTCTGGGATCTTGTGTATCATCACCTGAACTCTACTCCACTTTGCCGTATAAATATTCGTAAATGTGGGATTTCCTGTTTCCATGACAACTGCACCAGTGTTGAACGCTTTGCACATGCTTACCCCAAAGCATGCTGGGCATTTGTGTGAAGACAGCCAGGAGAGCGGCACACTCCTGAATGTTAGTGATTTCTCATAAGGTGGGTTGGCATAATCAAAAGGAAACAAGTCAGAAGTCTTCTCGCCGGGTGACTGGGATCGAGGAAGGAGTTTGACGAGAAAGAAGAGAAGTAAGATGGAAATAAGGAGGAGATATTTCTTGCGTCCAAAGCATGAACGCAGAATCTGATGAGCCATGGTCATGAAGGAGAGGATCGCACATTCTGAACAGAACTCTGGCAAGGAAAGGTAATCAACATAAGATAATAAGAAATACTGATTAGAGAAAGCCTGAAAGGGAATGAATTTTGGGCCTGGATTATGCCATATAGTGATATACACTCGGTATGATACTACAGTGAAACCATGCTAACTCGAAATCGGATAACTCGAAGACCCCTCTTCGTCGTAGTGTTTTCAAAGTCCCGATGACTCCCTTATACTTTACCATTACAGATTGCTCGGATTTCTCAAACACAGCTTCGTCGAAAAACCCTGTTCCTCGAACATATTTTTCGGTCCCTTCAAATCGTATTCGTCAAATTGTTTTTTTGAGATCGAAGAACCCTTTCGCTAATTGCAATTAATTTACTCTGCATTTAATTTAGAAGATCACGTGAATGCTCTGTGCCGGACTATGTTCTTCCACGTCAATCGCATTTGGAGAATTCGCAAGTACCTCACAACATCTGCAACTCGCGCCCTGATGCAGGCCCATGTCATCTCCCGTTTAACTGATCAGTGTACATCGTTCAACTCGTCGTCTGAGATCGTCCTCCGATATACGAATAAGTCCTGTGCAACACAACCTAAAAAGTGTGGGTGGTCGTTGCTTCAGTTCTGCTGCTTCTTCTCTTTGGAATGAACTACCCCAAAGTATTCGCCTCTCATCACACCTACTTGAATATAAATCAAAACTTAAGACACACTTTTTCCGAAAAGCTTTTAATGACATATCTTAACAAATCAACTTCTTATCATTTTATTTATATTTTATTGTACATCACGTTTGAACAGTTTATTTCTTTCTGAATTTCGCGATTCATAAGTTTGAAGTAATAAATAAATATAAATTAGCGCAACTCTGTTTACTGTTTTGGACAATCATTTACAGAGATCGACTCGCGTGTCACCGCTCACATTGTTCAGAAGTCAGCATCTCCGTCTCCGTCTCTATCTTTTCATTGCGTAATCGACCGCATCGTGTCAATTAAAGTCAGACGATTACAGAAAGCGGTATTGCCTACGAAGTTGAATAGGTGGGAAACATTAATAATAAACAAACTCTGCCCATCAGTATCGCAGAGATCATAACGTTACCAAAATGTTGAGAATTCAAAAACCCTGATTCGTCAAAAACCCTCTTCGTCGAAGTGTTTTCGCTAGTCCCTTCAAGTTCGAGTTAGCGGGGTTTCACTTAGCTCCCCAAGCCGTAGCGTAGTGCACGAACTTCTCCGCTACCCTTCAACCCCTTGGGGAGCTAGGTTTCACTGTAGTATTAATATAGTATCATGATCTCAATGGACATGTTGACCTATTATCGCCCAATAATGTTCACTTCTCCGATAGAGTCATACTATTCTAGGATTCAAAAATAAATTTTAAATAAAAAAATGGATGATTTATAAATTGACGTCAAATCAGTAGCGATCAGACATGCATAACAATATAATTAAAGATAATCACCATAATTTCACCGAGCATTGTTGTGATCTCGTACAAGTCTCATTTTAAATTCTCGCACCGAGGGATTATATTTTCTTTTTCTTTTTTCATCAAACTGCTCGTTATCGAAAGTACCAGAAAAAAATAGATTGAAATATAATATTCTTATAAACTCGGAGAATTAATGTATCATGTATTAATTTGAGGCTTTGGATTGATTAAAAATATATATGCCGAAATACTACTATTACTTAATTAAACCGGAAGTGGAGCTTTGCCAACTTTGCAGACGTCAACTTCTGACAGCTGAGCGTTCACTGAATCTCCTACGCAAAGATCGAAATGGTTGAATTGAGCGATCCGAAGGGTCCCGTCCAGGAGGGAATCGACAATTCCATCTTTATCGTCCCCGGTGTCATCGTTGCCATCCTCATTTGTGAGTATTCCAGCCATTTCGGTAGTTTTTACTTATGAACACCATCTTTTATGATCTTACTGTGCACATAGCTACACTCAGGAGCACAGGGTGACAGGGGGTCTAACCAGTGAGTGAGCATATAATGCATATATGGACCAAACTCAATGCAGTCAATGCTTACCAGCTGCTTACTGTCTATATATGTAATATCAAGGGAAGTCACTGATTCGTGCAAATCTTACAACGCCTGCTTCGAAAGCAATCTTCTCCTCAAAAGAGGGAGCCGAAACTTCGGATCTGGCAAGATCACCAACAAATGAAACCATTGACACCAATAATCTTGCACAACAACCTCTAATTACTAATTATTTGCCCAAAAATACAATCAGTTCCAAAACGACTAGTAACGGGCACGATGCATTCATTTTGTCGGACTGCAGCAAATTTTCAGCCCGCAGTGAACTCATGATCGCTAAATGTCAAAATAAAATCCTTAAAACTGGAATGGGGCGGCAAAAGTGATGACATTTTATGATGGCAATGTGTTTGTAAGGTGGTATAATATCAGGTGAGCTCACCACTCCCTATGAGCTATGAGGAGCTTTAATTGGAATCAGCTCTGTCCAATCACTTAAGTTAAGTTAACCAATTGCTCGACAATCTTACAAATGAAAATGATCAAAGAAGTCTAGTTTGCCGCATTTTGCTCCAATCACATTTCACAATAGTTGTTAATGTTTTTCATAACACAAGACACCAGACTAAAATCACAGGCTTTCAAGATTACTGACAGCCTCGCATATCAAGCTCCTCGAGCATGTAGATTAACCCGTCACACAGATGCCTAAGACTGTCATTCAAACTTATGAAGAAGTCAGCAGTGTCCATATAGAAAGACATTTTTAGGCATAAAACATAGATTTGTGACAGGGGAGGCCCTGTCAGTGTCGGAAACCAAGGACTGTTGAAACAAGGTGCTTAACATGGAGATAGATTTGTCACATGCTAAATACTGCTGTAAAGCGTGGCCGTTATAACAATTGACGTTATAATTTGGTTCGATTGTACCATGAAAATGATGTTAGGTAATTATTCTTTTGCGCTGGAATGATTAATTAGGATGCATATTTCATGAATTTGATGTTATATAACAGAATTAAATATTAGGTAATTCCAATTAAAATCACTTCTGACTTTTTCAAGCCTCTACGGCCAAAAGCATTGCCCCTTATCCTTTAATTTAACTGTTTACTTAGCTGGTATTTCAAGTTTACAATCGTTACTTCTAACTAATTCATTCATACCTATGGGCTTCCAAGTCAACTATTTTGTGAACAGCTATTTTGCAGCCATATCAATTAATGATATCATAAATATTCATGAATGCTTGACATGATCTAATCAGTTTGATACTGTATGCCTTTGCATATCATGGAACCTAGTGCAAAAATTATGCCTTGGTTAATGTACACTCACCGTTTCCTCTCTTGAGTCCCAAAAATGGTTCTCTGAATTATTTGATGACCCCTCATAAAGCACATGTTCTGCTGTAAATTTATGATGCCAGGCTAAGAGACAGCATCTCTGATAGATTGGCTTCAAATCCTTTGATGTCCCTTTCACTCAAATGCTTGGCATGCATTATTTCAAGTACACGACGGATGCACTTCTGTTGATTCAAGAAACACTCCCTCTTCAATGCATAATTTGGTTCCATATGGTAACACTGAAACTCCTTAGTGCTCAAATTCCTTATGACAATTTCAACTTTATTCAGATGTCAATGTCCAACGATTGCAGCCACAGACTGATTGCGATATTTTTCATTGCAATCAACGCACATTGCATTGATCTCAGGTCGAGATAAGGAAATTTCTCCCCATTGAATGAATATTGATCTGCACGTTGCATTTTGATAACAGCTGTCTGCTCTGTTCCCGTGTTAACATTCATTATTCGGTATGGATGAAGAAGAGAAGGAAGCAGTGAAGTCCCTCCCCTTTCTTCCGGTTTCAAGGGAGCCAGATGTCCTGAATGGATTGGCGTTGTTGTCCGTTGTCTTTCTTGGCGGTCTCATCGGTTGGTGATTCATTCAGTGTCCATATGGTACACGAGGCATGTCAGACTCAGTCGTCACTTCGTCTCCTGTATTCCACAAAATTGTTCCTATTTTTACACATCATGATTTTTCAGGACCTAATTGTGTCCAACCAGATCTGGTTCTTTTTGTAGTAACTTATTTCATTGATTGAATTCTGTCCATCACATTATTTTGCTGTTGAAACAGATGGTAGGAAATAATTATCTTCAAAGGCAATCCCATTTTAGTCATTTATACATGTATACAATACCACATGAATTTGTGATTGAATTGCATATATCCTGATATATTGTGGAACATTGGGAAGATACATTGATTTTTATATTTGTTCTCCTGTTGAAAGCTTGGAAAGGAAAACAATCTGGAACTGTTCATGGTTGTATTCCATTCTTGATTTTTAAGCACAAATGAAAAAGTGTTCTAATTATAATGCAGAGAATGAGTTTCTCTCTGAAGAGAGACATGTTGGTTTGTTTTGTTTTTTTTTGGCGCATGTACCAAACACAACACGGATTTTGATTCATTGTTCAAAGTTCACTAAATGTCTGTTCAAACAGGAAAAAACATGTCACTAACCCATCACATAATGTGTCACCATGTGCCATACATTTTCAACAGACATTTAAAATCTCATTTCAGCTTTTTTTGTCTACAAGTTGGTGAAGAGTTTGCGAGACAAGGAAAAAGCAAAAGAAGAGAAGAAGAAAATGAAGCAGATGAGAAAAGAGAAGGAGCAGACGCTGAAGAAACAGAAGAAACAGAAGTAGATAATTAGATAACCAATTTTATCATCATCTCATCCCATCAGATTAATCATAACTCTATTTTCTTCATTAGTTTTATTTATGTGTGCAAAATGATGTGCAATTTTAATGTCAATTCATGCATTCCAGCAGCATACATGGTAGTAGTGTTCGTGTGTCAACTTTTAACCGGTTGCTCGATTGAAATGGCTCAATCAAAATTCTTGAATCAAAATTCTTGAATCACTCACTTTTCTTTGTCTCAACTTCTTCTTGTGTCTGTACTTAATTCTCTCCTACTCTCAAATGTCTCATTCGTCCACAGAATAAACATCCTTACAGCATTGTCTCAATTTTTTTTTTATTACTTGGATGAAATACATGTACTAGTATAAAAAAATGTAAAAGTCAGGGATTTTTTTATTTCACTTAAAAAGTTAAAATGGTGCAATACTTGAATAGCAGAGCAATTTTGGTATTACAGTCTTGAACCTAGTATAAATGAGCTTAGTAGATGTTGCACAGCACATTGCATAGATAGAATGATAAGTACAAACAAAAGGAGAACTTCCACAGGGTTAAATTCAGCTAGCTGGGCAACATTATTTTTTACACCTCAGCCACATAATTATTGATGTTTAAAAATTCCCAGTCTAGCATGTAACTGTGGAGATTTCCTCCTTCACAGAATGTATATATAAACCATACATAACTGATCAGTTGTTAGGTTGCCAGTGGAATTAAACACATGTATTCTGCTTCGAAATGTGATGAGAATACATAAATGATATAAATAAAAGTTTGCATTGAAACGTAAATTGCTTTGAATGTAAAGCACCCATTGATAATGCTGAAGCTCCACGGGAAACCTCTCTTAATACTTTACTAGAACTAGTTCAGTTAATAACTCACACTCAAATAATAAATGTACCCCAAAATGTTGAAGCTAATGTGCAGTTGATTTAAAGTAAATTTAAAAATGGAATTGTACATTGAATAATGAATAAAAATTTGTGCATTTGAGGAACCAATGACTACAAAAATGTACAATTAATTAATTAATAATGAATTAAAAAATGACTAAATACTGTTGGAATCACATAAAATATACCGGAATTAATTAGAAAGACAAATAGTAAAACAAAAAATTCACTCAGTGGAGAAGAGTGATCTCATTTCAGCGAAACTTTCAAAAAGAAGTTTGGCAAATCTCTCAGAATCAGTCTTCGGACAGGAGCGCTTGGATGAAATGTGGAAGAAGATTTTATAGTCGCCTGGGACCATGTACGATACTCCGTAACCATTGTCAGTGACTGGGCCAAAGCCACCACCAGGACAGACCTGAGAGAGGAGAAAGGATAGTGATCATGGGATGAAGAGGTTTCGAGAGTGAATACCTTATCCATGAAAGCAGGTGCGTTACAGTCTGGGGTTGATCTCATCTGTTGCTGAGGCTGCTGGCTGGTTGACAAGGTCCATGGCATCATCAAAGAATCCTTCAGGAACTCACTATCCTGCTCATGAAAAATCACATCAGGTATTCACAAAGGTTCTCAGGCTCAGGCTCAAGACTTTAGTCTAAGAATTAATTCCCAAGACCACTCTGTGTAAAATCTCAGAATTGGTTCTCTGAGAATCGATTCTCAACTCGTTTTAAAGAATATTTCCTCTCAATACACCCTTTTTATTAATTAAATATCTCCATGAACCATTTATGATCAGGTAAAATTGAAGTACATGCATAATGAATGGCTGTTTAAGTTGTAATGATTAAATTACAAGGGAAGGTCGAGGAAGGTGAAATCATAACACTCTCAAAACGGTATGGTTTTAAGGGAAATTTTTGACAGGGATGGGTAGATTTTCAAATATCAGTAGAAATGGATCCTAATACACGTAATTCGTTATTTACATGTACATTAAAAAAATTGCGAAAGTTTATACCTATTTTTTGCTGTTTTAATGTCTTATTCAAGGAAACAAAAATCAAAGTCACTCGCCAATCAGTCTCAGCCCTGGGAACTAGCCTAAAGTAAATTCTAGACTTACGGATTAGCTTAGCTAAGAGTTAAGAATATCTTGTGATTACCGCCCTAGATGTGACCCTATACTTGCACATTAAAACTCACATGGCCCAAACCTCTGCATGCTACAAACAGTCCAAACATGTGACGGTCAAATCCTTTGCCGTTCATAGCATCACGGTAGAGATCTTGGTGACGACTGCACGCCTTCTTCAACAAAGCAATTCGTTCAGCGTTACTGCAACCATCGTTCCTCATTGCCCTAAGCGTGGAACTCATGTATCATTTGTGGAGTTTTCACAAAATAGATCATTACCTGACAAAGTCAACTGATTCCGATGTCAAGGATCGCACGGTTTCAGTGCGTCCCAAGAGAAAGAGCCTTGTCATGGATGCTTCGTACGTCAAAGCAAATTTACCAGAATCTTTGAAGTAAGCTAATTGCAAAGCGCACTGAATGTAGGCATCAGGACTGACCTACAAAACAGAAATTGTGAAATGAATTCAATTCAATCGGCACGTACTTTGCAGGTCTTGATGAAGCCCTTGCCGTACGCTGTGTGCTCAACTATCTGCAGACTCAGATCTTCATTATTCTGAAATTGGAACAATTAGTACATAATGTAATGGCACAATGATGAACACCTTCTGGTTGAAGGTAACCGATTTGTAGATGACGCTTCCTAGATCTGGCGTGATGTCCCATAGCAGTCTTTGTGGGGTCGAGAGAGCTGCCTGCTTATACCGCGTCAAAGGAACACACCTTCCCTTCTCATCATACAGAGGTTCCATCACCCTGCATATCATGATTCTCAAAATCAAACACAGGAACACAGAATGTTACTCACTCTTTGGTGAGGTTATACTCGCTGCAGTGCGCCATGACTGGGGCGTCTCCCCAGGAATGCTCCACATTGATGCCACATCTGCCATCAGTAAAGTAAAGCAAGCTGAAGCTTTTATCAAACCACTGTGTTCGTCCGTCGCCGTGCAGAAGGTATTTGCCTCGCTCTGACCACGTTGAGAAGGAGTTAGTGTCCAGAATTGCCTATCATAAAAAATATATAACACAAGGAATGTGCACGCAAATGACTCACATGGAAAACTGCAGACTCCAATGCATGAAGTGTTTCCTGGTTAACGCCAGACGAAAAATACTTGTCTCTGATCGCTGCCCACTCTGTGCGGTTGATGCCGGTCAGTGCAGCCACAGATCTCGCTTCTTCAGTATATTCTTCTGCAGAGAGAAAAAGAGAAAATTTAGAGTTGAGTGAAAAAGAAAAGAAGGAAAGTACCAAAGTGTTCATCAGCATCTGCGATGATCCAACTGATCTGTGACTCCAGTGTTTGTGGAGTCAGTGGTTGACCTTTTAAATCAGTGATCTGAACCTGGTAGTAGATTCCTTTGCGCATCACGATGATGTGCTTTGATTGAGAAGCAGGGTATTGCTTGAGTTCATCCACATCTTCACCTGGAATCCTGACAACAGCAAAAATTCATCAAATTTTGTTCTCAAATGCAATGCAATCCAAGCAGTTATAGTTTCCAGTCACAAAATCTAGCATTTAAACAAGGCGGGTTTATGCTTACCGTGTGCAGGAGAAGATTCGCTCGTACTGTGCCATGCAGAGTGGAACAGTGTTGCGGATGATCAGGGGCTCCAACTCCTCTCGATCCAATTGTCGCTTGAATTTGAGGAACTGATAGATTCCGTTGGCAGCCCTGAATACTCCAACAATTAAACAATATGCTTTGAATGACAAAAATTACCGTGAGATCTGCAGGTTAGTTGGACACCAGTGGCTGTGATCAAGGCAGTAGTAGTTGCTATTGATGGCAATTGGATTCCTGCCCATCAAGTAAACGTATTTCTCCCTGAAACAGAACCTCAAACTGTGACAAGCTTCACTGGAGGATTCCCACACGTACCACCAATCCGCGAGCCAATTCTGAGCCCACCATGACTTCAATACGAGCATGCGTTGCAGTTTGGGACCAAGTCCTGTTCGGAACACCTATAACAGAGAGTATACATTGAGCCTGACGCCTACCTTGCACCTACTGACCTCAGCGTCATTTTTTATCTTCTGGAATTCCTCGCTTTCTTCAGGCTTCTCATACAGAGGCTCAATAGATCTGACAAATTGGTTGATGGAAGTATCCAGAGAGGGGACGGGCAGAAAAGGGAGACTATTCTGGCAACTGTACGTGGTCGGGTGATAGCCTGAAACCAAACGCACCATCACGGCCCACAGTGTGGTGCTCCATGACATGGTATGCAAACCCTCATCTGGGAAGGAATGATTGTGAAAGGGAAGAGGGGGGTGAGGCCAAAACTCACACATCCATCCGTGATACGAGAGCAGCAGACGCAGTATCCATCTCCGTGTATACATGAGCATCACAAAGAACGTTAAGCCACCCGACGCAGAAATCAACACAACTCGCAGATAGTGGGGAATGTCTGTGTGAAAATGTGAATACAAAAATATTAAGAAAAGCATTCACTTTGCAAACCTTTGTGGATATGAAGAGCATCACTGAGAGCAAGAAGACGCCTATTAATGGGACGGACAACCCTCCAGTCTCCGATCAGGGACACGGAGAAGAACGTGGCCCCCATGCCAAGGTTGTACATGGATGTTGGCCACATTCCATTCCGAATCAGGTTCCTGTAAACATAATTAGATAACAATTATTCAAGAAAATCCTTACGTAAAGTAAGGTGGCTGGAAAGACGCAGTGGTAGGTCCAGTGAGTTCAGCCTCATGTACTGAAGGTCGTGGCCTTGTGGCTTTAATACCCGATGGTGCAACCCTCATGTTCACCATATCATGACGCATAGCATGATTATAGAATATGGTAGGCCTACGTGGCTGGACAGTGACAGATTATAACAAGTGCTCGATTGTATGCTCCAAGAGGATGGGTCCAATAACCAGGGGAAGGATAGCGAAATTGATGAGACGGGCATTGCGCCTGTGTTTACAGATCCTAAAATCGACTATAAATGTATTTGTGAATTTTCAAGTAGAAAAAAACAAATCATAGCGCTATATATTTTATAATTCTATGATATTAAGTTTCATAATCCAGAATGTGCTTATTGAATAGTTGAGCTGTGTTCCAAATCAACCTAAAATAAGCCCACTAGAACCGGTAGGTTGTAGGTACAGAGGCACCAATGCTAATAAAAAAGAAAAAAATCTGATAATGATCAATGCACCAAGATTAACAGTTCACGCTGTTGTGTCACCAAGTAGTGTCACCAAGTATTGACAACAGATATCGAATTCACGATTACCTGGGGCATGCGAGGGGAACACTTAACACTCGATCACAACGACTAGCGTTCGCAGGTTCAAAGATCAAAGTTTTTGACCCTCATGTCCCAAAAGATTATCTTGAGCTTATTGATTGATGAATCGTGAAACAGTTCAAGAAAAGATATTGCCCTCAACTGAAATGTCCCATTGAGTGACCTCTGTCCACTTCTTTCATTATGAGTTCAATGGAGGTTGGTTTCAGGGTGAACCAGTAAATAAATTACAGCATACCATATTAATTATAATAAAAAGAAATATTGATATTGTAAGGCAGGCATTTTTTCTTTGATAGAAGCAGGTCATATTTCAATGGTAATACTACAGGTACCGTATCATGTTACATCAGTGATCTCATAAATCATTGCCAGCATATTGAGGGGATATATTAACTATTGGGAATATGTATAATCTTGATATGTCGAGCTGCCATAACTCGAATTGCTCTATAACTCGAAGCCATTTCGAGTCCCTCCCTGTAGCCGTACATTGAATTTTCTAACAATATGTCAAACTCCTATAACTCGAAAAGCTCTATAACTAAACTCAAACTCATTTTCCATCCCCGTGGTAACTTTAAATACTTTCATGTCGAAGTTAACTCAAATATGCAAAATCTTCATGCATAGTTGAATACTAGCAAAACTTTGCCTGTGATTGGATAAATCTGTGTCAACTAATTGCTCGACTCGAAGCGTCCAATCAGCGTCATTCACGCCTTTCTCAAAGTTGATAGGTTGAAAACAAAGATGCACAGCCTCATTCAATGCGTTCCTTTGTGGTCGGCATTGTTTTAAAGACATGCAACTATTACAAAAATCTACAAAGCGTTTGTGATCTTTTTGAATCAGCAATATCAAATAAAATATGAAAGGCACACAAGACTTCAAAGGGGATGGATACTTGGTATATTAATGCGCAGAGGGCAGTGTTGGGTCATCATTTCGTCTCTGCGTGTACACTCGCCATCATGGCTATGAAGAGAAAACTCAACGACATGGTAACCGTAGCACAGGTCTGGTCCGTTATGATGTCATGCATTTGTATTTTTTCCATTCTTGATCCATGTTACCATAACTCAGTCATTTCGATGGTCCCTTGAAATTCCACATATCGAGATCATACCTTAGTATTAATTTTAATTTTTGCACATAATATAGGTCAGGCTTCATTGTTAGTGCCATGATTGTGATTTTGATAGTGGCACAGGTAGCCATAATTGAAATATATAATTGAAAATTTCCCATCATTTCTGTTGTGCCTCAGATAGTGAGAGTAGACAAAATATGAATTAATAGATTCTTATATCATAAACTTCATAAGGTACGTTAATTTTTGTTTCATTATTCATTTGAGCAGATATACATACAGTTAATGATTTAGTAGGATTTACACATAGAAAATAGCCATCAATCACAAAATCAGTCAAAAGACAATCAAAGTTTTCACAAAATAGCAGAATTGTACATGAAATTAGTATGCAAGCAATAAGCACCTAAAAGCTATTAATAAATAAGCTCAAACAAGTTCACCAACTAATACATGAAGTAGGACTCTTAAGTCTCTGGTGAAATGTTTTGACGTGGTCTAAAAAGGTCAACAAGAGAGTGACTTTTATCTCATTCACTGTTTTATGTACTGACTGTCACAAGCAAGATAATTCTCTCATAAGATATCACAATGATCAATAGACAGCACTTGTGATAATGATCATTCGTGATCAGTGATACTTTCTGTCGTTTTCAGACCTCCCAATAAGAGGACACAACAACCAAGAAAATTCAACTCCCTGTCTCTTGTCTAGGGAGGGGCACGGTGACACTGAATCAAACATGGAAGCATGAATTTCAACGTGTTCAATGAAAGCCGTAGACCGTTGGACTTGATTTCATGAACTAATAGTATACTTAAGCTAATTTATGGTGCATTTATCATCATGAGATATGTTAATGCACGCATGGTTATACACTTGCACTGATCAGTGTAACTTCTGCGCCCAATATATCATGCATATATAGGCTTCAATTGTATACCTATGGATTAAAGAATAAAGATGTTAAAGTTCATTTTCAACTGCAATTAATAGAGTAATGTATGTAGATGCACATAAGACAATGGATACATGTATCAATCATATACATATATGATAGAGCAAGATATAATTATATTAATAATGTATTAATTTGTTAATTGATACTGTTAACTTTGCCTCGATCCCGAGTGTATATATTGGTTACTGATTAAAATCTCAACAGTTTTATTAGATTGGATTTAAAGCATTGCAAGGCATAAATATGAATAGAATATGCAATAGCCTGAATAGTGAAAAGGCATGGTGAGATATAAGAAGGATAATCTGATAATTCGAGAGGGCCTCTGTGGGCACTTGTCAAAGTGGTCATTGATTTCAAACACAATTTTATCAATCAATCCATATGATGATTTTTATTCGTACCTAAATTAGGATTTATAATTGATAAATTATTCAATTATAGCATATGATAATTAGGCTCTATATAATTATATATGATATATTAATATTCTATAATTATTAATAATTTAATATTAATAAACGAGTAATGAAAGTCACCTCGTCCTGAGCACCCTGCGGCAAATAGATTTCTTCCATGCCCGGATGAAATCTCTGGGTGTATCTCTCCCCTCTTGTAATTCGAAGACGCGAGGTTCGCTGACAGCACTCCTCGCTTCAGCCATTTCTGTTTCACAGTTGCGTGTTTCTACTTCGTCTTGTTTTTATCAGCTGACTGTAATGAGGTCAAATATACGAAGCTGGCTTCAAGATATATTTTCGTTCGTATTTATTTATAAAGCTATATAAAATATGGAAACGTACCGTTTATATTTGTCAAAGTATACAACATAATCATTATATTTATCAGCTGAGTTATTATCCGATTACAAGACTTTAAAAATACTTTATCCGTAGATTTTGCACCGCGAATTTCGGGTGCTTTAAGACTAAGTCACGTGACCAAAATGGCGTACGATTTGTAGAAGAGAATTTCTCTTTATAAATTCAGACGCGGATTCCTGCCCATCTCTGGTATGTTATCCGTAATGATGTTGTCCCTTACATTCCTTGATGCTGTAATTATCTCTTGTTCATTATTACAAGTCAACGCAACACGTTAAATCGTCGTGGTGCCTGCTTCAATATATTCCGCGATGGCGGTCAGTCAAAAATGGCGGCCGCTCTCGGTTTCATAATGTTAAGAGATACGATTCGCGATATTCTGGTTGAACTTAGTGATGCCAGTCATTGACATTAAACTGATTTAATCACATCCACATAAGTGAGTAAGTGAGCCCAGAATGATCAGTAATGTGTTTGCTTTTAGGGACCTAATTGAGTAAACAATTGATTCAATAAATGAATAATTGATTTTAAATCATTTTTGATAATTGTACTCTTAATCTTATTAGTCTTAAGTCTCTTGTCTCTAGTACTGGTCATAGTATGTCATATTTAGAGTACTCAGTATTGACAATCATCACCATTATGACAAAGACAGTCTGACCACAGACGGTCTTACCCAGTCCAGTGAGCAAGTGCTAAATCTGTGCTGCTAAAATTCAGCGGTCACACACTTTAACTTCTAATGTTCCCCAAGATATTCGCTATTTGAGTGTATTATATTTCTGTGATCGGTGCACAGTTGTAGATCTACTGCAACTATACTAACTCACTGTAGGCTACTGTCTTAGAGTCTTGGAATGGATTGTAAGGCTGCTCTTTTGTTCCCAGATGTTGAGTGGACGCTTGAGTGAGTGATGCCGAAAGTACCAAGGTCAAGGCTGTGCCTGGTGGCCGGGTGCTGCAACAGCATCCAGAAGACAGTGCGCCCCGATGCCATGTTCTACCCTCTTCCCCATGAGCATGCAAAACGGCTTAGGAATTGGCTGAAGGCAATTTCACGGGAGCACTACAGTTTCCCATCAAGGGGGTTTGTTTGCAGTCGCCACTTTGCGCCTGATGCGTACTGCAAGGGCCCTCGCAAGATCCTCATTGGCGATAACCCTCCCCTGCGCATCACCGCTCTTCCGTCCCTCTTCCTGGGTGAGAGCACTGCAGCAGAGGTCATTGCACTCTCTGACGAGGAGTGTGAAATTCTGGATGTACGTCCTTTGAAATTGACTTCTGTTTCCGCAGTTTCATCGTTTCTCTCGCCTTATTTCTCTGTACTTAGATAACTCCGAAGAACGATTCCATTTCAAAGAAGAAAAGATCAAGAGGTAACAACCATCAGAAATTGGGGTCATCAGGTGGGTGCATCAATATTTGAGAGAAATCTGTGAAAATTGATCGTATTGCAGGTGGAGCTGAAAAGAAGCAGGATCTAGCCAAGGGATCGAACATAGCGGCCATTCAGACCGATCTGTTCATGGAATGCCAAGAAGAGAATTTATCTACTGCACAAGTGAAGGCATTCAAACAAGCGAAGGAAGATTACAAGAATGCGCAGAGTGCGATCAAAGCATGCTTAAATGGCTGCAGTCAGTCTTCTGAGGATATAGATCTCACCACTGGCATTAAGACCATCACAGTGTACTTTGAAAGACCTGCGACTCCACCCCCTCATTCTCTCATTTCTCCCACTTTTCAAATGAATGGTCAGTAAAACAGTCTTCCATTAATTTTTTGTAATAATATTGTCTTCCACAGGAGCCGACGATGATGATGTCATAGTGGTCAATGAGACAATAATCTCACGTGATAAAACACGTTCTCGCGTTAGTCGATTTCCCGCCCAGCCACAGAAGCTTCCGGTTTCTTCCAGAGTAAACCTGCTTTTTTTGGTTTTTGCACGCTGATTCATGATCTTTCTCTTATATTAGGGCAATATTCAATCCATTCCTTTGCCTCATAAATCGGCATATCCTGAATCGCACGCTGTTCTCAGGGGTGTACTCAATGCACCTCCTGAAATAGCTCCCAAAGCTGTGATGCCCAAAAATATCACACAGAAGAATGCTAAATCCACCAGCAAGGTCACTGCTGGGACGAAACGCTTGGCTGAGCCAGGGGCGCCTCCACCCGCAAAGAAAGTCGCCCATCAGGTGGATACATCAGAAATGAGCTGGGTTCCTTTGGAGGAATTCTATTACGGAAAGGCTGAGGGTAATCCCCTGTACACAGAAGATAAGGGCGAATATCGCTTCAAGGTAAGCAAATCCAGTGAATCGTTCAATTTGAATCAAGTCAGGAATTTCAGTGCTACTCCTGCCACAAGATGCTCTACAGTAACCTCCGTGCCATGAAGCATGTGCAGGGTCATATTGATAGTGAGAAGCAGCAAAACCTCGACCTTTCTGACCTGACTCAGTGCAAACACTGTTACAAGCAGTTTGACACTCCATTTGAAATGCAATGTCACGTGGAGAAAGTGCATCAGAGCAAGTCCAATGTTCTCGTGTGCCGCATATGTGAGAAGGACCATGACACCAGTTCAGGGCTCAGCTACCACATGCGCACATTTCATAACCCCTGTGAGATGCCTTATGTCTGCCAATTATGCAAGTTCAGATCTTCTGTTTACAATGATGTTGTTGACCATTTCTATAAGGTAAGGCACTTTGTTTTCTTTATCTGTTATCTCTAATTAAAAAATCATAATTACAGCGTCACAACAACTCGAAGCACATGCTGTGTCTCTACTGCTTGAAAATATTTGCTGTCAACATTCTTTCCCATGGCTGTGGATTGACCCAGTACTATTTCCAGCATTTGCAGGTACAATAACATGTTTAGTATTCATTGCATGTGTTACTTGTGACTATTTCAGAGACATCAAGCTAAATCGCGTGTGAAGAAATGCTCGTCCTGCAAATTGAGTTTCATTTCTCAAGCGGATCTCATTGCTCACAAGAAAACGGATCACAAGAAGAATAACAAAGCCCTGCTAGGTAACCACTGTCCCCCGATTATTCATGCAGTTAAATCCAATTTTCATTTTCACCCAGCCTCAAAATATACTCCACATAACGACCAGGTCATGGTTCAAGTCAGCAAGCGAGGTGTCAGCCAGGGAATGAAGTCTCTTAACGCCCCCTCGTTGTCCAAAGTACTGGACATGAGTCAGTTGCAGATGCATGGTGTGACCAAGCAACACAAATGCTCTGAATGTCAAGCACCCATGCAATCTAAAGATCACTATACAAAGCATGTGGCATGTTCATTGTGCCGATATGCAACAACATGCAATGACTCTTTTGCTAATCACATGACCGGTTTGCATACTGGCAATGCCAAAGTACTCAAGAAAATCACCATCAAGGAGAAACCTTCCACGGAAATGTTCTGCTCTTGTGGATACTCGAGTCGCTACGGAAATCAGATTGGTCAGTTTGAATGCTTGCTCCCTGTTCATGTTTGCTTAATGTGCCATTCTTCCAGCCAACCATCTAACCCTGTGTGCCACAAGCAAGAGCACTTGCTCCTCCTCCAAATTGACGAAGCAGCAACCGAAGCCATCTCAAGGTATTTTCTTCTTCCCGTTGTAGTCCCCTTTCATTCTCTCCTCTTTAGCCTTGGACACTCCCTCACTTTTTGGAGCGCTGGGTCTTGTGAAGAAATCGTCTTCTTCCCGTGTCGCTCGTGGTGAGTATGGTCACATGACTTCATGAAGCAATCTTTAAAAATCTACTTCTGCAGTGCAAAAACAGACAACAGAGGATATGATTGACAAGGTGTTGGGTAGAGTCAGCCCTGTAGAAGATGAAGTGAAAACCGAGCTTGATTCAGACAGCCAGAGTCCATTACGTCGCCCATCCATCAGTATCTTGAGCCCCATAAAAGATAAGCAAGCAAGCATCATAGGACAGGTCACCATAAAGGAAGAGGTATAATGCATAATGCGTAATTCACCTTCAGTATTCTGTCATCTTTGCTTCAGGAACCAGAGGATATGGGAAATTTGTCTGAAAATCTGACATCGAATGATGCGGAAAGAACTGCAGAGGAGTCAGCTGTTGATGGATCAGAAATTACAAATAAGGCCCCGGTTGAAAATGGTCAAGAAAGTATACAGGGTCAAGGTACGAAAGACGATGGCCTCTCTGAAATGCTTTGCATGAATGAAGGTGAAACAGAAGAGACTTCCTTCAACCAGACAGAACCCCATACGGAAAAATGATTACAAGTATGTTTAAATGGTGTTCTGATATTTTCTTAAATTTAACTGGTTGTAATTTTTCAGGTATAACTGTAAAGGTGGTTCAATTCTCTGGAAGGTTGTCATTTTTAGCATTGGTTGCATTTATTATATAGGTGTACATCCTATTTTTTAATAAACAGATAATTCTCATATTTTTGGTCTTTTCTTTCATTCTGAAATTTGGGTTGAATGAATGTGTGAATGTAAATAATTATAAGAGATATACTGTAAATTTTATTGAAAATAATCATCAAGAGATACCCATGGCCTTGTCCAGGAAAGATGCAAATTTTTCTGGACGACCTGTTTCGAAAGGCTTCAGTGATGAAATGTCAAGGTTTCTCAGCAAATCAGGCAGATCCCTGGAAGAAGAGACAAGAAAAGAGCAACAATTTTAACTAAAGTAAAGGGATACCAAACTGACTTGCAAGTGGTATAGAAGAGATGCGAGTCAGATTGAAGTCGTTTAGCTAACTCCAGCTGGTGATTTCCCATCAACTCCTCATTAATGACCACCACTAATGGTTTCTGCATGTTCAAAACTTCCAAGCAAGTGCCTGCACCTGAGAATTAAACTATGTTGTGATTTTAAGATCAAACCTTGATGTGAAGTGCAAACCGGCATGACTAATGATAAGGTCTGCCTCTTGCATGTCATCGTGTAATGATTCCTTATACTGATAATGCTCCACTCTGAATCCTTCAATGTTTTCTGGTTGCTTTGGGTCCACCTGGCCCCGACCCTTTTGGACTAGCAACCGAGAATACCCTAGCTCCTTCAACACCTGGAAAATGGAAGTTTAAAATGTTTCTTATAAACATTAATTGTATCCTTCAGCAACAGGTGGAACCAATATACATGGATTAAAATTGCATGTATAGTAGCAAATACCAAAAATACAGCCCTATATAGTATCATTTTTTATTACATTAATCTGATTCATAACGCACTCGCTAAATTGGACGAGAATACGTTATGATTCTGACAGATCAATATTTCACACAATTTAGGAGATGTATTCCATAGAATGTGGAAAATTGGGATATGCAGTTCTTTCTTACATTGCAGATGTCACTCTGATTGACCGTGTTTATCAATTCGTTGAATGCGGTTGTTCCTACGGTAAGGAAAACTCTTTTTTCGTCGTCTGCCATTGAACCGGAAACAGAACATAGACCGCACTACAAGCAGGCAGTCTGAATTTTATAAAGGGATCAAAACTTTGAGCAATATCTTTTATTTTATCTCAATTCCAATTACCTTTTATTTTATCTCAATAATTATAAATATTTTGATCATGAATTAACATAGATTATTTATTGTTCGTATCTGAGTAATGTTATTTTAGCTGCGGATTTATCCAACAGCGGCTGCAGGCCGAGCTTCCGCTAACTTCCGGTTTGTCAAGTGAGAACAATAAACGGAGCAATAAAACAGCTAAAACGGCGATTAATTGATCGTTAATGATTTCTCAAAGGGAAAATAAAATATATCCATAGAACGGTAAAAACCTCAAACGACCGTTTTGGTAAATGCTAACTGCAGGAACCCGGTTAGGAGTTGTCAGAAATTAGAAAGTGACTAGTATCTTAACCTGAATGTGAATCTCAACCTGATGATGATCACAGTGATCAGGCTCAGGAGTCAGGGAGTCAGACAGGTCGCTGACTCGGACTCCCCATCATGAACCTGGGCAGATCAGCCTCCAGGTTAGGGGTGGCAGCTATGTTGTTTATACACTGCCAGACTAATGGGCTCCCCATCCTGAGCCTGGCCTAGCTCCCCAAGCCGTAGCGTAGTGCACACACACCGCTACTGCATGAACAGGTCTTTGTAACGGCGACTATATTTTAGAGCAATATCATTTATATCACGCCGAGTCCTCCTACAATGTAAGAATGTTTTTAGCAGCTAAATGTATTTAGAAATCGAAAAATAAGCACCACTTGAGCTGTTACACGAGAAAATGAATAGTAATTAATATAAATACGAACATTGTGGAAGTTTGAACATATAACTTCTCCAACATTGTTGTTCTCGCGTGGAAATATCGCGAGATCACGCGTGATCTTCAAGTCTCGCGAGATATGTTTCGACAGCTGTCACCGATCCCATTTACCAGTGCTAGCTCGAACTTATTATTATTTTTTTTTTTTGCTCGCACCTCAACACGTGGAAGGTAATGGAGCAGCAAACATTTCCCTCAATATACGATCATTCAATTGTACAGACTGACTCCACAGGTAGCAACGTGTACAAAAGTTGACTTTTTATGGACTAAAGTATTCAAAGATTTTCACCAGCTAGTATAAATAGTGATTTTTGGATCACAAAGAATTATACAGCTTCACAAAAATTCACATTTCACTGTCGCTATGGGAGTCAATGGCGATACGCGGTAGCAGTGTGTGGGAACTACTCCGCTACCCTTGGGGAGCTAAGCCTGGCCATGTCAGCCTCCAGGTTAGCAGCTTGAAGCTGTGAGCTTCAGCTTGTTATCGCCAAATCAAATCAAAACGTTTTTGAGTATGTCAGAGGATTTTACTACGTTCTATATAATTCTATCAGACATGACTTTTCTTTTTTGTCAAAAGAAAACTAAACAGCGTCCTTGGTAAGCAAATTCTTCAAAAATTCTCAGTGATTCCCACGTACCGACTCCGCATGATTCGACTTAGTGCTTACTATTACTCAGTACAATGTACTCAAATAATTTTGCGATCGCATGTGCATCATGTTGTTCAGTTAAATTTGCTATGCTATAGAGTCGCTAGGTTGGATGTTCTCCTGTAAGTCAACAAGAGCGGAATGTAGAAAGACCTGGGATATTATTCATTAAAAGTGCTTATGAAAAGTGTAGCCGCAGTAGTGCTATTTCTCGGACTCCCCTGTATGAATGGATGGTGTAATATTTTTGTTTGTCTGTGATAATAAACAAGATATTGAATAATATATCTATAGTAAGTAAAAGTAATATCTATAGATATAATGTGTACATGTATTACAGTATATACTATAGTCTTTATGACATTTGTCAATAAAGTCACTCGAGTACAGATACTAATTAAGCCATTCATTGTGTTTTTGTTTCCTGATACCAATTACTAATTTCATGTATAATATTTGACTATATCGTTGCTGCCGATGCTGCGTACCTCGCCGACTGTCTTCTCCGCGGCAGCTCTGATTGCCAACACTGCCACTTATCTGAGTTATCTATCCTTCGTTATTGTTAACCCCCGGTTCAAATCTGTATGGTTAAATTTCCAGAAGATCTCATCATCTTATTGACAATTTTGTGGTCTCCTTTACGACTATTATTCAACGTCTAATTGAATAGTTCATTCAAGCTACCTCAAACTTTCCAACTGTAAAATCCTTGATACTCAGTTTGATCAGAGCACTTGTACTTATTTCTCTCTCTTTTTTTCCTACGTCATCCAGTGAGAATGGACCTGAGCAACGCCTCTTCGGCTGGTATTCTGCCCTCGATGACGCCTTACAACTTTGACCAATTTGAAGATGAGGTTTCAAAGGGAAGTGCTGATCTCAACGCTGGGTTAGTCAGGCTTTGTTTGCCTTCTCCAATGTCAATCCGCTCTCCACAGATTCAACCCTGGAGGAGATGCTCAAACGCTGAGCAATCAAGAATTGGTGGACATAACGCAAGTGCAGCTCATGGAGCAGGATGAGGTGGGTGCGAATTGCATTGTAACCTTTCTTATTCGAATTTATTTCAGAGGCGCAAGGGTGGGTATCCAAAAGGCAGGAAGCGCAAACGTGTGCATGACGCTAACGCCCCTAAGCAACCTCTGACGGGATATGTGCGTTTCCTGAGCGACCGACGTGAGCAGATCAGAGAAGAGAATCCTAGTGCCACGTTCACTGAAATCACCAAGCGCCTTGGGGCTGAGTGGTCCAAATTGCCTCCAATGGAGAAGCAACGATATTTAGACGAAGCTGAACGGGACAAAGAGCGATACTTGAAGGAATTGGAAGCCTATCACCAGACTGAGGCTTACAAGGTTTTCCTGCGCAAACAACAAGATGCCAAGTGCAAAGGTCAGTGACCCTTGAGATTGTTTGTTGCTGGTGTTTGATGCTGTCAATTACAGAATCTGATGAAGGCGATTCTCACCAGACTCTTGTCAACGGATCCCTCAATGTGAGTCTCTTTTATTATCTGTTTTGGGTCATGAACAACATTACTCCACCGTACAGGACGATGAGCACTCTGCATTTGACATTCCAATCTTCACTGAAGATTTCTTAGACCACAACAAAAGTAGGTGGAAGCAAAACACTTATGCATCCATGAATGAATTCTCCTGCAGATCGTGAGAATGAATTACGGCAACTGCGTAAACAGAACACAGAATTTGAAGAACAGAATGCCATTCTGAGCAAACACATAGATAACATGAAGTCAGCTATCGATAAGCTTGAGGTGGAAATGGTTCAGCAGCGAACAAGCAATGTGGCTCTACAGCAGCACCTGGACATGCTAAGGGCCACTCTCTCCGCCCATTTCGCATCTGTGCCGCTGCCTGGCTCTGGGGAAGTGCCCACTCTTGACACGGTTGATAATTATATGGCTAAACTGCACTCGGTCATTCTGGAATCCCCACATGAAAACGAGGCTGTTATTGCCTCTGTTCGGGACATAGTCGGTCGCATTAACTTTGAAGGGTGAACTTAATCAGAGCACATCTCAACCTCCGATCTCATTGGATTCACCTCTGAGATTAAATTTGAAGGTGCAATAAGAGAATGTTTTATATATAGATTTTTTTGTGAATGAATAAATGTTGTTTAAGTGTGTCTCTGGGTCCTTTCTCTTCACTTCATTGAGGAGATCATTTGTTCAATATTTCAATGCAATCGGTGAGGGTGTCCTGAAAATGAAAAATGCATTATTTACATTTTTTACCTGCTATATGAGCGAATACCATCATGAATTTATCTTACAAATTAGCTTGTTTCAATATTTTTTTTATTTTTTTATCCCAGTGTGGATATCAGTTTAGTATATACAACGCCATCATTGCTATGACAGCCATGTACATGTATTGTTCTTGTTTTTTCTTTCTTTTTTCCCCTTTTTGTAATTTTTTTTCATTCTGTTCCATTAATTGGTCTTCACCATTAAAATGTTAAAATTATTCATGAAATAAAATGATGAAATTATGCTACCATGTCACTAATCGCAACGATGAAACATACAGTATTCACATCTGCACTGTTTCTCATAACATAAAAGAGCTATTATGAATTATCTCCTTCAGACTTGCATGGATCAACTCCCTGATCACTCCTGTCCACTTACAACCATGCAGCTAACTGCTATGTTACGTCATCAATTCAGAGTGGGCCAAAATTGGTCCCATCTACTCCATGTTAAAGATCTCGATGCTTTTCAATGGTGCTATGCATTTCTGGAAAGTGTTGGTACTGTTACAAAACAGATCGCAGGGTAAAAATCACACAAAGATAAGATAAATAAATACATTGTATGGTTAGTATAACATTTCATGCTGCTATTCCTATCAATTCTATTCCAATTTCATCAACGATTTATCTCAATTAATTGAGTGCACTCATCATTCCGCGATATTTCTACTTTAAGCGGCAAACAGGGCCTCGGACCATAAATAAGCTTCATTGAACGCATAATTGTGGCAACGCTCTCGTTAGGCGTACTATTGTTTTGTTTGAGATAGCTAATGTTGTGACAGTAGCACCAATGTTTATCTTCTAAAATCAAAACAAAGCAGAGAGTTTGTATTGAAGCTCCATACAAGAGATGAAATTCCTTAGTGCTCGTTCGTTAATTCTTATTCTATTCCTGGGCTCATCTGATTTTGCTCTCATCGCGATCACTCACCACTTGCATTTAAATGTAATTCCTCCCTCATTAAAAATACATGTACAATTTTTACTTGATTTCTTTGCATAAAAGCCGTCTAGTGTAAAACTTTAGTCACAGCATAATGAATTTAAGAGGGAGTTGTAAGTCATCCCTCGTCCACCAGTGATAAATCCGCTGCTATCTCGCAGACGGATAAGATCCCTCAATAAGCCACCTATTTGTTGAGTTGCATCATAAATAAAAAAAAATTCAGCGGAAAGCGAAATCCTCACTAAGGAGTCGGTGCTTTGGCACATGAAGCATTGTGCATAGTTGAACAATAAACTCAGGACAGAGAAACTCTCACTGATAGAGTGCGTGTACATAAATTTTCGGTCTACTTTAAGTTTGAAGTCAGTAATGATATTAAGAGTTTATAATGAAGAATTTGAAGACAAATTTACCTATAAATTCAATCAATATTATATCAACCGCTTTAGTACGCATTACGCAAGTGCAATGCAGATTCGTATCGAATTCTCAAGATTGACCTTTTTTGTGTTACTAGTACTCAAAATACAATAATAGTTATTATTATACAAAGTGGGCGAAAATCATATAATATTATTATAGTCTATCTTCTCCATGTTAAAAACAAAACTCTAAAATGTATCAATCATTCACAAAAATAACTACCTCGTCAATCGTCTAGAGCTGATTATCATTTAATGACATGTCAATTTGAGTGTGTGTGTGTGTGTGTGTGTGTGTGTGTGTGTGTGTGTGTGTGTGTGCGTGTGTGTGTGTGTGTTCGTTTGTCCGTTGTGTGTGTGTGTGTGTTTTTGTTTTGTTTTTTGTTTTTTTCTCGTTCTTTCTTATGTGAATATTTTGTACTTGTACACCACTTGTGCATGTATATCTCATGAACAAAAAAGTATTGCAGTTGGTCTTTTTCAGTCTTTATGTTTTTCTTCTGTTTAAACAAGAAAGTTATGTTTTCGAAATTTTGATACAAACACCCACAATTACATGTTCTAGATTCATGACTCC
Source organism: Capitella teleta (assembly GCA_000328365.1). Lineage (NCBI taxonomy): Eukaryota > Metazoa > Annelida > Polychaeta > Capitellidae > Capitella > Capitella teleta. Next base: position 535,175 of record KB302196.1, read on the forward strand.
ATGACCTTGAGAGGTAAAAAGGGGTCAAGTGAGTCCATTCATAACAATATTGGACTAGAGACTTACGGACGTCTCACTTTTATAATAAATGCAACAACGCCATTATTTGCGTGTATTATAGATTTCAGATTGACTTTACGAATTTACTATAGAAACACAGTAGCATGTGTTTCGGGTTTGTCTAAGTACTTGTACTCGTTGACATACATTATACAATAATAGTACTTCAAAACATAATCATAACGCACTCAATTCTGTAATGCGTGTTACAGAGTAATATTAATGAGGGGCGTGACCTTTAAGTGTGTTTTGATTGGCCAATGACACTATCACGTGACCAGGCCGTGTGCATATATAAACTTCATGTAAACAGTTCTTGTGTCTTTCAGCTATTTTCTCCTACTGATTAGGTAAGAACGAACCGACATTGACTTTAATGGATGTATAGCATGTATTTGCAGTTAACAAAGAGCATGCAACGAGTCGGGAAGATCGGGGCGTCTGTGTTGCGAGGACGACTGAGGTCTTCGACGCAGTGTCCTCGCCAGAGCGCACGTGTACTAAGCACTGGTCGTGTTGTCAAGCAGCTGACATCCCTTGATATATTTTTTCCCAAACATGACAACTTCCCTGACCGACATACTGCGCCCAGCAGCAGGGAAAAGGACCACATGCTGGAAGATTTGGGACTTGAGGTCAGAGATATGTGCCATTTCTAGGAGTGACCCTGTTTCCGCGAGATCCAGTTTTAACTGGATGTTTGCCGTTTGTGTCATAAGTCATAACGTATTTCGGTCATCCACGGTCGATCGCGCATAGCGCCTTGCCATTCAGTGCGTGTGTACTTGGTGATCACATTAAGTCATTTATCAAAGTCGGTCAATTTGATTTGGAGATCAAAAGAACATTAATCTAGGAACCCCATTTTATATAACTAGTAAATTAGCAATTTATTACCTGAACTGACACGGGGGTGGCATTTTTATCAATTTGTTAGCAATTGAAATATTATTTGGGGTGTGAAATTAGAGTTCATAACGCACCCCTTTAGTTAATGCTAATTACTGTGGTATTACGAGAAAAAACAAAATATGCGATTTCTGTTTAAATTGTAGTGCATGTATATCATACATAGTTCATAAATTTATGCTTATTGAGGAGGCTGTTTCCACAGACTAGACCCCGAAGCTGCCGCCATGCATGGAGGCCTGAGCCGTGAGCCAGCCCTAGCTAAACGGCTAGCCCCACGCAGATGCGCCGCCGTCGTTTGTATGTGCCGCCAAAATAAATTGCATATTAACAATAAACAATAAACAGCAATCGTTGATATGCGATTCCCTACATTTAATCATCCATCTTTTCCCCCCTTCTTCACCCCTGCCTTTGCATTATATTCGTTTAAATTCAACTCTGTGTATTGTTTTGGGCAAGTTTATTTGAACAATAGTACGTGTAATCATCGGTCGTCATTATAAATCTTGAATACATGTACTTCCGGATTTTTTGGGGGGGCACAGCGTGATAAAAGTACAATTCCTCGAATGTTTTGAGTGGCGTCAATTTGAATGATGTTTGAAATATTAAATAACAGTTAGGCCTAATTGCATAATTCGGTTCACTTCACAGTAAGTAAGTATAAGTACCAATTTTAGGCCTAAGTAGGTATGTTGCACGAACTATAGTTTCACAAGATGTAATTGAGAAATGTGCCACCATAGACCAAACAGCCACAAATATAAAATCCTGCCATTAGCATTTTTATATGATACCAGAGAGTACTCAACACTAATTGCAGGTTAAGGCCTAATCACTAAAAGTAAAATACATGTAATTTAATCGAAATGATGACAATGATTCGCCTGGAGTTTTTTTCCACGAATATTGTCTTGAATATACTCGGCGCCAAACATTAGGCATCAGTACATGCAGATGTAGACGATGTAGTATAATTTTAATGATGATTGATGACCTTTTTTATGTACAATCGTTTTGTACTTATTGCATCTTAAATTTACTATTGTTATTCAACCCGTCTTTACAAAGAATGCATAGGTAAAAATAGCATTATGTAAATAATGTTTTCAAATTTCAAATAGCAGTTCTTAAATACTTTTGGAAGGGTACTGTTGCCTTGTTTTTAACGCTGAGTATGTTTCAACACGTGCTAATGTTATTGATTTCTTATTGCATGAAAGAGTTTCCTTGCTCTGAGCCAGCTTGAGCCGTGAGTTATACTCAGCCAGTCACTGTGAGGAAAGGTCCGCTCAGCCGGCTAGTCGCCGAATTGATGCTTCAGCCAGCCCTATTTTCACGACTTGGCGGCTTCGGGGTCTACCACAGACATGTTAAGATTGAACCGTAACCCTTAACTAAAACCCCACCACACCTTCAATACAATTCTAACTTTAAACTTACCTCGATCCTTTTTATTCCTTTCTATATTAATTTATATTGGGGGGCATGATGGCGTCTAGCATCCAGAAGGTCATTGGTTCGATTTGTAATTCCTGGTGGGGCAACTTGCCAGGGAAGATTCATTCATGTATTCAGTCTATCAGATTTAACTTGAAAAGATAAATTAAGTATAACCCACCCACTCAATTTTAATTAATCATTATGCAGTATGCAGACTATATACTTTGTTCTTAGTTTCTATGAAAACGTAATTCAAAATAAGATTTTTAGTTGTTGACTAACTTTCATTGCCATTCTGACGTCATTCTTGTATTACGTTTGCAACATGGCGATGTTATTGCAATTCTATCCCTTGGTAAACAAAGACTTATGAATATATAGTAATGCGATATGCATATTCATGATGGGTGTACATGCTAATATGCTTTTGTTATGATGAAGTTTTGTCTTTCATAAAAGTAGCTTCCTTGAGCCAAACTGCCAAAGCCTATGGGAGCAGATGCATGGGATGATGCTATATATTATGTGTTAAAACGTCCTGTAATTAATGATGACTGGTTTTTATTTGATAATCTTGGAAATGGATGGATTCCATGTATACTAAATAATGGCAATTCGAAATATTGATAGCATTAATTACTCTTCCTTTTTTCTTTTTCTTTTTCTCAGTAATTGAGATTGTATTTTTCAGTTTCAAGAATTAACTTAAATTCAGCCTGTTCATTTTGTTGCTCAAGATTTCCAATTTGGGGAATTGTTTTACCAATTGTTAATTTAATTGCTGTGAGCGGAAAATTCAGAATTATGAAACTCGTGGATTGATGTCAGTTTTGTAAGAGTCAAATTCGTCATCATTTCATTCTACACATTGTTCATTTGTTACATCACCTGCAAACAATGAATACACTTCCGATGCAATGAGTTATCACTCCGTTATCAGCTGTGTATCAGTGCGATAAACATTCATGGGTTCAAGGGATTCATACAATATTATATTATAATTTGTGATATAACTTACAAAACTGATATTATGTTACTTTTGCACCTCGTTGAATATGCTCAGAAATAATAGAAATTCTAATTGAAAGCAATTTATTCAAGAATTAAATGATTTCACTTAACTGACTCATGTGGTTTTTGAGCATAAATTCCCCTCACCTTCCACGATCATTAATAATTGAAATTTTAAACAACCCTTTTAATTCTAATTTACAATGATTGAGTTTTAATGGTTTGGATATTTCATCTGGCAGAATATGGAAGAGCTGATGCTCAAAGTGATGCCCCAGAATATTCGTCTTAACCGTGAAATGGATCTTGAAGCCCCCCTGGGTATGTCTGCCTCCTTCCTCCCTCTTTACTCTTTCTCAAATCCTCTCCTTCGGTCTCTCCTTAGGTGAAGCGGAGTTGTGTGAGCGAGTAGAATCATATGGAAAAATGAACAAAGTTTGGCGCTCGTACATTGGCATGGGTTTTTACAATTGCCGTGTGCCTACGACCATTATGAGGAACATTTTGGAGAACCCTGGATGGTATGTTCATGGTCAAAGATTTATGCATTGTTTTAGTTTACAATTTCTTTATTATGAAGTTTTGTTTTTTGCACTTTGAATACCAGTACTAATTATTTTACATGATGTTCCAAGAAGTAAAAAACCATAGAAATTGTGTTTTACATAAGTTGCTCATAGAGGAATGAGTGGGATGTGGCTTGTGTTACTTATGTACAACTATTTTCAGGACAACACAGTACACTCCTTATCAGCCAGAAATTTCCCAAGGTCGCCTCATGGGCCTCATCAATTACCAGACAATGATTTCTGACATGACCGGTTTGGATATCTCAAACGCCTCCCTGCTTGATGAAGCGTCGGCCTGCGCTGAATCCATGGGCCTCTGCCTCAGGTTTATATCTGTATTTTAATAAATTAAATCCAATCAGTATAACCCAAGAAGATTATATAATAAACTAATCATTCTCTTGCAGACACAACAAACGCAGTCGCTTCTATATTGACTCCAAATGCCACCCTCAGAACATTGCAGTTGTTCAAACCAGAGCAACGTAGGTCACCTATTGTAGTTATTGATATTGCTTGATGGCTGTGTCACAGTGGTCTGGGCGTGGAGACGGTCGTGTGCGATCGCGATCAGATGGACTTCACTGACAAATCTTTCACAGGAGTTTTGTTACAGTACCCTGATACAGATGGCGCCATCTACGACCTCAGTCCTATTGTGGATGCTGCTCATGCGAATGGAGTGAGTTTGTTAGCTGAGGGTTGTCATCAATTATGCTTGGCTTCCAGTCCCTTGTCGCGTGCTCCACTGATCTCCTTGCCCTGACCATCGCTAAGCCCCCAGGAGAGTATGGCGTGGATATGGCGGTGGGTACCAGTCAGCGCTTCGGTGTACCCCTCGGCTATGGTGGCCCCCACGCTGGTTTCTTCTCCGTTAAAGATGAGTTCAAGCGCCTCATTCCTGGCAGGGTTGTTGGGGTCACAAGGTCAGGGTGTTTATTGAAGCACAGGAGCAGTTTGTTTATTTTTGTGTCTTACAGGGATGCTCATGGACGTCAGGCTTATCGCTTGGCTCTGCAGACGAGGGAACAGCACATCCGTAGAGACAAAGCCACGAGTAATATTTGCACTGCTCAGGTTTGCTATCCATCCTATGTGCCACTCTCATCAATACTTGTCTTGACTTCAGGCTCTGTTGGCCAATATGTCCGCAATGTTTGCGGTCTACCACGGACCAAATGGACTCAGGCACATTGGTCAGCGAACCCATCAGGCAGCTGTGCTGTTGGCGGCAGGTCTGCTTTAAAGAAAATGAAATTCATTCCGGAAATTTCAATTATTATTGTTCAACAGGAATTGAAGATGCCGGCCACACAGTACTCAATGAAATATTCTTCGATACTCTGAAAGTAAAATTGAACTGCAGCGTTGATGAAGTTAAATCCCGTGCAGTAGAGAAGAAGATGAATTTGCGTTATTTCGATGATGGATGCGTTGGCGTTTCTGTTGATGAAACAGTCGAACAGAAGGATTTGAACGACCTCCTCTGGGTGTTCCTCTCAGAGAAGGATCTCTCCCAAGTGACTGAACTGGTTGATGCTGATTCAGAGAAGATTATCACCAAAAACGTGACCTTCAACCGCCAGACAGACTACTTGATGCACCCTGTCTTCCACAGGTGAACAGCACCACCTGCTGGCAGCGTAATTGAATTACAATATTTGTTATGTAGATTTCAGCCTGAAACGAATATTGTACGTTATATGAAACATCTTGAGAACAAAGACTTATCGCTCGTGCACTCAATGATCCCTCTTGGATCATGCACGATGAAGCTCAACAGCACAACTGAAATGATGGTACCCACTTGCCTCTGCTGCTCGCCTTGATTTAACTCTTATAATTACAGCCCATTTCCCTACCCGAATTCTCGCAAATTCATCCTTTTGCACCCACTGACCAAGCTGAAGGTTATCTGAAACTGTTCAAGGAATTGGAGGCGGATTTGTGTGAAATCACAGGCTATGATCGGATTTCTTTCCAACCAAACAGGTTTGATTTTTCGCCTCTCTTTAGTATCTCCCATTGATCTTTTTCCCTAGTGGTGCTCAGGGTGAATACACAGGCCTGAGGGCCATCAAAGCCTATTTGGAGTCTATCGATCAATACCACCGCAAAGTCTGCCTCATCCCGGAGTCCGCCCATGGCACGAACCCTGCAAGTGCGCAGATGGCCGGGATGAAGATCCAGGCAATCAAAGTGAACAAGCATGGATCAGTTGACCTTGCTGACCTCGAAGCTAAAGTAAGTCAACGGCTTGACTTGAACTTGAGAACTTCATTGTTTTCTTCGTAGGTTAAGAAACACGCTGACAAACTGGCCGCCCTGATGATCACTTATCCGTCCACCAACGGAGTATTTGACGAGGAAATACGCGACATTTGCGATTTAATCCATGACAAAGGAGGTCAGGTGTACTTAGATGGAGCTAATATGAATGCCCAGGTAATTAACAGCACAATTTATAAGCATGTTTGATCAACCATCTCTGTTAGGTGGGCATTTGTCGTCCTGGGGATTACGGCTCTGACGTATCTCATTTAAATCTCCACAAAACCTTCTGCATTCCTCACGGCGGAGGTGGGCCAGGCATGGGGCCCATTGGAGTGTAAGCACATCAAATGCTCTGCTTCTCTCTTAAGTATTCTGTCTTCAGACGCAAACACCTTGCTCCTTTCTTGCCCACCCATCCGTTGGTGGAGCCCTACGACACGACATCTGAGGCATTTGGCACTATCTGTGCGGCCCCCTACGGGTCCAGCCTCATCCTCCCCATCTCCTGGGCTTACATCAAAATGATGGGTTCACGCGGTTTGAGGGAAGCCACCGAGATGGCCATTCTGAACGCTAACTACATGGCTAAGCGTTTGAGGCCATACTACAAGATCTTATTCACCAATAACACTGGCTTTGTAGCTCATGAGTTCATTCTGGACTGCCGCGATTTCAAGAAGGAGAGCGGAGTTGAGGTTATTGACATTGCTAAACGACTTCAGGATTATGGTGAATACATTATATTTTACTTGATTGATTGAATAATTGGATGACAGGCTTCCATGCTCCGACTATGTCGTTCCCCGTGAGCGGATGTCTGATGTTGGAACCGACTGAGAGCGAGGACAAGGAGGAAATTGACAGATATTGTGACGCCCTAATCTGTGAGTTGATTAGTGAATTAAGGTCCATGATACAAATATCCTCATTAACAGGCATTCGTAAGGAGATTCAGATGATAGTTGACGGCAAACTGGACTTGAAGCGCAACCCTTTGAAGGTGCTTTTAGAAACCACGCTTTACGCTCTGTGTAACGATTACCGGTACTTTCTCTAGATGGCGCCACACACACAGGATGACGTAATTACCTCCAACTGGAACCGCCCCTACCCTCGTGAGATGGCTGCCTTTCCTGCCGTGAGTTAGTTTATTCTGCTGTGCTTCTTCCCTCATGATGTTATTTTTGTAGGATTTCGTTCGTCCCGATAACAAATTCTGGCCATCCGTTGGTCGAATTGACGACATTTATGGAGATCAGAACTTGTTGACAAAATGTCCGCCTATGAAGTTTTACGAATCTCCATATGTCGTGTCAAAGCTTCGCGATATTGAATCGGTGGTTGGTTGAGTGCGTTGGTTTTACAACCGCCTCAACCACTTGCAGTGTGGTCTTCGTGTATCTTATCATTCATCCTTCGTGTCATCATTCGCAACTATTAATCTTTTCATGTTAATGATTTCTTTTCCCAGTTTTTGCATAATAGTAATAAAACAACTTTTTTTAAATGAAAACATGTAATTTGTGGAAATTTAGATAATTTTTGACGGAGGATATTTTGGCTGAGTGTTCTTGAATTCAGCTATGTCCTTCACATAATTATTCCCTGGTGTTAAATAAACCAGAGATGGTTTCTCCTTCAGCGCATAGATCCCAGCATCCGTGTCATCTGCGTCTCTTAATGAGGCTGCGTCAGGGTTTCCTTGCACCTGAACAAAAACAAAGATATTCAACAATCTAATGACTTCTTTAAAACTCACCTGAATGCTCAACTTCTTCTGAGAGGACTTTCCCAAGTGATCCCGGCTCCAAGCTTTGAATTCCTCCAGAGTGACGCTTTTCAATTCAACCACCTAGGCAGATAAATGGGAGATTATATAATTGTATGAGTATTGAGTAATGATACACCAACTGACCTCTCTCTCCAAAACGTTGAATGAATACGTTTGGCCGTGCACTTCTCCCCAATTTCGGTCCACTTGCTCTTTCATGTGCGTATCTTCGCATTGTTTGAGTGTGATTAATGAAGATACCTGTGAATTCAACTCAATTATCGTTTTAAGTCAACCTCTACACGTACCTGGATTTCAAAATCCTCTTGAGTCATTTTCTCAATCATTTCTGAAAATTCTACAAGAAAATTCTCAATTTTCTCATCCAATGAATTCAATCTGAAGAAAATAAAGAAAAGATGGAACAGAAGGAATGAGGAGAATGACCCACGTGTGTTTCTTGGCCTGACCCTTCACCACAATCATGTACGCAAGAATGCCGCTGGTGTTTCTCACTGTATTGTACACTTCATACCCTAACTGCTCTCTGGTACGCAGAATGTCAAAACAAGGCTCTTCCATATTCATCTGTAATGGAAAGTTCTTGGGGAGGTCATGCAAGGGGTCAATCGCTGACCATGAGGAGGTTGTGCAGGGAATACTGGTGCAGATTTGCTGGGCCGTGTTGGTAATAGTTGACAATGATGGAGTTCTCGTCCTGAGGGTTGAAGCCATCCACGCGAAGAACGGCCTCTCCAACAGGAATCTCAGTCACTACCAGCTGAGGGAAAGGTCAAGAAGGGGTCAGAGGACAGTCAGAAAAAGAGAGCGATGACTTACGGGCACAACCTCTGCAGGTTTTACGCTTAGATGTTGCAGGAGATAAGATTCAAAACCTTTTGCTTCCTGAGGAAAAAACTTAGAATGAGTCGGAATTCTCATTGATAGTTTGGGATATTCATGAGCACTTCATGAATATTCATGACCTTGAGAGATATGTTGCCCATGACGATGCCTTCAACAAAGCAACCATCAGCGAGTGTGTTTACACTAAAGTTGAGAATATCCTTGCGAGTGATTTCTCCCAAGGCGTTCTGTCTGTCCACCATGCTCCAGTAATCATGCTGTAGCACACTCATACGCAGCTCACTGTGTCCACACAATCATGAGGGGAAACGCCACATCAAGAGAGGGCTTCACTAACCCTACTAGTTCTCCTGGTTTGATGTAGCAGTTGTGATAAGCCTTCTGCACTTCTTTCTTCATTGCCAGAAAAAGTTCCTCTTCAACTGAAAATTTCGCAATGTGATCCACGATGGATTGGAACAATTTCTAGCAGAAAAAGAAGAGATGTGAGAATTTGTTACGAGTGATTTGGGTTTTCTCACCGAAAGTTTATGGTTAAATCCATAACATTTGATGATCAAACTTGATTCATGGACACGCACTTTGTAGCTGAAGATTAAAATAATAAAAAAATAAAAAATAAATTAAAACGAGAGTAAAAGAGGCGCTCGCACCTGAGCATAGCCACATTAGCAGCGTAAGCCACCTCTGATAAATTATGGAGAAGAATTGTAACGTAAAGATCGCAAATAGTCGCCCTGTGGAAGAGAAGTCAGGTTTCTGGAAAAATGTTGGTTTTAGAGGGAGGAATTCTGACGTTTTGGCACTTTCGTTAAAGCGTCTGTTCCGAATGGTGAAGTAGGCATAAGCTGTGAAAAAATTATTGTGTGATCCATGGATAGGTGGAAAGACCTACCTTTGGGCACGTTGAATTTGTCATCTTTTTTATACCATAGCTTGCTAGTTTTGTTATCCGTGATTAACTCTGGATACTGTACACAGGAAAATGAATAAATTATATCATGACTTCATCAGCAATCTCACTTTGGGCACCTCGTTCCCTTCTGTTTGCGCAATGCTAAAATCCGTGGCTTTGTTAAAAAACATGTTATCAATTTCGATAAGAAACTCTCAAGATTGCTAACCGATATATTCATTCTCTGCTGGTAGGTGAAATATTGGATTCACTTCAAGGCCTTTATAAAAATAAAATTGTTATAATTAGATGTATAATTGTTTTCTTCTTCTCTTACCTTGCCAATGTTTTATCCATTCTGCAGGAATATCTGAGCAGAAAATAATATATTATCATTAGTGATGAATTCCTAAAGTCAATATGCAGATATTCATCACAGCCAATGACAAGGCAACTTATTCTCTAAATACTGATCAATCATCACCAATTCTAACGCCTGTTAAAGTGTGGAGGTAAAAATTTAGTGACACCTTCAACAGAGTAAGGGGTTTGGAACCAGGTCTCCTTTTCTTGGCAGACATCCGAGAATCGGTTTGACACAAACATTATGTTCACAGTATCAGGCGTCACATACGAAAGACAGTTTGAAATTGCCTGAGAGTTGGGGAGAAACATCAGTGAGGCATGAATACAAAATGAATGAAGCTACCTTTGGGTTGTATTCTGTGAGAAGTACATCCCCAGTGATGAGCTCATCCGGAGGGTATCGCTGCATATTCACACACATTGTGTCAACGTAATCAATCGGATCATTCTGTAAACAGACATAAGAGAGAAAATAATTAGCAAAATTCCAATTGTCAATTTATCAAAAATTCTTGTGAATGAAAACCTTGTAATTTTAAAATAGATCTCAAGTAATTTGCAGAATATCCTACGCACCTGCTCTTTCCAAGCAAAAGAATTGTCCTCAATAGTTTTGATTTCATTATAGATTCTCTCCTGGGGTCCAATCTTTTTGAGCATCAGCAGATACTCAAAAATACATGTCATCACCTAAAATTGAGAGAGCCTGTAAATCATGTGACACCTATAAGCGATGCGCATTACATCCTGTATGTTGTCCATTCCTGCTTCCGTCAGGGAGACAGAAATTTGAAATTGAGCATGAGTTGAGTTGTGTTCAACGCCTGTGTCACTGTTGCCAGCGACTAACTCCAAAGCCCAAACCCTAAGTGGCAAAAGAAAATGCAAGGAATATTCAGAGATTTAAAGTATCTAACCTTTTTTTGAGGTATGACAGAATACTTCCTTTGCCTTCATGTCCTATCAACCAGTCAATATAACACAGTGGTTTTGATTTGTACAAAGCCAGTTGATTTGGCAGAGACCAAGTTAAGATCAATTTGTGCATTTTCTTCACCGGAACAACTGCAATTTGAATTTAGGTTAAAAACTTAAAATGTGTAATGTGTGAATTAAAAACCTTTGTAGAGCTTGTAAAATGCGTCAGTCTTGAATGGAGTCTGGGAAATAAAATAACAAAAAGTCAGTCAAAGATGTACAGAATTTTTAAAAGATAATTCCAAAGAGGAAAAGAACGACCGGAACAAAATTAGGGAGAAATGAGAAATAACGCATAGATAGTCATTACGTGTGTTCGAAAATGATTCCCCGTTTTAATTGGGATTTACATTTCACTTGTAGTAAATAGTATGATCAGATGATAATATTGTAAGGAACATTCAGTATGATTATAAAGTATTAGTATATTAACAGGTAATTTGGAATTTGTCTATTTGGTGCTCAATTAATCGGTAAAAATAATGAAAGCTTCTATTTCGGATTGTTAGTCCGCTTGCTATCGTGAACAGACGTTATAAGCAATAATTTTATAATAATTCAATGATGGAAGCAGTCTGCACATCTGAGCCTCCTAAAAATTTTCCAAATATTCAGAAATGACAAGAAAATTTAAGTATAAAAATATGTTAAGATAAAAAAATTGGCGGGAATGGGATTTAAATTCGGGAATCCTATGTGTGAGTCAGTGACTTTGCCGCTGGACACAGATTTTCAAATCAAGACGCTGAAAAGGCTAAGTGTTGCATAAAATGATTTACGACTAAACACAGACAAATACAAAAAAAAAATCTATTTCCTTCAAGCACTCAACAGCGCATGCTTCACTTTACTATTAAAAATTATATATTTCACAAAACTTTGAAATAATTATAATAATCAATTTATGCAATTAAATGTGTTAGTTATCACCATGACCTTGAACTTCAATGTAATTAATTAACACTCTGGATTTAGTCAGATGGATATACTAGCAATGTACTGTGCTAATTTCAATGCCATAATTTGAATAACAACTGAGATATCGGCCTTCGAATATATCATAATTACTATTATGCAATATTATGCAAGAACGTTGAAACCTAGCGCCGTTATAGAGCTAATGCTTTGTTGTACATCTCGTCGCACTGAATCATTTGGTGTGAACTACAAAGCGGTAGCTCAAATAATGAATGAGCTACGGCCGACCCAGTTTAAAATTATAGAAATTCACTGTGACCTTGACCTTTGACCTCAAAATTTCAAGGACATATGTGAAACTAAAATTTCCATAATTCAATTAGCTATCGCAAATACAAACTCCAACACAGATAGACACACACACACACACACACACACAAACACACAAATTCTATAACAAAGCAATACAGTCAGACCCCGTTAATCTGTCGTCATGTAATCCGCCCTTTTCCTTTAACTGCCAGTTTCCTTGGGAACGGAGGAGTGCAGCTTTTCGGGGATCTGACTGTATATAGGATTTTTTTCAAAAAACAAAAATTTCTGTACAAAAGTGAAAAGATGGGATTTTGTTTGTAAAATTCACCTTCAAGTGAACAAACGAAGGCTGTGTCACTTCACTGGAAAGAGAAATCAATGCAGCTTAAAACATTAAGCAATTAAATCTGACTTTTTCACAACTCCAGAGAAAATATCAACAACCATCTCCTGCATATCGTCAAGCGGTTCTGTGGAGATGAAAACTAAATGATAAATACTAGCCATAAATAATCTTTACCTCTAGACTGCAACGCTAACGTCATGTAGTGAGCAGAGTACATCTGTTTGTGATGCTCTCTCAAGCGTTCATAAACATTGATTCCTTGCTCCAATGGTGTCGTTTTCAAGGATTGCGTATTTCCTGGATAACAAAGCATATTTAATTTCCAGTGAATATTCCAGTTGGCAGCATACCCCACATGAACTTCTTCATGGGATGGCCTTCCTCTGCTGTGTCACATAAAAGTTGCTCAATGCGACATGGATCTGACGGCAACGCCTGCGCAAATTCTAAAATGAACAAAACCCAAAACATAACAATTTGGAATACAGCCAATAAAAACTGAGTACCGCTGTCGACAGCCTCAATTTCACGATCAACGCTGCTTTCCTTCAGAAGAGGATGAATAAAAAATTGTGAGAAGCGATCGAGAGCTGCAGGGAAGAATTCCCTCTTGACATCAAAATAGAAGACAGTCTGAAGAATGAAGGAGTGAGAGAGAAGGAGGAGTAAGGATTCAGAACACGGACCCTTTCGCAGTCTGTGTAAGCGTTGCTGGAGCCTCCATGCTTCTTGAGAAAAGCGTCAAAATCATTTTCATCGGGGTATTTTTCACTTCCCATAAAAACCACTGCAGAAAATAGGTATGAGGAGGGTACAAGGGTACGAGGGGATTAAGTTTGGAGGGAGAACCCTCCCTTGCACACTCACTGTGTTCAAGAAAGTGAGACAGCCCAGGAATATCAGAAGGGTCAGAAAAACTGCCAGCTCCGACACAGAGTGCGGCTGCAGACTGAAAATAAAATAAAATTTAATAAAGATAAATAATGAGAAATCATTTGGAAAATCTCACCAGTTTCTCTGAGTCTGATTTCTTATTCTTCTCCTTATCTCCTCCTCCTTCCTCGTCAGATTCTTCATCACTGCCCTCTGAATCTTCCTCAGATGTACCGCCCTCATCTTCCTCCTCCTCATCATCATCTTCATCCTCCTCCTCCTTCTCAGATGTGCAACGCTCGTCTGAAGCCTTTGCAGGGCTTGCAGGGTCGGAGATGAGCAATGCTGTCAGGCCATTATCTAACTTTAATACCCTATGAAAAGAAAATACATAATACAAATGTCATTCATATAAATTACTACTCAGTAATAAATCAACCTGTATTCCCGTTTGTCATTGGGAGATTTCTGGACTGTGGTCATCACAATTGAGAAGGGTCCCGATTGCTTCGTCATTTTGCAATTTGAGTTCCTGATTTCGTTCGGGTCAATGACCCTTTCGAACTCTTGACTCATGGCTGCCAGTGTCACAGACCTTGTTTTCCCCACTCGTGGCTTCGGTTTTACATTAACAAGCTTCGAGGATGAAGAGCTGTTCTCGAGCTTACTTGAGCTCAACTTCAACCGCTTATCCTGCTTGTTCACGCTCGAAGATCTCAAAGATCGCTTCATCGGACTGAATACCGAGCGAAATTGCTTCAACATGCAAAGGTTACGGTATGGTCAACGTTGGTTTTGCTCTCACAAACAGCAGACGACTTTTTCCGCTTAAAACATAAATAGTTTGTCAAAATTAAATGATACTTATCGCGGTATAATCTTAATGCTTTCATTATAATTGTCTAAATTAATGTATTTCAACTCAAACAGTAGTCTGTATTGAGTGAGTTTCATTGAGACAATCGTTATCATTTAACAATGCTTTAAGCGACCTCTAAGAATAAAAATGGCGGCCGCCTCTCTGCCACGTCTTCTGAGAGACTTCTGAAAAGTCTTGAATAGCGTGAATAATCACGGGTGTCATCAACTCCTTTCCCTGCTATGTGTCAGGGAAAATTATTGCAGTGTGAGTATGTAAATTTTACCCATATCACACGCAGAATGGTGCCGTCAAACCAACCAGAACTTGAGAAAGTTGTCGGAAATTTTAACTGAGAATTTAACTTCTAAACTTAAACTTGTGTTTGACACCTCTGGGGCTTGAAAATTTAATCTCATTTTTTTTTTTTTTTTTAATGAAGCCATTTAAATTTCATTCAACGAGTCAAACTCCACTGACTGCGAACATCCACACGACTTCTAATGTGTTTGAATAATTAAGTCTAGTAAGTGAATTGTTATTGTATTTATTATTCATTTATTGTTAATTAAATTAATAAGTACTGGCTTCATAAAAAAAATGCTCACTATTTTAAATGTACCAACGGGGACCTAGACAAGTGTGCTCAGGCGCCATTGAAGCGCCTTCGGTTTCAATCTTCCTGAAAAGGTTTTTTGACATGCAATGATGGATGGTGACGGTCAATGAAATCATGATGCAAAATTTGTTTACCCAATTCGACATCAAGTTCAAAAGTTGGATGATATCCAACTGGGCCGTGTTTTTCTTGCCGGACCAAAGTCTGCTTCTGGTTACTGGTTAGAACCAAAACTCGGTCGCAGTCCCACATATGATGTGCACGAGATAAAGAGACGAGATCGTGGCGTTTGTATGCTACAGCATTGTTGTCAACATAAACAAAATCAAGTCTGATGTGATTTGAGAGTAACCAGAGTCTGCTTCAATTAATTAATCTCTAATAATTTCTGTCTGCTTTCAGGTCTTACTGACTTTCAGATTGGAAGCAGACTCTAGAGTTTTGTCACTGACTCATCTATGATCTAAGACTCAAAGATGGCGATAACTTTATCTGTGACGCAGTTTACCAAAACATCGAGCACCATAAGCCTGTGCTCATTGGCTAACTTCATCAATGCGGCTGATCGTGTGATCATGCCGATTGCAATTATTCAGATGAGCCAAGAGTTCAAATGGGATCTGCATGGCCAGGGCTGGGTTCTGAGTGCGTTTGCTGTGGGCTACATGAGCAGCATGGTCAGTGATGCTTGTGTTGTGGTAGCGCTTCTCTTGAGTGAACGCTCTTTTCAGGTGATTGGAGGCAGTGCAGCCAAGCGGTATGGCGGCAAGACCATTCTGACCGTGGCGGTCTTCCTATGGTCACTCTCCACCTTCATTACTCCTTTTTTCCCTCAATACATCTACCTCTTGATTTTCATGCGTGTTTTACTCGGCATCGGCGAAGGCCTAGGTCAGTTTGCTGTGCTGACCACTTGAGTGATGTGCAGCTGACCACTCTTTGTTTGCAGGTTTGCCTACAATTTTCCATATATTCGCTCACACGATTCCTGTTGAGGAGCGGTCCAGAGCTTTTGGTTATCTGGTTGCCATGGGTTCCGTGGGCCAAACAGTTGCTGCTCTAGTAAGTCCCTTCTCTGCCTCTCACCGTCTTCTGCATCTGATTGTCTTATGTCGCAGGTCTGTCCTCATCTGCCGTGGCCTTGGATGTTCTATTCTTTTGGCGCTCTGGGCTTTGCTTGGGTTATTTTGTGGATGGTGTTATATACAGAAGTACGTGGACCAACAGAAGAGGAATTTATTCAGCCCCCTAAGGTTTCTCATTTTGCTCATCAATTGTGTTGTTCAATAAATGGTTTTCAGGTTAATAGCAGTAATGTACGGTGGACTGAGTTCCTCAGCAATTGGCCTCTCTGGTCAGTGTACATCGCTCACTTCTCCATGAATTGGTCCAATTACATTGTGATGCAATGGCTGCCCACATATATGTCACGCAATCTGGGTGCTGACAAACATGACATCATGTTCACGGCTGTTCCTTACATCATGAACTCCTTGATTGGCGTTGGTAAGCTCTTTTTTCCACGGCGTAACAAGATTCTATTTATTTCCTCAGGTGCCGGTCACTTTGCTGATAAGTTAATAGCCCAGAAGTGGACCGTGCTGTCAGTGAGGCGCCTGATGACCGCTATTGGTCTGCTTGGTCCAGGGCTTTTCATGCTCTTCTTCAGTGCAGTCAACAACCTTCTGCTGGCTGTCATGTAAGGAGGCGGTCTCCCTATGTGAGCCCATCATTGTGTCCATTCTCTTCCAGATTTGTGTCCATATCAATGGGACTGAGCGCCTGTAATTCCTCTGGCCACCTCAGCAACCATGCAGACATAGCCCCAAATTATGCCGGAATCACGTTTGCTGTCTCAAACACTCTGGTCAGTACCTCCCTCTGTCTTCCATTGGTTCATTTTGACCCTTTGACAGGCCACCATCCCTGGCATCACGTGCGGCCCATTGACTGCTGAACTGGTCACTCAGTCCCATGGTCGCTGGTTTCCAGTGTTTGTAATCGCAGCCGCAGTGAACTTTGTTGGAGCTGTCATATATTTGAGCCAAAGTGCAGCTAGTCAAATCTTATAGCATTTTTCCATATTACTCATTGAATTTCATGTGTGCCTGCATACTATTCTGATCATTGTATTGTCTTTCAGTTTTAAACAGTCAATGTTGAGTCATGCATTCAACTCATCCGGAAATTGATTTTAATTACACATTTGCCTTCATTTCGTTCTTAATCAGATATGCCCTCCCACCCCCCTCTCTCATCATTGCAAGTGGTCACCAGAAATTTCATGTCTGCCGTTCCCCCCTCCCCCCCCCCCCCTCAACAGTGATGTACTCTGCTATTTTTGTAATTTACATTTATCATTTATATGCTTCAGTGAACAAAATATTTTGTGAGGTTGGTGATGCACAATAAATCTTCATCTATTTTATTATGCAATCTCTCTTCTCTTTCTTTCTTTTGCTCATATATTGTTTCTTATTCACATTCTCATCAAATTGGCTGGCAAACAAAAGATGTACAAGTTTGGCTCCAACTAGCAAAAAAAAACAAACAAAAAAACAATTTGATATTCTCAGTCTTGCCAAGTTAGACTTAAATGATCATGATTTCACGCAGGATGGCCATCAGAAGTAGATCTTATTGATTTATGGGGTTGAATTGGGCACGTGTACGTACGTATTGTGTATTCGCTTGTCAAAAAGGGAGTTATGAATCAAATCATCAGTGATCACCTGATCGATCAATTGATGAGTACAGTAATATGTGTTAATACAACATGAAGTGTTACTAAAGAATATAGTACTTGATCTATATAAAGTTACCACGTGTATTTATTATACTTTAAGTGTTTTAATATGGAAGAGAATCAGATGGCTCGTTGGTCTAGGGGCATGATTCTCGCTTTGGGTGCGAGAGGTCCCGGGTTCGAATCCCGGACGAGCCCATCCTACGTTTTTCTTTTTCTTTTTCTTTTCTTCATTTTTTAAATATATTAAAAAAAAAAATTATATGTGACTCTTACTGTTACCGCGAACACCATAATAATTTTTTTATAATAATACCTGATTAATTTTAATAACCAATGCTCAGATATTTAACCCGAGCGTTATGATACTATGGCTGATCCCGTCGATATCAATAAAAGCGGGAAGCATCGGATATTCAGAAAGTACTGGTATTCTTGCATCTAGTCGCAACTGGCACTGGGGAAAATGATATCAAGAAATTCTTAGATCATCAAGAATGATATACGACCCAAACACTCCCAAGTCTGCATTTATTTCCAGGTTCAATTACAATTAATTTAATTCCTTATTCATTTAAATGCAATCATAAATTTCTGTGATTCAGATTGCAATATGCCACTCCTCCCTAGCGCAATTTCAGTGTTTAACTGAATTGGTTGTCGACAGAGTTCCATTTAATTTTCATTGAAACAAAGCCAACACACAAGCAGCTAGTGTACTTAATTAAAATCAGAGATCAGATGTTGCGAGATAGTGTTATGAGAGGTCCACAAATCAAACGTTTGGCACCCAACACGATCGAGGTCTTGACAGTGATACCGGTATCAGCATAGATAAACTCTGCAATTATACGTGATACTGATTAATAATTTTCACAACATATTCTTGTTGGTTGCGTCTCTATATTTTGTAAATTTTTAAGCTATCGCTTGTTGGAGTAAAGAGATTTTAACGTGTCAACAACGATATTCGGTCATTTCTCTGTCACAACCCTCGTACATAATATGTGTGTGTACTAGCATATGTTATATGCTAGTACACATTACTGATTTAGTACATTTTTTAGCTGGTTTTTTTTTTTTTTGTTTTTTTGTTTTTTTTTGTTTTTGTTCGGACCAGCGCCTGCAGAATTTATGAACTATATGCTACTGACTGGAAAACATTAACATTGATGCATCTAAAATTATGTGTGATATTATTCTCGTCATGCCCTTTTCTTTATGGCACAATTATAAATTATCTTAAAAGGTTGATTGATTGTTCCCTTTTTGTTATGATTGAGACTTCAGCTATAATATTAATATTTTTAGGTGTGGGCACCAGCTGAATGTTCAAACTCATCCAAATTGGAGCCATCGATCAGACCCTATAGACCATCCCTCCTTTATGTTTCTATGCTATAGACGGCCTTAACGCCTGTGCCATAGAATTCGAATAATCATGGTGACATTTTACCAACACATGATTACCTCAAAATGATCGAGCAATTAATTCTACTATTGTTCATTATTTGACACACGTGCGCCTTGTAACACAGAGGTAATTTATGGATCACTAGGAATGTGATCAATGTCCATATCTTACAACCCGGGTAAAGGCATTAACAAAAACATGACGTTGAAAAAAAAAATCTAAAACATAGGTACGCAAATAAACCGAATTAGTGACCGAAATTATGACCTTTTGGGTGAGGATTGGATGGATGAAGAATGAGAAATCGACAGCTCAGAAACAAAAAAATACGATTCATTTTATGCTTGGCTAAACATGTAAATGTTAAACGAGGCTTTTCAAGCATATACTATTACATCTAAATACATGATCATGCGGTTCTTTTTGTTGCATATGGATTCAAATATACACGCAGCGAATGACGCTACGTCTTAATTAATCTCCTGTTCCTCGTTCTCATGCTTTATTTTTTATTTTACATTTTATTTAAATTACGTGCATCACCACTTGTTTATGTAAAAAATAAACATTTATATATAATTAATATAATACTATATGGCAATCCGTGGCAGTGGTTCTAGCGTTGCGATGAGAATTGGTTTTATTTGCACAGAATACAATATCATCAAGCTGATGCGACTATAATTCGTGATTTTTTAATGTATCGTGACACCTGCAATAACCAAATTGACTATGAAATTTGTAATGAGATTATTATCCATTTATGCACTAGTTGAATTTTGATCTTTTGGTTGTTTGTTTGTTTTTTCTTTATATCACTGTAATACACGTGCGTTTGATTAAAGATTTATATTATTAATATAATTAATAATATAATATAATATAATATAATATATAATAATTATACTACGACGAAATAAAGAGAAAGCTGACTTTGAATTTGTTTAAATTTTCACATCATAAGGGACTATTACATGTATTAATTTGTATCTCGTTAACATGAGTATGTAACTACTAGTATAGTATAAGAGTATACATTGCAATGATTAAAAGTCACACATTTGTGACAATTTGCAAGCAAAAGTTGCCCAAATAGGGTTAGTGCCGATAACCCGGAAGTAAAAACCCACCCATGCGCAGAGCATAGTGATGAGCCACATATGAGTGATGTTATGTGCAGGTTTCTGGAAGCCATGTGTGGAGGTCATCAGTCGCCAGAAACTAATTGTTTCAGCCTCTCGTCTTTGTGGGGTTGATCTTGTATAATTTAGGCCAAATGAAACAATGACTATGATTATGACAGGGACTTGGTGTGGAGATTGAGCAGTCCTCTGATTACTGGATTATCCCACGGGCACAACGCTGACGCACCATTCGAACATGTGTCTTGCAGGTCACACAATGCCCACCACCACATCACATCGTTCGTGAAGGCAGCACCGGTCGATCTCATCAACAAATGTCTGTCGTGGATCGATTTCTGCACCGGTAAAAAAGAATGGAAATCAACCTCATATGAATCAGAAAACTGGCGAGGAAATGATTCATCAGCTGCAGTTTCCAACTTGGAGAGCTCCAACGCTGAGCTTTCCTGGAACGGATCTACCCACAAGACATGTTTGTTGCGCTGCATTGCTTGGCTAACAGATCGGGTGAGACCGACGTCCTTATCGGGAATTACTATCGTGTGTTGTGTCTGCTGCTGCTCGGTGATGTGCCTCATCATACTTTCTGGTATCATAATTGATGTGTTGGGAAATAGCCTCTGCATAAAGTGAAGTTTTCCCGTGGACATCCTAGCGGAGGAATCGTTTGAGCATAAACTTACAATAAATTGAGGAGATGCGTTCTCTGACGAATGAAGTATTTCGTGCACTCGGTCCCACTGAACGTCGAACGGTGTCCCTCTTCTAAAGTTACCGTCACCATCGTCAAGCGTGAACGAACAAGGACAAGCGTGTGTGAGATGCATGGCTCTGTGAAGCGTCCAGGCCTCAACAGAACATTTGCAACTGGGATCATCAAGCCTAGCGAAATCGACGCCAATGTCCTTGGAACCAAAGAGTCTCTGACTCCCAGATATATTGCGAGTTCTCACTGAATTAAGAATGGCGGCCTCTTGCGCTTTTGGAAGAGGAAAGTGATGGCTGAGAAGGATGTATACAGCGAAACAGCAGTAGAACGAGAGCACTAGTAAGAGTTCCCTGAACTCTGGCTGCATGGTTAACTTCTTTACAGTAGCTGATGCCATTTTAAATGGGTATTCAGTAATCCATGCGTTTTCCAGTTCACAAATCTCAAAGCTGAATTTTTTTCTGTCCTTAATTCTTATGGTCGATAGGTATGCATTGATAAGCGCTTTTATACCCACGTGTGCATGCAGCTCACTCCCAATTAGCATTCAATCGATTTCAGCCCTGAGCATTTCCGCGTTTCCAATGAGACACATCTGTTGACATGTAATATTATAGTTTAATTTAGGCTAAGACTTAGTCAGATGTAATTATAGTGTCCCGTGGTTTAATAATTCCTCCGCGTCAATCATTTATCACGGCTTACCTTTTGTGTTTCAAATATTCGCCCATGATTATTAGGCATGTTTGGAACCCGCTCTCCTTGCACATGTGCATTTAGTCTTAATTCGATCGACCACAGAGAATGATGAAATGAAAATAAAATCACATATATCTACCTGAATTTTTTTTTTTTTTTGAATAATTGAATATTTTATGGTATTTTATTTTGTATATATAACCTCTATCAGGGCCTCCACAAAAGATGTTTCACTAGAAGCGATCGATAACAAGATATATGGTAGCATGTTTAGTGCAACTGTCCTGAAAAGGGAGGTGTCTCAGGGAGAGCCACAGTATTATCACCAAAATGATGTAGTCCGTAATTGTTATATGCCATGCTGGTTGCATATATAAATACTATAACTATAGCGTCCGTGGTCCAGCTGTCCCTGATCCTAGACGCCTCGGTGGATCGAAATATGCACTCTATTAATAATGTAGCATTACTTGGCGTAGCATACATAATGTATTGTTTTGCTGATCTGATCTGGTCCTCAAACGATGCCTGTGTGGTAAGTGACAAAACGCGTGAGCGTAACCTGGCCTTTGAAGGTATAGTGAGAGATCTATGCTCTGGGCAGAAGACAAGACGGCATCGACAAAGTAGTACGGCTAACTCAACAGTGTGCTGGTGCCGCTAGATGTTGGATACACATGTCCATGTTGCCAAGCGACGTGAAGCGACGCACCAACACTATCCAGCCACCTCTGAGCAAGCAGAATCCAGTATTCCTACATTCTCACACCTGCCAGGTGCCCTGGTCTGTAATGGCTGCGAGCTTCGCACCGGTTTTGATGGCTGGATGGTGGAATTTCTGATGATGATGGTTACGTCTTTCATTTATACTCGAAGTTCTTCTCATTCACAGACGAGCAGTTCGCAAACAGGTGGCATCTTTGTTTTCATGCTTCTCTGTGCCATATGGCTTTATTATGGTCACAAGATAATGGTGCGATGGATCGCAGAAGAATGACGTACAGGCGAGAAAGAGCGCTGCATGGATGATGTGGAATAATGTAAGGAAGAAGAGGGAATGTGCCGCGCGCATTCTCCGTCACGAGTCTCGCGTCACCAGAAAAGGGTTCGTTTGGATGTTCATGTAATGAACTGATGGTCTAATGTGCATGACGTAAACACGTGTGCATGGCACGAAGCATCGAGAAAGCGCTTACTGAAACTTCATCATGTCAAATTACGCACGTGTACATGTATCTAGATAATTATAAAGAGACGCGTAATGAACGCTGGAGGTTCCATGGTCTCCGGCGCTACTAAATAGAAGTATATATGACCAGGGAACCAGTGAACGCTGGAGGTAGACCTTTGCAATCATAATCATAACGCACTGCTTCCCCCATTCGCACGTGTTCAGCTGTGTTTGTAAATACGGTGGGATCACGTGACCAAACCGGTCGCCTATATAGACAGCGTTCTGCTCAATTCTGCCTCATCCATTTTGCAGTTTCCCAGGGAGAAGTTATGATCATCGACGGTGGTGACTTCGCAAGATCGTGAGGACCTCCAGAGTATACTTGTGCAGAAGCAGTGCAACAACGTCAGAAGCGACACCAACGTACATCTCTTGCGACCGAATAATTTAGACCACAACAATATCAACACCAATCTTTCATCTGAGATCGACAGAAGCAACACAATGGAATCGAATTCTAAGAGAGTCATCAATTTTGCTGCTGGTCCAGCAAAGCTTCCAGCTGGGGTAAGTTCAATGCTCTCTTCTTATAACTATTTTACATTTACATGCATTAACTTTTTTTTACCTAACTCCTGTAATATTATTAGGGCCTATACCCATATTTATAGCATGTGCATTACGGTTTAAATAAATTTGCCTCCATGCAGTTTCGGCCTCATGTGGAAAATAACCGGGCATGCTGCTGCAAGGGCGGGGTCATGAACTTAAGTAATTAAAAATAAATAGCTTATTGATTCACATATCGTCATATGGTACTAATTATATATATATATATATATATATATATATATATATTAAAATTTATGCACGAATAAGACTTGTCACAGTTTCAGGAGTGTAGGCCACAGATGAATTATACGTAAGCCTTCGTTAGGTGTAGGGTAGACCCGAAGCCCCCAAGCCGTGAAAATACGGCCGTCTGAAGCATCAATTCGGCGGCTGACCGGCTTAGCCGACCTTTCTTCACGGCGGCGGCTGAGTAAAAATCACGGCTCAAGCCGGTTCAGAGCAAGCATAATTTCTCTCTCTGTGTCTCTCTCTCTGTCTCTCTCAATTCCAGAAATCAATAAAATTGGCGCTGTTAAAACGTAATTATACACTCACGGCCAAAGCAAGGCAGCAGAATGCACCCTTCCAAAACTATTTAATAACTATTATTTTATACATATACTTATGAGGAATTAAATTGACAATACATAAAAATGTAAGTTAATTATGTCATAACATCTATGCTCTACAAGAGAAATTGTCTTATAACCCTTTATATATATCATTTATTTCGTAACAGTAACATTACAGTAATTAAATGAAGAGGAAAAAAAAAAAATAATATAAATAATATAATTATATAATATAATAATAATAATAATATATATATAATAATAATATAAATATAATAAATTTATAGCTACCAATTTGTTTGGAGGACATTATAGTAAAGAATCCACAATGCAGCTTTTCTCTCTGGATTTGTTGACAGTTGTAATTGACAGTATTTCATTTACATCATGAAGCCGAAATTTAGCGGGATGGGGGAGGGTAAGATTTTATGGATGGGGGAGGGTAAGATTTTATTTCATGGTAATTGACACGTCTTTGTCTTTGAAGTGTTAACACGCCGTCGAGAGTTATCTCTGTGGACGATTGAGATTGTTTTAACAGGTTTTGAAGACATGAAATGATTAAATGCTGAAAATGGTTTTTCCACTATTCGGGTTAAAACACGAATAACGAAGTTTCGGCGGCACCCCACTATTCGCCGAATAACGAACACGAATATTCGCCCAGCTTTATTTACATGTATATCACATACATTCTGAGTAAAAAAAAAAAAGAAGAAAAAAGTATGAAGAATTATATAACAGATACCGGAACCAAATGATTGTACCCAATTATATTACAGCATCTACATCGGCATGCCTTACGGAAATGAAAATAAAAACTATATAGGAAGGCGATTCGTGATCAACAATAATATTATTGCTTCAAAGTATTAATTTTACATTTCTGGCGTTATGTATAGTACAAAATGACGTGATTTTTGTTATCTTTTTTTAGCTGCACTCGGTCAATAGCGACGGATCTTAGTGCATGCGCGTACACGTAGAGCAAATAACGGAATGAATGATGCGATATATCGCAGTTGACAGCAATTAATTTGTTCTTATCCGGCCATACATCTTTCAATTTAGCGCCACTCAAACATTAATTTTGAGAAATTATGCTTGAGTGACATGTTGTCAAAACAAACCCGTATTGTATTCAACAGTCAATGACGACAGAGGATATTACTATTGTTCCAACATTGAGCCAACCCAAAACAACACACAGCTATACTGAAACGGACATTAAATGCTAGAGGGGGGGGGGGGGGGTGAA
>KB302196.1:561001-571516 GCA_000328365.1 Capitella teleta
AACGATGGCGGCGCATGTACGTGGCGGCTGACGGCTTCGGGGTCTAGACTGCAGGGTATGTCACTGTAGGGTATGTCACTGTAGGGTATGTCAGGCTCATGATCATTTAATTAACACATTAGTAGCTTATCGGTTATCTTATCAGTTATCTGCAAGAAAAATTCCTGTTGAAAACTGATGAGATAACTGATTCATTTAAGATGACATTAAGTGAACAGGGCAGTCACCGGATTGCACCAAAGCTTATAGCGCATTTATGAATATATTTAGTGCGTGGTAAAAGTGGTCTTTCTCCACTCACGAACGCCGATCAAATTCCCCTTCTCGCGTGCATAAATTATGCGATATTTGAGGCTTCAATTAGCATGGTATAAATTTGCACTATGACTATTCTTTTCTTTGCAATTCTATTTCTAATTCAGTTCATTGGTGAGATTGCGGTGGAATATTCCGCTTACGTTCTTGTTGCGGCTGCACGAAGCCATTTTATGTCTGGCGTAATCACATTAGAAAAACGATTTCTTTAGAAATTCACGACTTCTATAATTACAGTTACAGTTATGTTACATTCCCCAGTTTCTATAATTATATGAAAGTCTGACATGGCAGCAATTTTAAATTTAGCATTTCCACTCTTATAATGTGAAGTAAAATTCATAGCATGGAAATTAGATATGGGTGGGTGTCAAGGTCACTTATATGAGGGTTAGGGCGGTCGGGCAAGGTCGGTTTTTAGGTACTTCAAATGGTAGTCGTAGTGTACCTATACAGTTAGCTCGACCTTGGAGTGGTAGTCCACCTCTATAATTATTCCGGTTCGATTCCAGCCCTATGGGCGTCTATACAATGCATACCGAGTGCCGTAATGCCCCCACCATCCACCCATACGTACATTTCACATGTATGCGAAAACTTTCCTAGAATAATACCATCAGGCATCCACCTATCACGGCATCAGCGACACAGACAGCGACCTTCACCTCTCTCCTTCACTACCCTCATTGGCTCCTGGTGGGAAATTTTCCATCAACAGCAATGTCGGTGGTGATTACGTAACTGTGCCTACTGAATGGGCGCAGCATTGAACCGTATGGCGGCCACTTCTTTGCTGGCACGTGATGCAACGCCGTGGAAAAATCCACGGCGGCTATGCGAGTCAGCAGGAACAACAACTAGTCTGTTATGCCCCAGCTCTCATCACTCAACAAAAACAACACTTAATTATAAATAAAAAAAATGTTAATGTACGCACGTATAATTATTATGTCATCTGTATGCTTCATTCTACTTGTCTCTTAAGTCCTGATGCTTCCTGACACTTTACGTCAGTTTACGAACACTTCCTCCCATACTGATGCCATCATTTGCATGAACAACTCTTGCTTCCAGGCCTGATTTCATGCTAAATGATGCGCTTTTTCCTTGAAGGTTCTGGAAGCAGCCCAGAAGGAGCTCCTGGATCATGCAGGCACTGGAGTTAGCGTCATGGGTATGTGTGACGTCATGACCACATTGACAAAATCACCAAGTGAATATCGTTTATACAGAATTGAGCCATCGCGGTGCTGACTTCACGAAGATTCTTCACAATGCTGAACGAGATCTCCGAGATCTCTTGTGAGTTAATCAATAAAGCAGAGGTTCAATCATAATAATCAATTGCGTAACAGGAGCATTCCAAGTAACTACAAGATCCTCTTCCTGCAAGGCGGGGGCAATGGGCAATTCGCTTCGATCCCGATGAATCTGATGGGGCTGAGAGACGCGCATTCAGCCGATTACATCGTGACCGGGTGCTGGTCGGCGAAGGCCGCATCGGAAGCGGAGAAGTACGGAAAGGTCAACTACGTTCTACCTAAACTGCACAAGTACACGGAGATCCCTCATCCGTCTACGTGGAATCTGAATCCGAATGCGTCGTACGTTCATTACTGCTGCAATGAAACCATCCACGGTGAGTGATCACCGCCTTTTCTATTGCATTCACTTTGATTTATTGTGCACGCAGGCACGGAATTCCACTACATTCCTGAAACAAATGGAATCCCACTCGTGTGTGACATGTCCTCGAATTTCTTGTCACGTCCTTTTGATATAACAAAGGTATGATGTGTTATCGGATGTATCGAACGCCTTGCTAACATCTTTCTTGCAGTATGGCTTGGTGTACGCTGGAGCGCAGAAGAATCTCGGCTGCGCTGGGGTCACTCTGGTGATCGTTCGCGAAGACCTCATCGGGTTCGCGAACCCCCTTTGCCCAACCACCATGGACTACCGTACCCAGGTCAATTCCAACTCCATGTACAATACTCCTCCATGCTACAGGTAGGTCTTGATGGCTCAATGATAGTTTCAAGTTTAATTATTACACGTGTCTATTTAGCATCTACATCATGGGTTTGGTTTTGGAGTGGATCAAGAAGAATGGAGGCGCAAAAGCCATGGAAGATCGCAACAACCTGAAGATCCTATCTGTTTATGAAACCATTGATAACTCTGATGGTTTCTATGTGTAAGTGGGAATGCAGGCTGGGAAATTATGGTTTCATCCCTGTGCTGTTTTCCTCAGGGCTCCAGTTAAGGAGGAATTCCGCAGCCGAATGAACATCCCCTTGAGAATCGGGGGCATGGAGGGTAATGACTCCCTGGAAAAGAAGTTTCTGGACCAAGCTCATCAGATGGGCATGATTCAGCTCAAAGGTCACAGGTCAGTGAGCTCTGTTCAAGTTCAGTTGTTAGACGGTTCACCTTAAGAGCCATAAAGCACACGGTGCACGCAGGGGAACTTTCCTGCTCTGAATCTGGGTCAAGGCGTCACTCGTGATGGCCTGGCTGCTTCCAAAAATCAGCTGTTTCCTTCCTAATCATGTGCTGCCTGGCTGATCAAACAACCTTCACCTTTCCTTCAAGAGAATCATCAGGAAAATCACCATGAATTCGTTCTAGATCTCAGCCAAGGTTCAGTGACGTAACGAGGACGCGGGTTTATCTTAAGCCGTCAGACATTATGTCGATTCACGCGGGGAGATCACAAGTACCGGTGTCAGGGTATGGCCTTGGGGCAAGGGCGCTAAGGTTGTGCGTTATGAACCTTAATTTTAGTGCGTTATGAAGAGTTTAGTGCATTATGATATCAGACGAATGCGTTATGAATCCAATTTTTCTGTTGTGTTCTTTCAGATCTGTTGGCGGTTTGCGTATTTCCCTGTACAACGCCATCGAGTTGGATGAAGTCGAATACTTGGTTCAATTCATGAAGGACTTTCAGCAGGCCAATCAGAAAGAGATTTGATACTGGCACACGCACAACCTGCAATCTATTTTATGACAAAAATGCATTTTTCTTCCCCATTTGAGTTTTGATGTTTGTTCGAAATTTGCATTTTTTTTTTCAATAGTTAGATCCCAATTTTATCTTGAAATTCTAATTATTTGCTCTTTATGCTACAAAATTTGCATCTTTTAAACATTCAATATTGTCTTGTGAAGGCATTATACTATGTATTTGAAATAAATTTGAGGAGATTCATATTTTATTTTTTTCAATATTGAATTAAGAAGATTTTGATAGATATGGTTCTTCAATAAATTAATAACCACCACACAAATACCAAGGAGCATCATGCATCAAACTTAGATTTGTTCTCGTAGATTAAAAGTTCTAAACATTACACTCCAGAATCCAGATACAGATCATATACTCAGATGTAGTAACTGGGCCCCATGCATTATGTGATGTACATTGTACGGCAGGTACGCCAAGAAACTCTCCGTGGCTCCTGAGCGGTTAAATCTAAATGTGTGAGAAGTTAGTCTTCTTTGAATTGAGTTTTTCCCATTCCAACTGATGCTTGGGCCAGATTCAATACTGGGTTTGAAACAAGAACAAACAATTGGTGGTTGAGTTGTTCGAGTGAAGAGGGGGTGTGTGGGTCTTGCTCAATGGATGGCTCGCTGTTTCAGGCACTGCCTTCAGTGCATTCACCAGCCGTCCGATCGTACACATCGTTTTCGTGAGGCTGCATTAAATTACTTGCAAGTTGCACATGTGGTAATTCCGATTTAGTCAAAGCTAAATTGCGTAGAACTAATTAGACAAATGGAGAGGTGGTGGCCGAGTGGTTAGCGTTTCAAAAGAAAATGACATATTTTTGACAGATAGATTGCAAGATAATACTTCTGCTATAGGTTGATTCCTTGGTAGATAAAACTAGAGCACTTTGAAATCTCGTCTCCATTTCAAAACTTCAAACTTTCAAAATTTCATGCCAACACAAGACTATAAATGTGCAAAAAAGGCTGATTTACACACAAGGTAAATGTCTCAGTTGCATGATACATGGGGGGAGACCTGAGGATGAGGGGGCTGGAAGCATTGGAGAAATAGCACTCATTGTAATTCATAGAAGGTTATACATCACAATTAAATTCCATAATTAAATTGGAAATCCCCAAAGGAAGAAATCACTGTTTGCCTCATGGCAGTGATATGATAACAAAATCACTAGAAAAATTGCATCATTGCTCTTAATAACGAGAGAATAACGGGAGAAGAGCAAATAAAAAACAATAAAGAAAACCCACAAACACACACACACCCACACGTAGTAAATAAAAATAGTGACATAAGTATTTAACTATTGAATAAATAAACAACAATATGCAAAGATGGACAAATAGAAATTGGAAATGTCTTAAAGAGCAATTAAAGAGATATCACAAAAATCAGTGAGGCATAATGATATGCTACTCAGACATCATTCGGAGAGTTCTTTCCATCAACTACAAACACTCAAGTTATATCAATCCAAAGTATCAGAAGCCTAACTGATCTCAGTTACCTAAATATAGCTAAGCTATGAATCAATTAAGAGAATCCAGTTCCCTAATTACTATGAATATCATTTTACAATTTACGCTACTTCAATTCCCCGACTTCTGAACAGATCGTCTAATTTATTTTCCAGTTGTCGGTTTGAACCTCTAAGACCAGCGACCACCTGGTGCGCCCACACAAAGTACTCCTGCACCCTGTCCTCGCTCCATCCGCATGGTGTGCACCTCTGCAAGTCTCGTAAGTTGTACAGCTTATCAGCCAATTTGACTAATTTCGCTTTCGGACTGGCGTGAGGAGCGTGCAGAATTTGTTGCCGCTTCCTCTCAGCTTTTGCAAGATTTTTATCGTCAGTCATTTCAGCGACAATTCCTGCAAAGGTCAACATTAGAGATTGTAAAACATTGCATAGAAAACTGACCAGCCACATTGTGACCAAAATGTTCAACAATTTCGTCGATGGTCGTGTTTGTGTCTTCAACTGTGTCATGGAGCAGGGCCGCCTGTGATTTACAACATCATACATTTATGAGTTCCTACGTAGCATTGCACTTTACCTGAATCACAATCACATCATCTACTCCAGCTTCTTCAGTGAGAATATTTGCCACACCTGCAAACAACAAAATGTTTTTTAGTGGGTTTTTCTTGCACAGAAATTTTAGTGATGAAAATTAAATCAATTTGGTTAATTAATCAGTAAATTCTTCAATATAAAGGAGTCTGGAGAATGAGAAAGATGACTAATTCCTGCACAGATCTCTGGTCATTAGGTCTACTCCAAGGATCAAATGAAGTGATACTGCTATCTGTTATATAATGTGATGGCTTCAGCCTGAGCAAAACCAGGCTCACCCCCGTGTGGCACCAACTCAGCTCTGATTTCACACAATTGGTGGAGTTGGTAGACCCCGGAGCCGATTGTAATTGACAAGAATCGGCTGGCTGAAGTAAAAATGACCGGCTAGCTGCTTAAACCGCTCCATCAATCAGAGATATCGGCTCAGCATTGTGATCAGCGGCTAGCAGCGGCTTGGCAATGGTTGCTATATCATCGTATATGTATAATAATAATAATAATAATAATTTATTTCGTACGAAAACATGTACAGGAAAAATGAACGGATAAAGAAAAACAAAAACGATAAAGGTAAAGGTAATGGTAAATATAAGTGCATACAGTAATCCAAATGTGATATACAATGATGCCAGCAGTTAATACAAACGAGTGTACATACACTACCCTCTACATGTACTACTATATACTGATGTGGTGATTCTAAGATCGAACGATTTCCAAATCCCATGAATGTCCCACTTAATTACACTCTCGCCAATCGGAGGCGGCTAGTACATATCGGCGGCGGCTCCGGGGTCTAGGAGTTGGCCTTCTTAGTTTCCAAATTCTAAGCTAAACAATAGAATAGCTTCAGTATTCTGTATAGAATTAGGCCATTCTAATGCCACATAAATACGTGGCATATGGTCTATCATATAAAGCTAGCCTATTCTTAAGAAAATTTAATTTTCACCAACAACAATATATCATGCAATAGCCTTCTAATATCCATGTGAATTCATCACAAAACATTCATTCTAATCATATATCATGTCAACAGTTCTTGAATTTTCTAAAAATAATCTTGTTTTCAACTTTATATACAACACCGGCTTGATTCCAAGAAAGGCGCGAAATTTCAATCTAATCGTGGCCGATGTTTACATTGCGCGACGTTCTGGGCTGCCGGAATTTTTTTCAGTAAAAGTAGGACGTTGGTGATATGAAATAGTTCATCAGTAAATCTAACATCCTGATCGGTTGAGGCCCCTAGCAAAATAGCAGGTTAGAGCATGGATGTTGCATCTTTGGCAGATTATTTGCGTGAAAATTGTAGTTTTCTAGTTCTTGTTTAATCAGTGTGGACTCATTTGGGGCCTCATATGGTAGGATGGATCCACGGTCGATCGGTATCTGCCATTATACTGAAAACTGATAATATAGGGCTAGTAGAGGATAGGCCAAGCAATAGCCGATAGGGACTCCAGCTCGAATTGTCAAGTTAGTATACAACATAATGTATCATATCCATGCAAAGATATGAGAAATTAACAAGCAATCACCGATGGGATGGTTGATGTATGGAGTGGCTTCCGCATCTTTTCTGCGTTGATTTTTGTGTTTGACTGCAGCGAAATTCATGCACCGCATGAGCACTGCCAGTGGGGTGCCAGACATGGTGATTTTATAACACAATTCCTGTTTAATCTTTGTCTAAATAATTCAGACTATGTTCTTAACAACAATTACTGTTTGATTTTATTTAATTGCAGATGCAGAGGACATTTAAAGGGGAAAATCATATGACATATTTCACTTCGGTTTCGGCATGCTCAGTAAATTAAAGGGAAACCCGTTTGTTACTTAAAATAGCACAGGGGGAATCCAAGTCTACCGTAAAAAAATAATTGCGACATCAATTTTGACAATAAAATAAATTTTATTGTCCAATTTATGAGAGAAATATCAAATCCAGATTTGAATTTGCTAGTAAAAATACAAATTTTTGTGTTTTTATTGTCTAAATCACTGTCGTTTTATGCTTTCCCGCCTTTTTAGTGTAGGATATGACGTCATTATCGTCATTCCAAAATGTCGCTTGGAAGGCATTCGTGAAGTTGGAATTGGAAGTTATTGTCCGGCATTCCGTTTATACCATTTGAAGTATCTGAAATTGTGGACAAAATCGAATCATAAAGTGTTTTTTGTGACTCGGATTCATTTGCGATGCATTTAGCTTCGTAAATCACTTTATCCAGCTCGACTTGGTGGTAGCTCAAGTTGTAGCATCAGAACCCCACTGGCCCAGGCTGGCGCAGTTGAGCAGTGTCGTTCAAGCCGCCGCTAATCACTTTTCCAACCCTCTTTCCTTGTCAACGTCTGAACCAACCACTACCATTTCTCTTGTTACATCAAACTCTGCCGCACTGTTACTTACCCTAAAATGACTAATTACGTCCCCGGAGATTTGTGTTTTGCCAAGATGAAAGGGCACCCACACTGGCCAGCACGGGTGAGTTTTGGCAACATTAATTCAGACATGTCGCATCACCATTTGTCTTCCACAGATTGACCATCCTCCTGAGGGTACCGTGTCAACGAAAAACCGTCTTCACATTTTCTTTTTCGGCACTCATGAGACGTGAGGTTCAGAAATAATTTTATTGACAGATGATTTATGTTTTATTTCAAATTCAGAGCAATCATGCAGCCTAAAGATCTATTCCCTTATGAAAAGTTCAAAAATAAGTATGGAAAACCTGGCAACAAGAGACATGGGTTTGCTGATGGCTTGTGGGAAATTGAAAATAATCCGAGAGTAAAGTTCGGTGGAGCTTCTGTGAGTGATTTATCATATTCAAGTTGTTGGTGATTCAACAATATTGTTTAAGGAGGATGAGGAGGAAGCTGAGCCTCTGGTGGAGGAGGATGCAGGGGAAGAGGAAGAGAGAGAGGAGGAGGTGGTATCGGAACAGGAGGAAGAGAAACCAAAGCCAGCAAAATCAAAAGGTAAAGGGCGGAAGAGGAAGTCGGCTGATCAGGGAGCTGTAAGTTTTGGGAAGGGATGCTTTGGCTGCCACTATATTTTGTGATTTTTCTAAGGGAAAACCAACAAAGAGATCTCGTAAGAGGACTGAAGTGGAGGAGGAAGAAGAGCTGAAAGCAGAAGAGGAGGATGTATCGGTGAGCAAATCAGGCACCTTTTACTTAGGGATTATTAAGGTTTTGTTTGTTTGCAGGATTTTGAAGATGAACTTCCATCGAAAGTAAAGAAGAAGGGCAGAAGACGAGGAAAGAAAGTTGAGTCAGAAGATGAAGGACCCAAAGAGGAAGAAGAGGAGGTGAAGGAGGAGGAGGAGGAGGTGGTCACTCCAGCAAGAAGTCGCAAAGCAAAGCCGCAGAATTCGCGGAAGAAATCAGTTCCTGTGCCATCTCCAAAAGATCTGAGTTCTGATTCCGACAGCGACGGAGATGATATGAGCGATTGGAAGAAGAAAGACGAGGAACGGGCCAAGCAGCTTCAGCAGACGATCAAAGAAGAAGCTGAGAGGCAGGAGAGGGAAGAAGCAGAAAGGATCAGGAGGGCTCAGGAGGAGATCGCAAGGGAGATGAAGGAGGAGGCGAATGATGCCCGAGAGAGGCGGAAAGAGGTAATATTTTTAAGAGATGAAGAACAATTTGAGAGTTATAACTTTCTTTTATTTAATTTCAGAAATCTTCACCAAAAATTGAAGAAGAGAAAAGAAAGAAGGTTCGTTCTGAAAGTGATGAGGAGAAAGATGTGAAGAATAGGGAGAAGGAAGAACGCAGGGCTAAAGAAGAGAAGAAAAGGAGAATGGAAAAGCGAAACGAAAGAGAACGGGAAAAGGAGAGGAAGAAGCAAGAAAAATATGAACAGAAACGAAAAGAGAAAATAATGCGTAAGTTTTCTCCCGGTGTTGCACTGAACAATATTTAGATTTTTTTTTTTTTTTTTTCTTCAGTTTTGCAAGCGGTGCAAACGGAAACAAAACTAACCCAGATGGATGAAGAAATTCAGAAATCCTTGCGCAAGGAACATCCGGTTAGTATGGTGTTCTCTTGTTATGAGTTTTTCCCAACTTTCAAATATTTCTCTCTTTTTTTTAGGAGATTGAGAAGTGTTTAGCGATCTTGTCAGAGTTGGAAATCATGCAAATTAATTATTTTATCCTGAAGAAAAATCCTGATATCATGGCCACTGTCAAAAAGGTATTTCGTTCTCATGTTTTATATGATTTCTATTAATTATTATTCAAAATTTCCTTCAAGTGTCGCAAGTTTAAGAAAAGCACAAGAATCCAACAGAAGTCCGAGTTCATTTACAGCACCTTTAAGAATATGTTTATTGCAGCAGAAGGCGAAAATTTCCGAGAGGTATTTTGGCTTTATTTGATGCATTTTGTCAGTGTTATTTGGCTTCTGTTTCCAGGTTTTGCACAAATCTGAACGGAAAAAGCAGCAAGAAAAAGCAAAGAGAGTCAGGAAGGAGAGTTCCAAAGAAAGCGTCCAGAGTAGTAAAGGTGATTGTAATTTCTGCTATCACGCTGTTCACTAAAAGGCGTCAGTGCGCTTGAGCACCAAGGAGAGAGAAATGGTTTCTTGTTAATGTCACACTTTGTTAATCAGGCTTTTTTTAATTTTTATTTTTTTTATTTATTCGTTTTTCGTTTAGAAAAAAACCGATACATTTTGCTTGAATGTCCACAAGCACTCGTTGGTTGGGAACACAGAGGCGGGGAGGGAATTGAATGTCCGAAAGGGGGTAATGAATTGATCGTAAATTTTCAAGTCTCTTGAACTTCTTGGAATTTGCAATTGGTGAGGATGCACCGAAGTGTATGCTCTTTGGAGGTGGGAGCAGGGGTCAGGCGGGGCTGCAGGGAATAGTTCTTGGATGGTGTTCGGGCCGCGATGTAGGATCGTCTGCTTGTGTATCATTGCAGCATGGGCTGTCTTAGTGCGGGTTTCCATGGGGCTGATGTTATTGTTCTCTATTCGTAGCATGCGGATCGTACTTTGCTGGAAAGCTTGTAGTTTGTGTAGTAGGGGTTCACTGGCATGAGCGCAACACACGCTGCCTTGCTACAATGCAGACCAGACA
>KB302196.1:571566-716419 GCA_000328365.1 Capitella teleta
AGCGGAGTCGTTCTTGTGCCGCAAATAGGCCTACAGCATGTTTAGTAGCAGAGTAGAACATGTACACTTATAAGTATTACTATATGCCTGTGCTAGTGCATTACATAACCGGAGGAAGGTATATAATTAAATATTATATGCTTGCTTGTAGACATTTTCGTTATAGCGTACAATAAGTGCATGTATATACATTCGTGTTTGAAGAAACGATCGGGAAAAGGCCGTGATATACGAATTGCATACTCAGTTTAGTAATTACTTACTCCATAATTGAACATTCCATAATAATTATAGCTCGGTTATCCGCAAATATAATTATTACATGCATGATGCACATAGATGATTAATCGCAATTGGGTACATGCATCAGCAACTGAACATTAATTACTTACCGCCATCTACTTCCTTCAACCAGGGGTACTCCTTTGACCACTCCTCGATGGGCATCCCTCTTCTGCGTACCCGTTGTTGGAGCTGCGGTGGGAGGGGGGCCAGGGGGTGACCGTGAGGGATCCAACCTCTGCTTCTTGACAATCCAAGAGTCTAAGCTCTGCTTGCGTTTACTGGCCATAATGCGCGTAAAGAGTACGTAATGTGCGAGGAAAAAACCACGAACTGACGGGAATACAACGCTAATATAAATTGATACCACAACACAATCAGCGTCAAAACAAGTGCCGCCGTTTGCCGACAAAATTTACATGCGATCACTGATAAGCTGGCGCCGATTGAGGGAAGCGGGAGGGGCTAGGGCAACTCGTCTTTAATGAGCGGTCAGCCGTCGCGAGGCGAGGCGCGTGTTTTATTTACCAAGCTTTGAAGCCTTGAATGTTGACGGAAAGGGAAATGAAATGAATCACATGCGCAAATAAATTCTTGGTAAAAAAAAAAAAAAAAAGCGTATCGCTGAAAAAAGGGAAGCGTATCGCAGAAATTTAAGCGTATCGCCCCGAAAATACAGCGTATCGCTCGCGATACGCTATAAGGCTCTGGCGAGAACCCTGTGACGTTATGACAACCCACCATAATCCCTAGGGCATTCAAGTTTATATCGATGCACTCACCATTACATTCAAGGCTGCACAACTCAATGAATTTGCTCAATTACAATTGGAATACTTATCACACACACTTGATTAGGTCAGAAATCATAACACATAAGAATAATAATTTTAATGCTATAATCGGTCGGCTGAGAATGAGGTAATATTGATTCGGAACAATCGACCACACATTGACGGATTAGGCAAAAATACTCTATTATACTGCTTTTTATCTCTTTTTATTGTTAAATTGAGTGAGAATCAGTCGATTCAAACTTGTGATGAGTTATTAACCCTATAACTCAAGATATTAAGGATTTTATCATCATTTTCCGACTCGAGGAGACGAAGCTGAATTGTTTGTGTTGATCCATTACCATAGCATCCTCTTTTGGCGGGTTGCCTCACATAATTTTCGGGGTGTTATGACATCATTCGCAGCTCCACTAGCGGCAAATATGTGAACCAAACAGATTTGGCAGGAGAATTAGAACGACTGAATATGCGCTGTTGGTGTCTCTTTCATACCATGTAAATGATATAAGTTGATTATCATTTTGCACTGGAATGATTAATTAATTAGGGTGTGAATTTTGCGTTATCTCAGGCATTAGGGTTGATCTTGTGTCTGACTCTATGGCAACGAAGGGGGCCAGATTAATGTGCCGTCACTGTGTGCAGTTTAACAATGGGTCATTTGTAGCACTTTATCTTGCCATCTCTGACCTTCTGGTTTCTTCATCAGCAGATTCCCCAGTTGCTAACGGCAACGAATCTCAATTGGTTCCATCGTCGTCAGAAGTGAAAACAGAAGTCGTTCCGGAAATGAAGGAATCTCCCAAGGAAGGAGCGGGGTCATCGCCCTCCCCTGCTGTGGTGGCGCCCCTTTCTGTGGAAGCCCCAGTTTCTTCTCTTGAAGGGGAACCGGCGTCTCAGGGCGAAGATAAGATGGACACCTCCGTGCAAGAGGATGTGGAAGTAAAGGAGGAAGTGAAAGAGAAGGAGGAACTGAAAGACGAGATTGAGACTGAAGAGAAGGAGGGTGAGGGTAGTACGCACAACGAAGAAGTCAAAGAGGAAAATAAGGAGAACGGTAATGAGGAGGTTGGTGCGAAAGAATCATATTTGTACATGAAATATAATTCCTTATTCTCGTAGGGCGACCATCGTGACCTAGACGCTCGCATCGCTCAGATCATAGAGAACGCGAAAGGCGCAGGAGGAACTGCAGCTGCATACTCTGCTCCACCCCCCCCAGTCACACCCCAGCCTCCTCAGCCCCCCCATCACTCTCGGAGGGCTCGAAAAGAGCGATTGCAAACGAAACCGTATAACGAGAATGATGAAGAGGAGGCTGTTATGGATGATGAAGAACTGCACACGCTTTTAGGGGTATAGCCCCCTCTTAACTACTTCCTTTGAGACATGAAAAAGACTGAATGAAATCAAACGGTGGCTAGTGTTACTGAATTCTTTATAATTATCTTTCTTTTTAGTTTTTTTTTTTCATTTTTTTTTTTCTCTTGAGGATTAAAGTAATGGTACTTTATTTCATACGTGAATGTCTTTGTGGGTATCATCTCATTAAAAATCTGTATTTCTCCGCATCATGAAATCTTCATTATTTAGAAATAAAAGAAATTATTTCATATTGATTTTTTTCTTTTCTTTACTGAGTTGATTGTATTTGGAATAAATAAAGTTGTACATTTGGCTTGTGATCTCTTTTATGCGCTGTCTGTGTTCTCTTTTCATCTGAGTGTTCGTTGAATTAAATATTTATTTAATATGCAAAATGGGCTCTTAGAAAGCTTTCAGCACTATTTTAATGAAGATTCATGTCTGGGCTCCTGAAGTCATTTGATTTCACAATGATTGTTGCCTTCGATGCCTACTTCCTTCTCTCACATTGGTCATCATAACGCCTTCTGAACGTTATGCTGCATCGGAGGTTCAGTTTAGCCTACACCAAACGGTAAATAGATTTCGATATAGGATAGAAATGTATGTCATATGGATATATATTCCACATTGACGAGACATTTCATAATTCAAGTTAATGTTATACAATATCAGAACTTGGATTATGAAAATATCTCGTCAATACCCATGTCTGAAAATGAACGGCGCGGATTTTGTTACGAAGGTTTCATTTGCAGATCAGAGGCATTAATAGCTGATTACACAATCAAGGTGAATATCAAAGCCATGGAATATTCAAAGCGGGTCGCGTGGTATATGTATCGCATATCATCAAGTTATATAATGTACGTATTGAGCTGCGCTCAGCTGTCGGCATATGCATCTGCAGGTATTGCACAGTCACTTGCCATTTCGATGATTTTATGTTATTTTATTTCTACACCGAAGTAAGCACCGGAGCAGCGATACTGCAGGTAAACATTGCATAGTGATGAATTGCAATGTATGTAGTATGGTCTGTATGAACCAAACAACATTTCGGTATATATCCTGCAATAAATCGCGTTTAATACACACGCATTTCAATAGACGGGACAATTCTAAAATCTTCTGTGATTTGGGGATTCTCGGTGAATGCTTTATGAAGCCCGGATACAAGTATGTGCCTATACCCGATAGTGACAATTAGCCATTTTCAATAGCGGTTTTTACACTCAGCTTCCATGAACTCCTGGCAGATTATAATCAAACGACGCCTCGGGGAAGTGAACATCCAGTCTCGTCCTCAAAAACGTATCGAGCGGGATCACGAAAATCGCCTCCAGTCTTCAATTGGCCAATATGCAATGAACATGTATATTTGCTGGCCTTGGGCGAAACATGCAGTGATGCCTAACCCCATTACATTCCCGACCTTATCATAAGCAAACATCTTCCGGACATTCTTGAACGATGCATCCATGGGATGAGGGTCTATACCATCCCGATTCAATTGATTCACACCCTTGGAAATAACAGGGAAGCCATACCCCTTGGTGGGCCAAAAGATCCCCAGTTGTGGTGGGTTAAAAAAAATCCGATACATGTATCCCTAATTAAACCGATCATATTCACTGAGTAAGAACTGTGATAGGTTCGGAGAATGTGGTTCAGTTTTTAGATAATGAGTATGTACATATACATTCGTTTACAATACATGCACTATAGTGCGGTTCCGTGTTTGTTTTGTTGCACTTCGATATCTTTAATTTTTACTCACTTCTGAATACACGTGGTATCCACGTTCTTTGATAATGATATTATACAATATATAATATTGTTCTAATTCATTGTTCGCTCTTCTAGATATCGAGTGAAAATCGAGGTAACGAAGCGACTTATTGCCCTGGCGCTGTGCGTGTGATGTCGCATGCAATGGCGCGTCTTCGTTTGTTGACGCAGATTCTGCACTCTCATGTATAATTATCTCATTTCAAACGTGATTGATTAGTCTGATTAGGCATCTTTGTTCGAAATATAAACAGACACGCAAAGGTTCACCTATACGTCTTGGGCAATTATTTCAGGTCCCGATATGGTATGCAATAATACACGAAGCCAAGTGTCACAAGATAAACCACTTTGGGACTGAAAATCAAGCGATATCGATACGAGATGCCGTAAGGCACAAGCTCCAAATACGAGGCGTAAATTGAAACAAAAATGGCTTTTGTTAATTAGGAATTTAAGACTACTAGTATAGCAAATAATTCTCAAGACGAACAGCGATAACACTCGAGTCACTATATAATAATGTACAGATCCTGTGACGGATACTGACCATATTTCAGTGAACATTTCTCCTCTCCTCCGAAGAAAAAAACTTTGCCACCCTCTGCTATGCTTACACATACATATACTTGTAGTCAACTGCCCAACAAGCTGAAAAAAGACACAGCAATTCGCTTTTATAATGATCATATACGAGGGAGGGCCCATAAGTTATCAGCCAAAGGCACAACGCGTTGAAATAGAAACTTAATTACACTTTTATTTTTCAACATAAGTACCATTTAATACACTTCTCCCAGCGATGTTCCAGCGCTTCAATGCCTTGCTTATAGAACTCCTCCTTTTGGTCCTGAAACCAAGCCTCAATAGCGCACATCTGTTCATTGTCACTTGTGAAATGGCGGCCTCTGAAAGTCTTTTAAAGTTTTCCAAAGAGTGAGTGAGTGAGTGGTGATTGGGGTTTTCTGGTGAAGAGGTGAAAGTCACTTGAGGTCAGATCTGGAGAATAGGCAAGGTGAGGAAGGATTTTGAATCCGCACTTTCTGGCACTGGCCACTGCAACATGGCTGGTGTGGGCTGGCGTGTTGTCCTGTTGGAGCAGTGGACCCCAGCCTAGTAAGCCGCAGCGTTTTTCCTTGATAGTTGCACGCACTTTCTCGAGTAGCTAGGCATAGTAGGCCCCTGTTATAGTGTATCCTTTCTGCAAATAGTCAAAATAATTCACATCTCTGCAATCCCAGAAAACGGACATTATGATCTTCTTGATCGTTCTCAATACCTTGAACTTTTGAGGGGGTGTGATCCACGATGGCGCCACTCCATGGACTCGTGCTTGCTTTCAGGATCATAGTGGAAAATCCAGTTTTTGTCACATGTAATCAGTCTTCCATAAAATCACGACGATTTGGTCTGCAGCGGGTCAAAAGTTGTTCCTACGCGAGCACCCTGCGCGCTTCTGGGTTTCCGTCAGTTGTTTAGGAATCCAGCGAGCCGAGATACCTTTCGCATTTTCAGATCTTTCTGAATTAATCGCTGCACCGTGGACCTTGATAGTCCTGTGATATCACATAGTTCGATCAGTGAGATTCGCCTGTTATCCGAGATCAACCGTTCAACTTTACCAAAACCAATGGCAGTCACAGGTCTTCCAGGCTATATCTTCCTTGTTTTATCGCCACCACCTATCTCTTGTTTATTGCATCAGATGGAGGCTTGTCTTCCATAAACTCCTTTCAAAATATCGATGATTTCTTTGCAACCTTTACCACTCTGCACAAATATGTTCCCAAAACGATAAAAAAGCGCTGTTTCATGCTTAAAATTCTACAGGAAGCTTCTATTGGTTGCTAGGCAACACACGTGAAATCTCAACTTAATCGGAAAATGTTTTCCTCTCGAGGTTCAGTACTTAAGGGCCCTCCCTCGTATGACGACGCCACCAGGATCCCATCCCACTCAAAATCCCCAGTGTACATCGAAACTCTTATTCAGATTGAATCTCTTCCCCGTCGCCCTCCACGAATATATTAACCAAACCCCATTAGTATTATTGTTCATGCATGCCACCGAAGATGTGGAGAGGCAGTACACACTGAAGAATCATGCAATAGAGTTCTATATATAAAAAAAAAAAAAATATATATATTTTTTGTAGACAGCACACTTGTACCTTTCAAGAA
This sequence comes from Capitella teleta, assembly GCA_000328365.1. NCBI lineage: Eukaryota > Metazoa > Annelida > Polychaeta > Capitellidae > Capitella > Capitella teleta. The sequence continues at coordinate 577,982 of KB302196.1, forward strand.
TTCAAAGACACAGCATCTCACAAGAACTAGAGTAATTGAAGAGCAAATAAAATAATTCTTGAAACAAAAAACAACTTTATTAGACTACAATAATATAAGATGAATACTAGTAGTCAAGAGTACTTACGAGTATATACAATATACTGCGCCCAAACAGATCATAAAGAGTAACGAATATTGAAACAATGACAATTATTAAGGTGAAAGACAAACAAAACAAAATGCATGGAAGACGAGGTCATCGGCCTGTGACGTCAACGGCCTGTGACGTCACCAGAAATAAATGCATTTCTTCTGGGCGCGGCATGCCGATTGGATGCGTTCCTGGACCATTCTGAGCAGAGTGCGCATATATCGCAGAGTTATGAAATGCGCGAATTGACCAGCAGGGGTCAGCAATTCCGTTCATCTCTTCCATCTGTACAGTCTGCTTGACCATCACATCTGGACGACAGAGGAACACAAGAAATGTTTTTTACGGACTCTGTCGGCCCGCACGGCAAAGAATCATCGGGGCACAGCTCACAGTCTTCCTCGTCCTCACGATTCAGACAATCCGCAATGGTATCGCATCTTTTCCCACACACATTCCCATATATGTTTTGAGACAGCCCACACACGAATTCGTCGGGCTCACAGCTGTAGGGACAGTTCAGCTCATCGGAGCGATCAGTGCAATCAACGACTCCATCGCAGAATTGTGTGATGTTCAAGCAATCGTAGTCCGAAAACATCGATGAGTACCACATTCCTCCCGTTGTGCAAGCACGCTGGTTTCCATGACATGTGGCCTGACAATTTTGCTCGTCGAAGCCTCCAATGCAATCTACGTGTCCGTCGCACTTGAGCAACGGAGAGAGGCATTTTACGCCGCTGATTGAACCATCTGGACAAGTGAAGTACGAGTGAGAGCACTTGTCATCAACGCAATCACTCTCGTCACTCCCATCCATGCAGTCATGTTTACCGTCACACATTTTAGATTCGAGTACACAGTATCCTGTGAAAGGGAATTTGCTCACATAACCCGTGGCGCAAAGTTCGTAACCTTCTGAACATGTGAAAGCACAGCCTTTTTCGTCAGACCCATCCATGCAGTCAGGCACTCTGTTACACCGTGATGAATTCGAGATGCAAGGTTCACCATGGAATCCTGTGCTATTGACGCATTGGAACTCGTCGTCGAGGCAGAGATGGTCGTTGCAATCGGCTTCGTCCGAACGATCATGACAGTCTGGATAGGAGTCACAGCGGCTGCTCTCGTGAATGCAGTAGCCTCGATGCGGCCAGTTCGCGATCATGCCGCTTTTGCACATGAACTGTCCATCTTCACAAGAGAACTCACAGTCCTGCTCGTCGCTTCCATCCGAACAATCCTTATCACGGTCACAACGCCAGTCGTTAGGGATGCACTTCATGGTCTGAGATACGTGTGAGCCGTTCACGCATTGAAAATGATCCTCTGGACACGCGTCCTCGCAACCTTGCTCATCACTCCTGTCTGAACACTGGAAAAAGCCGTCGCAGCGAAGGTATTCATACAAACAGAATCCTCGCTGAGGGAAATGGGCGACGGTTCCACTGATGCAAGGGAACTGGCCTTCTGGACAAGAGTCTGTACAATTAATTTCATCCGATCCGTCCGTACAGTCCTCTTTGCGGTCGCACACATAGTGTTCGAAGACGCAGCCATCTAAGTCAAGTTTATCCTGACCATCGACGCATTTGAATTCATATTCATCACAAAGTTTGTCTTCACAGTTTTCTTCATCACTGTTATCTCTGCAATCTTTGAAGCCATCGCATTGCTCCTCTTCCATGATGCAGTAACCTTGGTATGGCCAACGGTTCAGGACGCCGGTCGTGCATGCTACTTTTCCCTCGACACACGTGAATTCGCAGTCTTCCTCGTCAGATTGGTCAGTGCAGTCGATCTCTCGATCACATCGATATCTTGCTGGGACACAAGCACGTGTGGAATCACGTACGCTGAGCCCGGCTTTGCACTTGAATGACTCGACTGGGCAGTGCTGCTCGCAATCCTTCTCGTCTGAATTGTCTTCACAATTTTGTTCTTGGTTGCAGCGTTGATGGGCAGGGATGCAGAAGCCCCTGTGCGTGTCACTGGCCAGTGGATTATGCAGGGTTCCATTCGAACACGCAAACTCTCCATCAGGACATGTATAATCGCAGTCTTCTTCATCCAAGCCATTAAGACAATCTTTCACTTTGTCGCACTTCATATGGTGATCGATGCAAACTGCGCCTGAATACTCATCGGCGCTGTTTGTACACGCAAACTGATCTTCGCGACAATGAGGTTGGCAGTCTGCTTCGTCACTCAAGTCTTCGCATTCAGAGGTTCCATTGCAGCGACTGGCCATTTCAACGCAATATAGGTCCGGGTTCCTAATCAGACCTCCCGAATGACACATCCAGTCACCGAGCGAGCAGTTGTAGATGCAGCCAATCTCATCACTGGCGTCCATGCACTGGACGTTGCGGTCACATTTATCTTCGATGTCGATGCACCCGTTTTGGAAGTAGATGTCCGATCCGGAGTGGCAGTGGAACTCATCGTCTTTGCAAACTGTAGTGGAGCAATTGCGTTCGTCGCTTTGATCCTTGCAATCTACGTAGCCATCACAGACTTCTCTTTCAGAGATGCAAAAACCGACGTGCGGCCAGCGGGCCAATATGCCAGTCTCACAAGCTACCTTCCCAGCGTCGCATACGAAAGAGCAATTCTGCTTCTCATCTGACCCATCGCTGCAATCATCTTCTCGGTCGCACACAAATTGTTCTGGGATACAGCGCTCTCCACTTCGGCCCAAAACGCTGACGCCATTCTCACACTTGAAATCACCAGCTGGGCAGGTTAAGTTGCAGTGCGTCTCATCAGAGCCATCCAGGCACTCAATAATACCATCACACCTGGCGCCCCCAGGAAGACAGAATCCACGCTGCTCGGTATTGTTGATGGCGCTTGAGTTGCAACTGAAGTGACCCGGTCGGCACGTGTAGTCGCAGCCCTTCTCATCGGATCCGTCAGAGCAGTCTGCTTTCCTGTCGCAGCGATAGTGGCGGAGAATACATTGATCCCCATCTGATGCGTCATTACCAATCTGGCATCTCCATTCGTCATCAGCGCATTTCACTTGGGCGCAATCTAATTCATCAGAACCATCTATGCACTCTTTCACGCCGTTGCATATTTCGTAGGAATACACACAGTAGCCGGTGTAAGGCCATCTTGAGATTATTCCTGTCTTACACATGATTTCTGTATCAGCACATGCGTAGGAGCAGTTTGCTTCATCAGAGTCGTCATCAATACAGTCGTTTTTGTGGTCACAGCGGTCAGCCTCCAAAACACACTGGACCGTACCATCTGGGAACTTATTGTCGCACTTGAACTTGCCAGAAGGACAAAACTCGTCACACGTCTCCTCGTCGCTACCGTCGAGGCAGTCATTGAAACCATCGCAAACTAGATAGTCCCTGATGCAGTAGCCGTGGTATGGAGCGATGTTGATAGTTTTAGTTACACACATGAAGTAACCGACTGTGCAAATGTAATCGCACCCTTGTTCATCACTTCCATCGCTGCAGTCCTCTTCTCTGTCACAGCGATAATGTTCTGGTATGCACGTATCTCCATTCATGACGTCATGACCCTTGGCACATTGGAAGTCCTCGCCGCAGTCGCATCCCACTTCATCTGAGCGATCACTGCAGTCAGAGAAGCCATCACAACGGTTACCAGCTCTTGTGCACTTGCTACCAGTTCTTAAATCAGTGGCTTCTTCTCCAACGCAACGGAAGCCGTTGTTGGTGCAGAGGGTTCCACACTCGTGCTCATCCCATCCAGATATGCAGTCCTGCCACCCGTCACAGACATCACTATGCATGATGCATTGGTCAGGGGTGCGTCCCTGGGTCAGGTCGGCATCCGGGCACAGGTATTCATCGTGACGGCAGGCGAAGGCAGTCGAGGACGGTTCGGTTGTTGACTTTGTCGTAGACGCGGTGCTGGTTGTTGTGGGTTTGGTCGTCACTGGTTTTGTTGTAGGTGTTTTAATAGTCGTGGTACCCGTTGATGGAACGGACGTTTCTTGTGATGACGTGGTAGGTAACTCAGTTGATGGTGTCATACCAGGTACATAAGGTACAGGATCAACTGAAAGAACAAGAAATGAAATTTACGGGATTATCGTCTAACAGAACACACCTGGGACGAATTGGAAATTTGTTGTATCAATTATAAAGTTTGTTCCAAGTTTCTTCAGGCCCTTTGTGGGTGTCTGTGTCATTGCTGAAAGTAGGGCGTCGGTGATGGCTTGGATGTCGAACGGAAGTTCAGGGATGGTCTGGTTTGCATCGACCAAGATAAGCGCATTGAAGGTCACAGTGAGGGAGCAGACGACACTGCCCTTTCTGTAAGTTTACTCAGAATGTAAACTATACTTTTTTCTGGTTTATTAACTAACTTGAACTGCAAAACTTCGCTTGACTGGTAAATTTCAGATACATCACTTTCTGCAAACGCAGTGTCGACCTGTTTAAACGGGGATAAATAATGTTTTATTGTGTTCATTGAAGCGGTTAATCAGAAACTCACCATCTGAGAGAAGCGTTCACTGTAGGTTCTGTACATAGGCGAGTGTACATCAGCCAAATCAGCTGTGTACTGAGAGTACTTCCCCTCCACGATATGAAATTCACCCCTCAACTTTTGATCAACAGTCAGCTGAGTCTCCTGTACGATTTTTTCGGCGGTTCCACTCGAATGACTTTTCTTTCCATAATGGACTCCAATACCGATGGTGAGGCAGCAGATGAACACTGCTAGGACAACGATACCCACCGTCAAAAACAGTCGATTTCGACGTCGTCGTTCAGCGTCGAAATCCTTCAAATCGCATGCAGACTGCGTGTCATCAATGGACGATGTCTCAGTTAGCTCTTCATATCCATCGCCAGTGTTTCGCATCGAGTAGATCGGGTTGGAGAAGGAGAGGAACTGGAAAGCGAAAAACAAGTTGGGGATATAACACACCATTATAAGAAAGATTGGGACCAAAATTCAGTAACATCCGACTACAAGCAAATGAAATTGGACATCATTTAACCCTAGTATGTGTGCTTTGCCTCATAAGTTCAGACTAGGCATACAACAGAGAACACGCATCAGACAGAATTCACCCGGCATATCATCATAATTATATATTAGCATTTGTGGATCCAAGGAGACTTAAATTCATAATTAAAACCTCAGTTCCAACCCATGCCTTACTATGGAGGCGTGGTTAACAGCCAATCGTCGCAGCACCCTTGATGATTCGAGCGGAAACTTTCTCTAAGGATACGTATCGGAAGCATATGATTAACGTGTCAATGTCACGACACGAGATTGTTACACCAAGAAGAAGACCGAGGGTCTTTGGAGATCATCATCCCTCGAGGCAGATAGGCTAATGATCGAGGCCACGAGACACTGGTCTGTGCTACCCAGAGGCATTCTGGGATTTGCTTAAGAGATAAAAAATGATTGCTCTGACTTGCATGTCCTTGGTAACTGATAAATATAGCTCTGGTGAAATTGAAGCTCTCCAAAAGTGGTGTATGGGCTGATGTGTGAAGCATTTAATGGACGCCGGAGTCTATTCAATAATATTTTAGTCGCTTTAGTCATGCAATATGCGTTTTGTTGCGTTGCGTTTAATCTGACTGACAGTTAGGAAAATGTGAAATCACAAATTGAACACCATGGTCTATGAACACCATGGTCGATAAATTCATGTTGCATGTAGTGCTAGGTACACTAGTACCGCGTATTTTGCCACTTTTAATAACTCGTTTTCATACATAATTCTCGAAACTCGTATATTATACACTATAGCATGTGGTACTATTGGATTTATTCAGTGTACTATTGGATTTATACAGTTTGTACTATACATTACGTCTGAGCATAAACAGGCATTCCAAAAAACATAAGTGTGCACATTGCAATTGATTTCGTGAGCAAAGGATTTTTCTTTATTTATAAAACAATCTGCTCATCAAATGAATGTTTGTTAAATGCGATCTATTTGAGGCGCACGCGAGGGGAAATTCTTTCGTTGAATTCGAAGCTCGTGAGAATCTGGATAGTGAGGGGTTTTTGATTTCAGCCTAAGGGAAAAAAATTAAAAGGGACAGTACAGATAGATATCCGGTTGTGTTTGGTTTAATATTACTCAAGACAAGGAGACTTGTGACCATAATAATGATGACCATATTGGATTTGCAATGTGCTCCTTTAGTTTAGTTATGATTAGTTAAGATTATTCTTTTTAGGGTTGCAAGTGATGGAGAGGTCTCAATGCCTATGTGCACAGTGCTTTACATTGTAACGTTGAAAATGTATTTGTTAATAGAATCTATCTTTGTTGCGCAATTGATTCATGTACGCATAACTCATGAGATTGGTCCAGCTAGTTCGAACCTACTATCATGTGAGTCTGATTCACTCGTACCCTTTTTGCGATGGGCAACCTTAAGTTCTCAAGTTAACAGTGGCATTCTGTTTAAACTTTTGACTGAGTTGTCACGCATGCTTGAACGTAGGATAAACACGAAGTAATGTATGTCAACTCTGTCTGCTCATGCGAGTATCTTCGATGACCGCATGAGAAAGCAAGTTAAGAAAACAGGAAGACTAATCAATTGTAATGACAACACAGAGGACAATAATGCTTGCGGGTTAGCGGTCAGAAGGTCGTGGGTGCAGAGCAATCATTCATGCTGCAACAGGGCGTTATATAGACACCATATTTCCAGGAGAACGACTCGCTACAATGCCAACATCACCCATAATAATAGTTTGTTCCAAAATAATCTAGTATTTAGAGTAATATGTAATTAAAAATATCCTGTTCAATTTATTAATTAATCGGGTTCGATGACAAATGGCCACACAATCTACTGGGACGATTGTTGAAATTTAAGCTTCATAGAAGACTTCCTCGCTACACTTTTAACATAAATCAATAAGTTTGTTAATATTGGCACACGCAACAAACTTCAAAACATCTAAAACAAAATATTTTCTCTTTGCAAATAAAAACTATAATAGAGAAGGAAGACTGTATACGTACGGATTGATCCCCAATCGGTTCACTCTTGCTGTCAGCCATATCTCTTGTGTTCAATTGGATCTTTGGTAGGAATGTCCAGTTCGATTGTCCGATCAGAGGTGAGATCGCTCGTCGACTGACCACTGGCCCTCCTTGTGCGTCGATTTAATGTAATCACAGGTTGCAGCTCATTCGACACGGACAACTCAGCATTTGCTGGTTTCAAGACGAAAAACAGGGTGTTCACCCACCCATGTGCAATGGCATGACGGCGGAATTAGTCGAGCATAGAATAAAAGCTCAGCACCCCCCCCCCTTTCCGCCACTCTCTCTCTCTCTCTTCGTCGCCAAGTGTGCAGCCAGCACTCAGACGGGTGAATGGGTTCACCCAATTTTTGGCTCTAAAAATAATGAAAACTATGCATCCAATTTTATTTCACCCGAAATCACTCCTCACTGTATTTAGTTTCAGGTGAACGTGGTTTGGGTTCACCTCACGATTCTCTTGTTAGCAGGTAACCGAAAAAAAAAATAATGATATGATAATGGTTTTAATACGCCACGTAGGAAATTGGAGCTTATTAATAGCGGAATTTTAAGAAGAAATCGAGAAAGACACAACAAAATTATAGAGTAAACAATAACAATATAACCCACAACCCACCATAAACATTTTTGAACAAATCTTAAACATTTGAAATAACTCGTTATTAACCGCCCCAAAATGAATGCAACATTACAGGAAAACATTAAAGACAAAGAGATTGATGAATGATATAAAATCAGAGTAAAGGATAACATAACTAAAGCATAAGTTTCTTCCTCTCTCTCTCTCTATCTTTTTTTGTTTTTTTTTTTTGTTTTTTGTTTTGTGTGTGTGTGTGTGTGTGTGTGTGTGTGTGTGTGTGTGTGTGTGCACAAAATCCGATGTGAGCTCAGTATAATTTCGATAATTATTATTCATCGTGACTTTCGTAATTTCCTCAAGACAAAACAATCAAAATTATTCAATCATGATTACCTTGTCGCCAAACAACCTCTCATTGTCACATTGAGGGCTTGGCTGACCTACGGGGACTCAAATTCCAAAAGTTATTACATCATAAATGGGAAGAACCCCTCCGAGATCGAAATACATCAGTAGAGGTTTTGTCCATTGCTGGAACAGTGTGGTCGAAATTGAATAGGGAATTCCCTCTTTCGCTGCATTTAGAGCCCTAGAGCTTCCTTTATCGGTGCCTGTGTGTGTCGAGCATGGTAATTCCTTTCCTGTATAACGTGCCTTCGAAGGCCATGTTTTCCACTTTGTTGGTTACGCGTACTATATTAGCTGCAAGGGTCGACTGAAGGACAAAGACCCGACCTCAACAAACAGACGAGTGTAATTTTGGTATCGTGCTATAAATATTTAGCAGAATTTGTTCTAAGAATAGAAAATTCCCAGAGATGTTCAACATTTCCATGTCATTGAAAATTTAATGACCTATTCTCGCTGGTGTCGGTGAAGGTGAAGCCAAATTAGACGGGTAAGGAGGGGCTCATAGCCGTGATTCATTTACCACCTTTCTCAAAGAAAGAAATGATGATGAAAGGAGGAAAGAGAAAATGATCAATGTAGCAAATGTTCACGTGCACACTACAACATGAACAAAACTAACTTATAATAGGACGTTTGAAGACATACACTATTTAGTACCTTGTACTAGCAGAATGGCGTTTATAATAAAATGGTGATGCTTGAAAATCTAAAATTTTAGCTTGGAGACCGTTCACCTGTCCTCGTGTTTTGAGTGACACAATTGGTCATATCAGGTGTCGAGGTAAACTGAGTTTAATCTTGATCTGAGGCAGAATACGAATTAGTCATTTACACGATACGAAGCGGTTCAAACACACGTATCTGAGTATTCTAATCATACATGCATCATCAAATGACCATTCACCGAAGTTAGCTAAGCCAAAACCTGGCCTGCGGTTATTTCAACCCTTTCCAAAGACAAAGCCACTTGAACGCATGCAGGAAAACAAGGGAACCGAAGCAGACTATCTTTATAATCTCACTTTGGTCATTAGACACCAGGTGTTATTGCTTCTCTACCTGTACCACGACATGTGTACGAGGTTGGTATCAATTGTGTTTTTCAGATATTGCCATGATCCACTGTAAAACGCTCAGTAAATTTTGGAAATTATTGTAGCAAATGTAGAAAATTTCGACTGACAAGAGGCAATCATTAATCAGAGATACAATATATTTCATCCCACCAACACGAAGTTTCACTTTCAACATACCTTTTTAGGATTTATATAGCCGCTTATTCAAATGAATTGAGAGAGTAAAAACAATTAAATTTATGCACTCTAATTTAAAGCGCCCTTCTAATCACATAATTATTGTTAATTAAAGTGCACATTATGGAATTTAATTAGTCGGACCTAAAGTCATCTTGCGCATTGAAGCAAATATTATGCTCTTTTTATGGCACATGATAATCTTGCTATTTTAATGAATGATAATTTAATTCGCACTTCCACGTTTTTTTTTTTTTTTTTTTTTTTTTTGTTTTTGTTTTTGTTTTTCGTTATTTATTTATTTTTTAATCTGCTAATCCATTTGCAATACAAGGAACTAGGAGATAGACAAAGTGATGTTATCTGATGCGGAATGAAACATAGCTTTGCGGCGAATCTCAGTAATTGTGATTAAAACATCTTTAATTTTATCCCCTCTTGAAAATGTGACATCGGTAGTCGGTAGCCGGTACTTTATTAGTTTAAAAAAAAAAAAAAAAAAAAATTGCAGGAATTTCTTGTATTTATTTTGCTGAAACATCACTCGTAGGTCTCATAATGATATTCACTTCATGGTGTTTCATTGCTCGTGCAATGAAACACCATGCAGCTTATGATATTATGGGAATTCTAGCAAATAACGTTACAATATTAAAAATAGCAATTGCTTTGTTATCAATACTGAAGCAGGAACTTCACCTGGCCTCCCTGTGACCTCCCTGTGACCTCCCTGTGATCAAGCGATGACTCATTCCACTGCAAATATGATGTAACATGACCCGAGTCTTTCCTCTCGGGTGCGTGTCATTGGTGTTATCCGTCTCCAAATTCGTGATCCAACTTAGGTCTCTCAAATGCCGCATAAACATACGATATCACATATGGTCTGCCATACAGAGGTAGCCTACCCTTACGAAAAATCGCCTTTCATCAACAATAACATTACAATAGTTTCTTAACTTTCACATGCATGCACCACAAAACATTCATTCTTATCATATCTCACGTCAATAGTGTGTAATACGTATTTAGTTTTCAACTTTTTGTACGACAATGGCCTGATTCCACGAAAGGCGCAAAATTTCGATCCGAGTGACTCGTTGCTGGCGAATGTTTACATTGCGCGACGTTGGCGGCCGCCAGCACTTTTCTTAATAAAAGTAGGACGCTGGTGATATGAAAAGAGTTCAGGAGTAAATATAAAACCCGGATCGGTCGTTGTGGCCTTAGGCGAAATTGCAGGCCACAGCATGGAATCTGTTATTTTTGGCGGATTATTTGCGTGGAAATTGTAAGGTAACCTGGAAGCCTAATATTTTAATTAGTGTGGACTCATTTTGGACCTGACACGGCAGGGCTGATCCACGGGCGATCGGGATCAGCCACAGTGTAGGGCTAGAATAAATCCAACTGAGCCTCTCACTCCTGAAATCTGATCCAACCAAACCGCTGCAATTTCACGCTGTGACTCAATCTTTTGCATTCACTCCATTCATCCATGAATTCCACAATTTGAATTCAAGAGTCAACACATATTTTCCAAAACATTCGGCCATGCTGTTAGATAAGAAAATCTTCAGCGAAATTTATTGGAAGCATGGAAGGTGTGTTGACACTGGTTGAATGATCACGAGTTGATTGCTCATCTAGAATTTTATTTTATGTGGATTTTATGAGGGGGGGGGGGAGGTTGAAGTAAATCAAGTCAGCCAACTGAGATGTTCTCATCCGCATTATGTGCAAATACATGAATACCGATTGGAAGGAGATCCGGAGGTTGATTTGGGACACAAGAGAAGGTGTTCACTTGAATCGCACACTTAAGAATCTTTAAAGGGGTCTTTTGATTGTATTTCTAGGTTCATCATCATACGAATTTCGATATCGACCCCTCTCAAGTTTAAAGCAAGCATTGTCTTTGCCACACTCGTCATTTTCACTTAATTTTACGTCTTCAGATGCATCGTACCGCTATCCTCAAATCGCTCCAATCATTATAATTATAGATAATCAAGTTATATCTATAATTGATGGATTTGCAACAGTAACATTCCACAATTTACAGACACAATTCAAATTAAAAGTATATTATTATCGGGTAGAAAACCCCCCCCCCCCACACACACACAAATAAAAAATACAAAAAATAAAATAAAAATAACCCCAATCATATTGTACAAACATGCATAGACGTCATATTAATTGCCATGTGTCATTCCTTGTGAGTAGGAGGAATTCACCGGTGTTTGATTTCGTAGTCCGAAGACCTCCATGTCAATTCACGCCATCATGACATATCGTGTCGAAATGGTTTTATAAATTATATGATTGTCATTTGTATGTGGTTGGAGAGAAACGGCTTGTGCTTGAATAAGACGGGTGCACCTCCGTAATTGCACCACCTTCATGTTAGCGAGGGAGTTGAAATTGCATCGTCGGTGTAATGGGTCCAATAACCGGAGGAGTACACACCGAGTAGTCAACCTACGTACAGAACTGGTATCCCATATTACTATATATAGCCTGCAATCCAATAATATTACGCAATTCTTTCCTCCGGTATATTTCCGGAATATTGTCTGCCTTCAAATGCAACGTTGTTTTGATGTAAGATTTGCAAACACACAACAACATTAAAGAGACGGTGTTAGCCTTTATTATTGTGTGGGCTTCCAAGCTGCAAGCCTCTCAGTCAAAGGAGCATCTCATTTTAAACAAGAGGTATACTGGACAACAGAAGAACCGCATCGGTAATTCAAATTAGTGTAATACTTGTACTAACCCAGGATTAAAGCATTTAAAACTCGATATTAAGATTTAGATCTACGCGTACGGATACTCTAGTTAGTCTAGTAGTTTTGTTGCTCTTGATACAATAGTGGAATTGACAAATGTGTCAATGTCAAAGCTTCAACACTATGCAACAGGAACCTTTTAATCAAATCGCTCTGAAATTTGGTGCGGAATGATTTTCACGACTCAGGAAGATAATTATAATTATGTGACGCCCACTCATGTGAAAAGTCGCATGTGCAAAAACTAAGATAGTCAAAATTATCACTACATGCACAGCAGCCGTCAAGATCAATGCTTGCTGAATATTTTGGCGTAAATTTTGTCGAAATAATAATGTCAATTATTCTCGAGGCTATGACTATTTAATTTTATATATCCAGCATGCGATGCACGACTCAAAAAGAAAATTGCATTTGAAATCATCAGAACAATTTTGGCGAAAAATACGGTTGTTATCGCAACAACTGCGTGTTATATTTATAAAAATTTCGCAGTGAAAATTCAAACACGTGTACTAAAACAACAAATAGACACACTTATCTTCCTTTGTATACCAAGTTTTATGATTCAAATGAAGTATAAAATATGCTGAGCTAGAAAATTATAAAAGACTCTCCAAATTGGTGTGCTTTGATCCAAGAAAACATTTTGTCATTCTACAGCGTAAATTGAGCGGTTGCTCTATGAATACCAGGACAATATTGTATCTGCTTGTATTTGGGCAGGAGAAGCTACTATACCACTTGCCAAAAAAAGAGAAAGAGTTGGCTGGATACAACACGCTGAGCCATAGAGGAAAAAGGCCATACTATGGAACAGATTATGGAGAGAAAGCGGAGGCCCAGATACTGGAATCATATGCGATATTCGAAAAAAAGACCCGAGCAGATTACAGACGAGTCTCCCGATGGGTAACCAGGAATGAAGAGAAACTGAGAACAGAGAAGATGACGGAAGAGACTTCTGAACGGAGATACAACGAACGCAACGCAAGCACACATCAACAACATCAGATGTGGATGGAGAAACTGGAGAGGATGCCATCAGACAACTTTTTGCAGAAAAATACGACGAGCTGTACAACAGTGTACCTTATGGCCAAGGAGAGATGGATGACATCTGCACCTCGCACTTGAGTGAGAGAGCACTGCATGCAAGGGAAATGCTATGATGCCCACAAGGTATCCGCTGAAGCTGTGTGTAAGGCCATATGATCCCTGAAGCACGCCAAGTCAGATGCCAACTACCTACTCTCCTCAGATCACTTTAGGTACGCTTGCAATGAACTGCACGTGCATGTTGCACACCTCTTACAGATGCTTCTGAACAATTCTGTTGCCCCGATAACAATGTTGAACTCTGTTCTGATTCCAGTCCCCAAAAAATAAAATGTCATCGGAGAGCACCAACTACCGGTCTAGCCTTGAGCAACATTATCAGATAAATTTGAGATAAAATTATCCTCACCAAGCATGCATCGGTTCTACCATCTGTTGACATCCAGTTCGGATTCCGCCTTGGACACTCGACGACACAATGTACATTTGCGCTTAAAGAAATTGGAGAACACTTTGCAAAGCGGAATTCCTATGTACACATCACGCTGCTTGATGCATCAAAGGCATTTGGTCGAGTCCACTACGCAAAATTGTTCAATCTCCTCCGAAAAAGAAACACCTGTCCGATGGCTAGTGATGTACGTCACACAGGCCATGACTGTGAGATGGAACGGCAGCGAATCCGCGAGCTTTAGCTGCAAGAACGCAGTGAAGCAAGGTGCTGTGCTATCACAGGTGCTCTTTTGTGTATACATGGAAGAACTTCTGAAGAAACTGGAATATTCATAAGTGGGATGCTACATCGGACACCGATATGCTAGAACTCTCTGCTATGCAGTTGATGTTGCCCCGATAGCCCCATCTCGTGAGGCGATGAAAAGAATGCTTGGCATATGCGAGGATTTTTCGAACCAATTCCATATGAAATTTAACAGCGCCAAAAGCTTGAGTATCGTTATAGGAACAGAAGAGAGTAGACCCGTTACGTTTCGCGGTGACCTCAAAGTTCAATTGTTTTTAAGATTTGTAAGTTTCCTCATCATGTTTCAATAGCTCAAATAACCCTTTGAAATCCATTTCCAATCTCACCCTTGATAGTCATTCAACCGTTGCCAAAAATTTAAGATATATCACGGCATTCCTTAAAATAGCGTGTTCTTGTACTTTTGACCACATCGTTAACAGAGATGCCAACACACTAAAGGACAAAATAAGAATTATGAATGTGATTCCCGATGAAGTAATACACAATGTAAATCTAATAGAAAAGCTCATGGAAATAAGAAATAAAGAGTTAATTCCACTAATTTCTGCACATGAAGCTTCAAACGCACTTCATGTAACTTGTACTTTTTGATGTATGTTAGTCCTTCATTTGTGATTATTATTTATGTTCATTTGTTATTTTCTATTTTTTTTTTATTATAATAATTATGTCTTTTTATGACGTGAAATAAAATATTATTATTAATAATGCACGTGTGAATTTAATTTGCTACTATCTCAAAGTAATCAGTGGTCCTCTCTAAGATTTGGCGCTATAGCCCCAGTGAGCTTGAAGTCTGGGACCAGTCATGCTTGCATCCCTGTGTCTTTTGATAAGGCGTTCTGTTCTAAACGTATACCTCATCCATGATCATCGTTCCATATGTTCAAAAGGTTCCACGGTCTCAAAGCTGAATATGACACAACAGCAGCAAATAATTTAATTCAATGCATATCGTTTGTGTGTTGAAATCTGACGCGATGCATCTAATCCCGGTCTACGTGCACTATTCATTCAGCCTATGTTGAGATGGTAGGATCCACACGCTTCCAAGGATTTACAAAAACAAGGGAGAGGTGATGGCAGAGTGGTTAGCGCGCTCGCCTCGAAAGAGCTTGGCTCTGGCCACTGAATGTTTGAAGCCAGCCACAAACCATTCAACACTCGTCAGTAAGGCGTCAATATTTCTTCCATTCTAAAATCTCCTTGCAGACTATTATTATTAAACTTATTTGTTATTTGTTGATATATAGGCCTTTAACATTTCCAACCAACACACAGACACATTCACTAGACAATCACCTTCGGGATTTTTCCGCATGTCTGGATATATTTCTCCTCATTTCTGAATATAATATTCCAATGTACAAAACGAGTGTGTGGTGTCTTAATACTATAGTATGATATGCATCGCCAAACGTTCCCCAAGAGGAGCTCGTATGCCAATTTCCGACTCACATCAGTCAATTTAGCCCAGTAGTGAGATGCATGGATGCCAGCACTCATCTCTTTTGTTGATGTCACACCATCAATACCTGTTTGTGTAATTATATACACAAAATTTGGATTTCCTTTCATCGCTAATTTCAATCATGTAGCAGAATAAGAAAATTGTGAATTAAAACGAATTATTCGTAAAATAAATCATACGATTGATGAACAATATACCTTGCTTCTTTTTCCCTTTCAACTGATTGGATTAGGATCGTTAATTGTTTTATTGACCATTTCATTAGTATGTGTGTACAATATGATATTGTCCAAATAACTATATGTGCATTACATTCATAAACTTCTGGTTATGCACGCAACAATGTATGCATGCAATTTTCTGGGGCATTCCAGATTTCCGGACACCTCCGCCGTGATGAGTCAGGGGAGGTTATGCATTCGTGCGTTTGTAACTGTCTTCCTGTTCATCCGTTTGGTACTCTAATGAGTGCATGCTTTCTATTATATTATAATCCAAGTTCGTCTCGATTGTGTCACTCTTTTGTTTCTGGATCAAAAATTCTCAAGTCGAATTTCACCGAATTAATTGTGATAATTGCTGACGGACTCATGAGAGGCTTGGTCATGGTGTCACTCAACCAAGTGCCTTCTAGTCTATCAGCGCTTTGAACCAGATATGTGTATGTCTTAAAATAAAGTGTTTATGCCACGAATAATTATTTTGTTATTTGTATATACAGTGTATAATATATCAATGTAACACTAATTTGAATTTGAAATAAACTTATTCCTATATATGTAATAGAAGTTATGCAATAAAGTATCGATCATACCTGGATCCAACAAAGAGTATATTGCAGCAGTTAGAGCAATTAGACCCACCTGGGCGACCACCCAAAATATTGTCTCTAAGATCAGGGCAAAATTTGCACCCAATGCAATGAATTACAATGATTGGACAGCGACTTTGGAGGCATCTCATGGGTAAAGCGGCGTCCGAAATTAATCACCAAGCCGACCAACCAATCACAGTCAAAGGATCCAATTGGCCAATCACAATAATCCGTCTCTATCCAACCGGGTTTTCAATTTCAACTCAGTGCAATGCGTCTCGACGTGGTCAAACTTCAAAATGAGAGGTTGTTAATTCCCCAGTTACCACGGTTTGCTGGCCTGGCGTGTCGACGACCATGGCTGTTGTTTCTACTCCATGGACTTCCTAGTCAGAACATTTTTATCGTCGCCGAGTATGGGTTTAAAATTTCTGAGTTGATAGAAAACGATTCTGCACACTCATTCTGTTTGTTTTGCACCGAAAACAGATAATGAATGCATTCAGAATTCATACTAGCCTATTGTCCTTATTCGGCCATTGCTTTCTCTCTTCTCAGTCCAATTGAATAATTCAATCATTCTTTCAAATCAGAATTAAAACTAAATGAAGTAATCAGATAAGTCGGTTCAATGCAAAATGAAAGCTAATGATATTATATTGACCCATAACAGTAATCGCAAGCGTCTCTACGATAAAAACACAAAAAAACGCACCGAATAGTGGGGCTTATCTTATATATGTATACATAAAAGTCACCGCGTAGGCTAGTACATGTACCCTCCTTCCTTCTTCCAATGCAGTCTGTTTGTTTCTGCCTGTTTTATTATGCAATGCATTGAATTGATTAGTGCGCGTGGTGTATAATGAAGACTTGGGAATATTCACGAGTTCACAACAAAATACTCAAATTTAAAAAGATGCTAAAACATCTATTTGCTGTGTCGACTTTTATGTATAAAAAAGCCAACGCTATAATGACATGATCTGCAAGATGTAGATTGTTCATCGCATGATTTGAAATGTACATGGTGTTCACGAGGACAAAGATCAATTCAACCTCGTTGCACTCCGATCAGCTGATGAGTATAAAAGAAGGACAATGTGGTTCTTCAGTGTCATCGGCAGACGGATCTGGAAGAAGAGTAGAGGGGGTCACTTAGGTGCAGTTATGGACGGACACCCTCGGGAAATATGCTAACAAATGAGACTTCAATAAAGTGGATCAATGTATTCTCACCGATTAACCCTATTGCCTATAAGTCCTATATACACCGAATATTATATTAGCATATATAATAGGACATTAACATCACTCAATAGAAGAATGAGCAAATTAGCACCTGAGTTCTCTCTATCCAGCAGCGATTCATCTCATGGGTGATAAGCACGGAAATAAATATCAAAACTGATAGCGATATAACCAGCTGTACCAGGAAAACATGTGCCACTGGGTAATAATACAATATCAATATATGTAGGTTAGTTTGGATTGACCATGCTTAATCAGATAATTCAGATCAACATGTACAGATATATTTATGCACATAATTATATACATACTCTTGTTCTAGGGCGTTTATAGTGTACGTGGTATGTAGGTCAACAAACAAAATTCCTGCATGACCCCCTGTCATCAATAGTGAATAACAGCCTCGAGGTTGTGTGCATAATACTCGGTCAGAATGCAACCCAGTTAATCAATTACGATATGTGTGAGTATTTCATTTAATACTGGTTTGTGATTGCCAGTAATGAACAAAATAAGGTCGTAACGTTCCGATATGTGCGTCATTCCATCCCCCGAAACTAATGATTATTGAAGTTGCTTATCTCCACATACTATTCCGTGACGTCACACTCTATCATTCAACAGACCCTTGTTTGAGCAAATAAATATGACCAACCTGCCAGCAGCTGGAGTTCTCGTGCTGCCCATTCAGTCCATACACTGCTTCGTCGCATACTGCACGTACACGTCATCAGTGAGACCTTCAAAGCCGAACGTCACTGAGTTGTAGTAATTCCCGCTGGACACTAATCGCACCACAGCATGACCACAGGCCAGTGGCACCATTGCAGCACCTGAGGAAGAAGAGAAAATAGGATATTATAGAAGTGGAATTTCTTTCGAATGACGGGGAAAGAAAATTCTTAATCACTCAGTGTACCTGGGCGACTGGACAATCCGCAAAAGTCTTGTATGCTTTTCATGAGGCTTGAGTCGAGGCCGGGACCGGTGAGCAGTTCGACGTAATCGTCACGCATCCTCTTCTTGCACTGGAAAAGGGAAATGCACGCACGTAGGTGCTTTTGATATTCAACACTGAGCTCCTTAACGTACGTGCCGGGTGAGACCATTTTTCCAGACCTGGGTGGGGATGTGGTGTGTTTTGCCGACATCGACATTCAGTAGTTTGATGTTCTCAGGGTACATGATCGACACACTGCAATTCCTTCTATGTCCATGATTGCTAATGGACATGACACCATGGTCAATCATTGTGACGACATTGCACGCTATTAAGAACCATTTGAATTGTTGTAGCATGATGACATGTACACTTACGCTCAGGGTTATCGATCATCCTAACGGATATATGGAAGCCTTCTTCCACTGTGGGGATTCTGTATTGAATGAGGGCAACGTTCTGAGATGAGATGAACACGGTTGGCGCTTCTCCTCCACAGTATGTTTGGTAGCGCATCTCAAATGGAAGCTGGTGATCTTCGTCACTGGGGAAAAACTGACCCTGTGTCTCCCAACCGTCAACCATCTGCATACAAAATCCACACAATAATGTAATATATATTGGCAAGTTAAGTGTTATTTTCGTGTCGACATGAATGTGGGCCGTAGAGTTGGCGTCGCCAGGTGTGAGGCTATAATGCAATAAGAGATGGGGTAAAGGGATCCAAAGACGCGTAGTGTCATTCCGTTTGAACTCACCGCAAAAGGAAGCCACGTAGAGGCAAATTAGCGTGACCGCGCATGCGCTTACGTAGGGGGCAGAGAGGGGGCGGACTAATCAGATGAGCCGGGATGACAGCCATCTCCCGAGCCCGATTCTTACAGCATGAAAGCTCAGTTTCCGGGCTGTTGATTGACAATGTTGACGTGGAGGGCAGACAAGCAGCGGTTATGTGCGAGTATTTGCCTGACAATACGTTCTGTGTCCCGAAAAAGATGGATCTGAGCGATAATAGGGGTATCCATGAAGTTGATCACAGGCTTCTCTGAAGCAGGGGCTAATCGATCATTTAAAGGCATTCAGGGCATGAAACTGAGCATAAACACAATTCCTGCTCTGCTCCTTCCAAAGATTGACCTCTTGAGGGACCATTGTCCACGAGGTCGATCAGGAACGGCACTTGTGAAACGAAGCAAACGAACTGCCAGGGCATGAGATATTACGTCGCTATTCAAGTCGAGTGATATGGGGAGTGATAGAGACTACGATAACAATGTACACGAAATGGACTCTACCAATGCTTACCGCTAGTAATCCTCCGCTTTCGCAATCAATGTCGAACTTGTTAAAAGTGATTTGAATCAGCTGTTCGGGATGGGCGATGACGAACAATCCGCACACGGCGCCACCTTGGTCTCCTGGCGAGCGATACCAGTAATCACCGTCAAAGCTCTCCATGTGTATACATTCTGTGAGAACCAATGAAATGGATAATTAGAAGAGGCAACAAAACAGCGGGTATATTTCTATGAAGTTGCGGGGCAGTTAATCATTGCTATTACGTAATACTCGAACAATTCCCAGTTAGACCTCCAACACAAGGCCAATTATGAACGTGAATGATGCACGCCAAGGGTTATTGGTTAACGAGCCTGTATAAACAGCCCATTGATCTTTTTTCCTTTCATAGTCAATATTAGTGTGCACTTTATTCAAAGTCGTGTCCATCATGGCATTGTGCCAACAGCAATCGTCACAGTAGGGGGCGCAATCGTGAGAAATGCCAGGTATTTGAGGAAATGGGAAAGGTGAAAAGCCGGAGGCGATTTCTGACTGTCCTTGCCCCTCTCCCTATCCATTTTTATGTCGACATCGAATAGCATATGCGAAATGGAACTTACGTATCTCGCCGTCTGGCTCACCAGCAAACCGCTTGGCGAAGCTCGGTGCTTTCTGTAAAAGAATATAACGATGAAAATGCACACTATAAAAACATAGAGATATATTATATGATAAAAAAATTTATACATAATATATATATACAGGTATGAGGGTAAGTAATAATATATAAACAGATGTTAAAGAACTTAATGTGTCATATTAAAGGGATTTTAGTTTTGGGTATTTTCACCCTCGGAACCATGGTACAACTTAATGTTTATGCATCCAAGAAGGTCAGTAGGAGTCTTTGACTGGCTTCAAATCTCCAGTTTGTCAACGCCAAGCTCTTTCAAGGTGACCAGGGGGACACCGAATAGCACAGTGGGTTAAACCGCTGTCTGCAATCCTATGCCGACCGTGGGGGTCGAGGTCCGGGGTTCGAGACCCGATCAGGCCACGGGCGTTATGATTGTGAATTATAATTGTAATCCGTTATAATTATAATTCTTCGATGACTCTGCAGTGCTGCCCAACTGCGTAACAAGGCCAGACGCCGTGTACTACTGTCAATGGTGGTATGCAGGATAAAGAACCCTTGGGATTTATCGATAAGAGTAGGGGAAAACCCCGGTCCCGGGCCTTCTATTCAGGCGCCCGTATCACCCGAATGGGTTGGGTGGAGCCGTAAAACCCCATCATGCATCATGCCTCATCATGCTTCAAGGTGACCATGTTAACCAGCCATCACCTCTACATTGCATTATATTAATAAACACTGGTTAAATCATTGGGATTCGGGTTCCCCTTTTACGTCCGACGTAAGAAACACAAGGAGATTATCGAATAATCGAACACAGAACCTTTTGAGCCAAAACGAGAAACCAAAGCAGGTGTCTATCGTGAGATATTTCTCACCAAAGCTTGTCCAGTAGGGACGCTGTTCGGTCACGTGACCACCGCAAGAAATTTTGGACTGGATGGGCAAAAAAATGGTCAATGTCGAGATCGGTTGCCTGGTCCTGAACAAATACATATTATGTCACCGATTGACTGATTTAACGATGGCCAAGAGCTTCATTGAACAATTCACGGACTACAACCAATATAGCATTGTTAATTGCATACTTCTCATTGGACTAGGAGAGCTGAGCTACGTGCTTGTTATTTGTGGTTTGTGGCGCGAACAATTGGCAGATTGTAACTATGCACAAAGGATGTTTAACTAAACCTCAAGCTTCTTTGCTGTGCATCAAATGTGTTACATGTTCCACAATTATGACACATTCCGTGAAATCTGCAAGTAACTCTTTAAAAAGACTCGCTTTTGCATTGAGATAGCTGCGATAAACACCTGTCATAAATGCATCTCGAGTGAAGATTCCAAACCATGGATACGTTTGTATAATTATATATATTTCAAGTTCTGTTGAGTACACGCACCTGGGCATCGTCTCAAGACATGCTACCGTCAGCCAAACGATCCACCCAAAGCGGTGTGAGCATCATTTGGCCGACTGAAATCCATTTACGGAAACGCAAGGGCTTTTTATGGAGACATCAGTTGGGGGTCAAACGCAAACATGACGTCACCCGTTCAACTGTCACGAAACGCGAGTGCTAAAACACAGCCGTTAATCCAGTGACTTCCACTTGCCACGATACGATGACAAATGGATGTTATTTTGAATGCATTGGCCAGCACGGAGTTCATTTGTTAATAGCTTGCTGACATTGAGGCTAATTTGCAGTGAATGTTTCGAGTTTCTGTTTCTGTGGGTGTTTTCCTCGAATTTCCGTGCAACCGCGGTGCATGAACCCGACGCTCCGCTCCTGCATGGGTCTAATCAGGGGTAAGCAAGCGTTGAGGTTTCCTTCACTTGAGCTCTTCATCTCCCATCACAGGCTCATCTTCGGCACGCACAGCTGCCACGGAGTCACAAGAATGACATAACCGAGCATCATCGAGATATGAATGTACTCACTCAAGTTGAATAGTGTGAAGTTGGCAGAATGCCGGACAAAGGTCTTGTCGAGTGGTTACGTAATGAGTGTTTTTGTTGTAGCCTGCGAGTGTCCATATGTGCCCGTTATGCCTGTGACAGCAATTGTGATTTCATGGTTAACCAGTTCGAAACAATTTTCTTGGAGCAGCGCTTCTAAACATCCTGCTTTCTTTTTTTTGGAGGCGACAATTGCTCTGCTAGCAATCATAGGTCGTTTTGAGCTACTCACGGTTGCTATTTTGCGCTGTTTCATTGCATAGCAAGCAAACACCATGCATATTGCACACCTGGCTGTCAATTACGATTTCGATTTCAGTATGAAAGCCAAACAACATTGATAAAATACATGTGTGATGCATATACATGTATAATACTTTGCTGTATGTTAATATGGCGAAGGAAATTAGATGAATATACAGTGAGACAAGATGATGTTGTATCATACTGACATTCGATTGAAACTTGTGGTTAATAGTCTGGCTCCTTCTGTCATCCGTGGGCAAAACGTGTCGAAGCTAATTTTGTTGGTGCAAATGGTAGATCCTGGTCTCTTTAGTTCAGATCCTAAAGATTTAAATTAACCCCCCCCCGCCCAGAAATTCAAATATTGGTTTTCCCATAATATGACAGGGGGTATAACGCCACAACAAAGCAACGCATTTACATTATTTTCATACCATTTTAGGGACAAAATAAAACCAATCAAAAGTTAAAAGAACCAAAAAAAAAAAAAAAAAACTACTTCCGGTTAGCTATACCGCATTGTCGATGTTAAAATGCCCACCACTTAATTTCGCATGGGGTATTTTCACCCCCTTTCAAACCATACATATGGATCTCTGAGGGGCCAAGCAATAACTTGAGGGGTGACTGCTTATCTTGCAGCCACACAAGCAAATTTTGAAATAATTACATGGCATTTTTTCATGTTAAAACAATATGAACCATTTAATGACGATATGGAATAAACCAAATGTTATACTTGGCAGCCTCGTAATCCTAAAATTAGCGCAATTCCTTGTTTATGGAAACGGAACGGTTTTTTTTTTTTTTGGAAGTCGTTCGTCCGCAGACGACATTTCATTTCGCGCGCTTTTAATGTTTCATTTTAAATTCATTTTGGAGCTGTATAATTTGCTAAATATTATTTTATTGTTTCTGTAGGCCTATAATTGTATGATCGAGCTATACGGACATTAAATTAAAATACATAACTGGTTCTTACTGTGTTCTCAACGGTCGTATGCATATTTTATAATCTAACACATTATTTTGGTGATATGAAGACTATGAAGAGTCATTTTGATGAACGTGACACTCACAACAATTAGGCATTCATATTTGATATCAAATTGCGGAAAATATACAAATAAGTAAATGCAATGGAGTCAAATGATAGCAACCAGAAAGTATATTCAGAAATAACAGTGCAACAGTTATAACATTACATTTTAAAGCATTTCCAGGGAGACGTAAATATATAAAAGCAGTTTCTAATCAATGTTCACACCCAGGGAATTATTAGAATAATGCCTGCTATGTAATTATGATCATATGATAGAATATAATTATCAGCTCATAAATGGATGTTGAATGCCAAAATCGTCCAGATTTTTGCTCTGTCGACAGGCATATCAAACCGGAAAGAATGAATCGTTTTTTAATTCTGTCAACGTGGGATAGTCAAGCGTAAGACTATATAATATGCGTGAGACTATATAATTATGAAGAATAATTAGCTTGCATTATCCATCAAACAATGGTTAAACCGGTAATATTTTATCTCATGTGAATTTTGAGGGTGATGTTCGATTCGCAGTATGCATACTATTTTTGCGGAGATTCACATATATAACTTTTATATTAAGATGACTATATGGTATCCCAATAGATTATACGATCATTTGCTGTGCGTATAATGCCAAAAATAAGAAAACTATCGCATTAAATATCGACTTCATTCATTGAATTTAAGTGCTTTTCGACAATAAAAACTTATATATCCAACCGGAAGTTACATTGTACGACTTCCGATTAGTTTTATTTGGTTGCTAAACCACTTAAGTTCACGAAAAACTGCAAAAATGCTGTTAAAATGAGGTAATCGCGTTGCGAGGCTGCGATGTCATACCCTACGTCGCGTTCCGGGGGTTTCAATATTTCACCCCCCAGAAAACGTATATTTCGGGGGAAATTAGTTTATCCCTCTACGGCATTGTATTTAGGAGGTCGAAATCCATGCATTTCACCAAAAATATTAGCTTCGGCACGTTTTGCCTACGGCTAATATATTTTGTAACAGAAGGACAGACTACATGTATAATGGTATATATCGGTGCAATTGTCATAATGAGTGCGGACCTTTAATCCAGTGGTAACTTCATAATGAAGAATTCTAACCCAGGTTTTTGCGTGTGGTTTGTTTTACTTAAAAATGGTGATCGATTTGAAATTTTTGTTCCTTGTCGATCTGCCCCTGTTTTGGTCTCTTTTGAAATCCCCAATAGTAAGTAATACTGGACGCTCAGCTACGATCACAAGTCGTGTTTAATGTACATGCGTATGAAGACGTGACTCGTTCAATTCACTCGCACTTCAGGCATCACAGAATGCGAAATCTCCCCTTTATGGGCATTTCGTGGCCAGTATTGTACCAGTTGCCATCCAAAATGACAAAATGACCCACAGATCAACAGGCCTCCTTTCGCCGACCACAGAGAGGATCAATCTTGATGCCCTAATTACGTTACAATTGTTTCGAATCTATACGGAAAAAACGACCGATATTGGACATAAGATCTTTGCAGGGAAGTTGAAATATTAACTGCCTACTTTAATCCCTCCGTAAGAACACTTTTCCTTTTTCGATTAATTTCACAAATGATGACTGAAGTTCGGTCTGAAGTTCGGAACCTATTTGCCCACACCACATTGTTCTCCCATCCCTTCGTGCACACCCATGTTTTGGTATTCAACTTAGGGCTCATTTGCGGAGTATCATCACAAATCTAGTCCATCACCCTCCCAAATGATGTAGGCATATTATTGCTGAATCAAAATATCTAGGATTCCTTCAATGTGACTATGATGAATCCATCGTATTAGCGAAATTGACGCATTGTTTACTTGTGTGCATCACATGAAATATCTCGTGATATGAGGTTCGGCATGGGAACCGTGATGTTCTCAGATCAATGAGTAAATCCCGCCACGAGAACGGAAAACCCGATGGTTGTACAATTAAAAATATATAGGGTGAAAATTACGCAATGTTGGTTAACGACTTAGACAGCGGGTTCTCATGTATGATTTGTCCTCTTTATTAGGTTAAAACTTCCAGTGAAAAACTAGCAAAATATCCCTTTATGAACTTCTTCATATTATAGAAAGTAAACTGATGACGCTGTTTGGAATTTAGTAAAGATGTCTAATATGCCTCAATTCCCTGAATTCAAATGCATTTAGTAATTTAATAAAGGAAATTAAATTAAACTCATTACGATTAAAAAGCTGTCTGGCAATAATACAGATGAACCTAGTCATATGATACGATGAAATACGTTCCTGCGATAAGGAATGTCAAACATCATTAGACCTGTTATCATCTTCGAGACGTTGGCAGGACGACCACCTGAACACATATCTCACTTTACAAGGGTTTATAACGAGGACTGGCAATTCGGTAACAAACAGAGGATATGCATTGCGTGGTAACGCGATTGAGATCACAGACGACGGCTTAAACATCAATGTGTCTATATTTGAAACAGGCTGTTAAATGTTCTGTTAGCTTTTAAAAAATTCATTTTTTTTTTTTTTGTAGCGGCTTTTCTTATTGCTAACTTTGCAGCCAGCATAGCCGAATGTTGGTTTGCATGCCACGGATTGAGTGTGGTATTGTACAAGTTAAATAATGGTCACTTGGCACTGTAGAAGGGCCTTCATTCAACCAACCCTGGTGTACTTGATCATTTTGGGTGCTTTAGAGGGATCTCTTTCGTCTGTTTTGTGGTGGAGCATATTTTGTGTATGATTGAGAATTCCTCCCACAGAATCAGACTACTCTTCCATCCCAATTGATAAAACCCCTCCTGAAAAGTCTTGACAAAATTTATGAGGTCTGCCAAAAACAAAATGAAGCAGAATGAAAATAAATATAACAGCAAGAAAAGAAGAAAAGATAAAGATAAAAATTAATCCAATGCATTAAATGGTCAATGTACACATATACTAACCTGTGACAACGAGAAAGTGAGCACAAGTCCTATGTGAAGAGTAGTCAAAAATAACGACACTGCCTTCATCCTCATCGTCATTTGGTTTTGAGTTAGAAGAAGCGATTTCGACGGAGAGACGACGGCGGCTCCGATGTTACAGTTGCGCACTCGTGACTGAAACGGGCTAGTCACCGTGTACGCCTTATAAATGCCGTCTCATTCATCGGTGGAGCAAGTTGGAACTAGGAGAAAGCGAAGAGGGCGGTAACAATTCTCGAGCTGCGTGGTGTTCATGTGAGGGGCTGGGGCCAATTTGATCGCCTTGTAGATTTGTGTCAGTTGTCATACGTCAAAGTGATGCTACAATGTACAATGTATTCATAAATAAGGCGAGGTGAGGAAATTTGAACGCATTACACCGAGCCACCTGGTCGAGATAGTATGCATCGTATGGGGTTAACTTTCACCAGGGTTGTATAATTAATTTGTAGTTACCATTGTGGGCGATTGTATACACTGTACAACTTGAAATATAGGAAGTTAGTTACCAAAAAATAGTATGTGTTGATACTGTATGAAGTAACTCTGAGCAGCACTACAGCAGGTGTTTATTGAGAATTGGCGCAAAAGGTTTCCATTTTCTAAACGGCTTCTGGCAGCAGTCCAAAATCTTGCCTGTCAATTGACGAAATTACTAATGGCTCAACAGCAAGAGCGTAGAAAGATTGTTTGATGGTCTTAGACTGTCTTAAACAGTTTTAATTAAAGGTTATGGGTTATGAATCCCGTTTCTGGCAGACATGAGTTCCTCTTTCAGCAATCACAATGTGGCAGCCATGTTGTCATGGAGACGCGTGTGTTTCCAAATTATGCAAATTACCATGTCATAATATTTTCTACTGTGTGCGTCTTTAGATATATAATAGGGTCACATTAGGTCACTAGGGTGATCCGATAAGATCCGACGGTCTATTATGGTATACACTGTATATATATATATACATGTATATGCAATAGAGATTATTCAATTTTACGTAAAGTGACACAATACAGGCTCTCCACTATTAATAGTCGAATCGAGTAACAAAAATACGCATAATAAAATACGCATAATCCGTTTAGAATTTATATTTGGAACAAAATCCCGAAATACGGCGTAAACAACATCACCGCACAAGTAGCAGGGCTTGCAAATAGGCGCACATGCACAATTGTGGCATCCCGAATCTGTCATTTTAAAGCAAAACAAATGAAAATAAACCTATTGGTACATCTATACAATGATTGAATGATGTTTTTATATGTAAACAAATTTTGAATAACCTAATAGAGATATGTCACTCGAGTTAAGGGTACGTATAACTTAAGCGAGAGGGCTTACGCATTTCATAATGTGTGTCCTCTGTAACCACTGGAGTGTCCTCTGTAACCATTTGTCGACCCTATAATATAGGAGAGAATTGCATGCAGATCTGCTGGTCAGGAAGGCACGCATCGTACCTCGCATGGTGGTAGAATGCGATTCTACGAAGCTGACTGATGTGTTGGTTGGGTTTCAAGGCTGAATCCCGAATGAATGCAACCGAGGTTGCTAGCAGCAATGGTCGCGTTGCCCACGGAGTTGTTTGCATCACTCAATAAGTTAACAGTGCCACTATTGCCCAACATATATATGTTTGGCTCATTTAGTTTTAGTTTGTGTAGCTTAATAATCCATTTCCTAATATTGCGAATATAGCAAGCAGTCAATTCGGTTTCAGCACCACGTATATTGCTCAGTGTGTGGCTTGAAGGACAGAAATTAAGAGCTGAATGTCGCCTGTGTAGAAGTTCCCTGTCAGACAATGAGCACGGACAAGGCAGCCTAATGGCAGCATGCACACAGAGAAGAGCACAGGACCTAGTATCAGTCTTCTTGGAACGCCTTCCCTGAAAGAAAAGGAGTGTGATGACGATTCACTTTTGAGCATTGAAAAGAGATTGAGGTAGTTTTGAAACTAATTGTATGCAATTAACACAAGGGTTATTATAATAATAATTGTGAATTCATTAATTATTAATGTATTCACGAAATTTATTCGAGTCGTGAATTTTGTTAATTGGTTTTATTAACCATTCATGGGATAATTGAACCAATGTCACGCAACTCTAGCCGCTGCTTTGTGCGTTGTGGATTCTATAGGCTTCAATGCACGAATACTGTAGCACTGAAAATATGGTTTAGTAAAACCATGTAAACTGCTCACTCACTTCAAAGACAGAAGGTGTGAAAGCCTTTGACGTGAGTGAACAGTTCATCTGCGGTTTTACTAAACCGTGTTACTCAGTGCAATAGGATTCGGGCATTATTGCTGAGGGTATGCATTATATTTGTGATTCTGTGAGCTCTAACTGCTGATCGAAATAGCTCTAAGTCTTTGCTTACTGAGAGACCCATAACTTGAGGCTCCGAAAAAAAGAAGCATTTTGGGAAGTGTCTGCAGTTTACAGGGCGCTACATTCTCTGCGGGCGGATATAATTTATATCATAAAAAAAAAAAAAAAAAAACAAAACAAAACAAAACAAAACAAAAGACAAACTTAAAACAAAACCCACGCATATAGTCAGCGCTTTCGAAACATGATCGAGGATACTCTGAAGCACATACCGCATATGAAGAAAATTCGCCCAACGAGCTATTTACTGGAGTTCTCCGACTCCTAAAAACTGCCCGGAAGGAACAACAAACAGCCACCAGAAAAGAAAAAGAAAAAAAACATTATTTGCAGGAGAATGTTGAATAATTTTAAGGTGAGGACATCGGCAACACCCAGCCCCACAATCTATCTCTCGTTATCCGATTACACGAAGACCGTGTGTCCTCTCTAATGCTAGGATTGAAAGTTCGACTAACATATATCAAGCGTAATGCAGTCGATTAGATGTTGGGACAAGAGTAAATGAGAGGGTATAGAGAATTTCGAATGCGCTCCGCTTTCCTTTCTTGATCTTATCGTTGTTAACTTTGACCTCCCAGTGCCCCCCTAAAATTCATTTAAAGTGGTTCACATTGCATTTAACATGCCCATGGTGCTGCTGTCTCACTATGAATCTATTCCTAAGCCTAGACATAAATCCGTCTGAATATTCTCATATACTGAGATCTGAGATCGCCACTGACGAATAGGCTAGCCTAAGCCCAAATAATTAGAGGCTGGGACATGCACAAGTCGATTGTGTTTAAGTGCCCCTCCCCCTAATGCACTCGTACCATTGACTATATCCGCATCATATGAATTTCGGATGCTAGTAAGTATAGCGCACTCATTCTCTGAACAAGGTATTTAGCACGCATGCATCAATTGTGGCACATTTGGTAATTAAATTGACTCTACTGTATAGAGTGGCGTGATTATTGGTCGCTCTTTTCAGTGTCAGGAGTAATATGAAAGCGTATCGATCACTCATATTCCATCAGATTTGGTCGGGAGCTCAATCCGATGATCTGAGTGGTTTTGGTGTTTTTGGAAACACGATTCCATACTTAAATAGACATCCAAGCAGCTTGTATTACACAACATAGGTTATCCCGGATAACAGATTACACAATTGACTTCCACCTTGCAACGCTGTGGTACATTCAGCATTCAGGGTTAGTTCAGTCACGTGGTACACATCCGTTTGATCAAACGATAAATGGGTTAAGTAACTGCCTTTATTAGGTATACGATTTCATAAACCACAGAAGGTTGATATACGAACGTCAAGTGTATCAACCTCAAGGGCTAAAATTAACCCGATCAAATCGCTCGATAATGAGAAGCTGACTGAGATTCGGCTTTTCATCCAGATCTGACATCGACAGGGTTCCACAGTGTGGTTAAATTTGAATCACATATTGCAATGCTTGCTTTTGAGCAATGTTATTATTACATTTCAGCTATTGTTAGTATACATAGTATTGTCCTCCCCTGACTAGTGATTTTGCATTTAAACTGCTTCTTCCTAGTTTTTGCCCATGACTTTTACCCTTGGACAATTTGATATCAACAGACAAAATAATACGATGCCATTGTAAATGAACAAAAATCAAAATGCCGACTTGCAAGCCTAAATCGAGTCAACATGCACCGTGCGCTCTCTTCGTTACTCAGCAATGCAGCTGACAAGATATTACTTTTTCGGTATCCATGTCATGTTATTCAATTTATGATGCGTACCATAGATGTACAAACAGGATCAGGTAAGACCAGGTGCGACTGTTCTCCACAAGGGACTTTCTAAAGTGGTTCCCCGTTCTCGTAACCAAGTCGGTCTCACCTCCCTTAATAGAGGTGGTCACCTGGGGCCGATGTTAATAAGCCTCTCTGCCCACCCCCCCTTTCTCTGGTCAATTCAGTCTGATGCCATTCTCTAAGACTCTGATGGACTTATGTTCGTCACATGAGTCTTATCCGAGAAATCTCCGAGTAATTTGTTCGCATCCAATTATATATCTCAGCTCGAGAGGTTTCTGTCATGCACAGGGAATTAATCAGGTACGCTTCTAAATTCACCCACAGGTTAGAACACTACTGTGGTGTCACGGATCTACCATGATGTCGGTAAAGCAATGGTGAGACCATATTTACTATGTTACGGTTTGGTTGGGTAGCGATTTCTGTCTTATCGACACTTTGAAGTGCCTCGTTTATCAAACTTCCCTTCTCTATCCCCAAAGTGTGGGAGGAGAGTCGAATGCATTGTTCATTTGAATTTTCATCCTATTGTATCCTGTGATATAATTATGTACTGATAATTGTAATTAATTTGATAGTGACAGATCAAAGCATCAGCACAAATGAATGGTACAATGAAAACGTATACTATATGTTACGAATATTACCACATTAGTGCGAGCTCGAAAATAGTAGGATGGTGGATAAATATATATATTACACGGGCAGCATGATTGCAATCTAAAGATTGTCGGTGTGATTTCTGGTGATCAATCAATTAGGAAGAGCTCATCTAACCCTCCATTCACCCTCGCTATGTGGTTTCCATAAGGGATCGCTGGCCCTCTTCTGTCTTTCTACCCCAACTTTTCAGTGATATCATCAATGCGATTTCTATATTTTGTATATTGACGACATGCAGATCTATGTACGGGTGAATCTAGGGATCCTATAATAGGAGGACAGCTACCGTTCGTATTCTCGATGGGTGTAACATGACCACCCCCTTTCATGTCGCAGATGTGTGCATCAATAATTCAGAGTGGTTATTTGGCCGAGCACTCAGCCATATAACCTCCGTGGTTATTTGGCCGAACTGTTTTCGAAAACGGAAGCATGCCGACAGCTTACTGAAATTATCATTGTGGTGCCAGGTAGTAATGATGAGGGACAGGTTGAAGAATTTAAAAACATGTAACATATATATACATGTGTATGCAGGATTATTAGGAACATATAAGTGCAGATGTGGGCCCACAGGGTGAGGTCCACCTCACTTTCCCAAGGAAGGATTCCATGAGCACATTTCGCGAATCACGCTTCAGATGTTCCGATGTGAGAATTATGTTCCGCTCAAAAGAAGAATAAAAAAGCATCCGAATTACACAGATATGTACTTTCAAATGTTTACAAGTAAACTTTACAAAAACTATGATTTCTCTGAATGGGAATTAGGAATGTGGTTGATTCTAGGCTCCCTTTTATTTGAAGAGAGAATAAATTGACAAAACCGGCGTGATGGGCGCTAAAAGAAGGGGCCTTTGGCCATATGGTCATTAGCAAGCATCCTCCAAGTGTTAAAATGTGGTATTAATGAGCTATGTATTGAAAACTACAGATAATATATTATATGTAACAATGGTTTTATAAATTTATAATACGGTATTTTATTATTATAATACGGTGCATTCAGTTTCAATTATATTGTACCGAAAATAGGATGGCTTTAAAATGAGGCTTTTGTTAAAATATAATGACTGCACGTATAGGCTCATAACATATTGTCGATGGTCGATATGTATTCTTTATAGTATTTATCATGTTTAACTGTTTACTGTTATTTTTAAGACAATGAGAGGCCCGCTTTAAACTGTCCATTGAGTAAGGCCCCAACTGTTTGAAGTGACACTGTTTGAGGCACACTGAGCTACTTGGAAGAAAAGAAAAAAACGAAAAAAAAAAAAAAAAAAAAAAAAGAAGAAGAAAAAAACAGGAGAGTAAGTAATTAGTCCCGTAGCATTCACATTTGCTTCTAATATAGGGCGTTCTCCGTCTGGCGCAACATCAAAGCCCCCATTGCTCGCTGTTGTGATCACAAGATCCTCTGCTTCACTGAGCAACTCTGATCGAGGATTCACGAATAC
This sequence comes from Capitella teleta, assembly GCA_000328365.1. Taxonomy (NCBI): domain Eukaryota; kingdom Metazoa; phylum Annelida; class Polychaeta; family Capitellidae; genus Capitella; species Capitella teleta. The sequence continues at coordinate 610,933 of KB302196.1, forward strand.
GCCGAGACGGCGATGAGATTCCACAGAACAGCGATCGGGAGCTCTAGACCGTCGGTTGACTGCTCGAAATATCATACATTGTCGGGCAACAATGCGTGACCTATAGTGGCGATATTCACATAATTTATGACAACAATTCAATATCAATTCGGAAAGGGGTCTTTATGAGCTTTAGAAGTAGTGCTAGCTTTACCAAAGGATAACATCCCATGTGCAAAGTGTATGATCTGGAAGTAACGTAACACACCAGTCAGTCAGTTAATCTCCATATATGTCTGTATTATTTCCTCCGTGGGCATCGAGAAGATGGCCCTTATAAGGGAGCCAAAGTAAAATAAATAAATGAACTGAGTTCTCAAAAGAAAGAAGACTGTTTCGAGTTTAATTGCCCCTTACAGTATGCATGCAATTGTCAATGTGCTACTTCTTATAATTCAGAATAATAGGAGTAAATCCACACTGTCACTGTGTCTCTAATTTATAATCATAAAAATGAGCTCAGGGAATTATTATTTTCTGTTTGAATGATCATTTAGGTGTATATTTTGCAAAATTGATTTAGTAATCACAACCTGAAATTAACGGGCCCTGTTTGCCGCCAAAAGTTGAAATATTGAGGAATGATGAGTGCACTCTTATTAATTGAGATAAATCGGTATGAATGTCGATGAAATTGAAATGGAAATGATAGGAATAGCAGCATGACGTGTTAGATTAACCAAATCAAGTATTTATTTCTGTGATTTTTATACTGCGATCTGTTTTGTTCCACTCACGGAAAGTGCAGTGCCAAGCATTGAAAAACATTGCAATCTTTAACCTGAAGTAGATAGACTACTTTTGGCGCACTCTGTGTAATCATCCCGGCACACCAACCCCTCAAGGACGTCTTAGGCGTCCACAGGCTTAGAATGCAATCTCACCGTGAAATGAATTACCCCATGGAATAATAATAGGCCTCATTTTAAGTCTGCCGAGTCAGAATAATTGGAGCCTACGGATAATGCAGCCCAATTAAAACACTTGGCCATCATCAAAATTTGGGTCAAATTAGGGCCTCGGTCACATCGGTCGTGGCATGTGCAACACCTCACGATCGCTGATTTCACGTAAAATCCATCGGCAAGCACATCCGAAAATTTCGATATTGTTCATGGTTTTTTAATGAATGCGGATATATCTTTTATTGTAAATGAGTAAATTGACAGACCCATATGCATTATTTATTCCTATTACATGTGTATTTGAATCTAGGAGGAAAGAAATACCTCTTTGCTACAACAAAATGAATCAACCTCTTTGCAGAATAAATTAAAAATTCGTCGTCGTTGGCTGTAATCAAGGATTTTAACCTTGGATATATTTTGTGTAGTTAATTATAGAGCTATACTTTGTGTATATTGGTTGTGTTTGTCAAATGCTTTATCCCGAGGCGTGTCTTGCCCCGCTCGACTCTATTCCTCAATCCCTTGTAGACACGCACACTGTTTATTAACTTGTACAACGGTTGATGTCGGTCTTTCAGCTCTATGATTGACTCCCGAGAGCTTGTCTCTCTTCGTCACATTGTATATTTTAAAATGCCATGGAGCAACATGTGCTGGCAGTGTCCATAGAATTACGTCACCATGGGTTGGCCAAGTAATGGACAATGTCTAACTGGTATTGACCTCCAAATGGCGATTAAGGTACGTTATTTAGCTAAAAACTGATTGGATAAGACTCACAGGTCGAGCTTTGATTGATCACAGGACCATCTGCAAACCATTGTACGTTTCGATGTGGTTTGTTATATGAAACAAATGCTTAGCTCACAGTTATAAAAGATAAAAATTCACAGTATTGGATATTCGATTTGGGATTCGGAATTTGAGCTCCCATATATATCCAACCGAGGATACTCCTTATTTCACAACACCTGCGCAAGCAGGCACACAAATATGAAAACAAAAGTGTGCCTTTTAATGCACAGCAATACAGAACAATATCGCCTTTGTTCGTGTATTTTTTTTTTCTTCCACTGACGAGATCCACGAGAAGGGACCAAAGGCTGAATCTGCTGCCTGTGTTTCGGCCCACACTTCAAATCACACCTGACCATAATTTATTGTTTGGCTAAAACATCTCATCGTTTGTGTGCTTATCGTGCGACTAGAATATGCAATGTACGTAAAGCACATAACACTAAAGGTCAGTGCGTAGGTATGAAGACAAACCTAAAATTATATTCTGTCAGATAGGACATCGCCCTGAAAATTGTCCATTTCGTGTACCACGAACTTCGTGGTTGTCATTTAAGAAACTCGGAAACCAGCAGATCCATTCCCAATTCTTTCGTCTTTTTTATCAGACAAAGCATCGATGTGAATTGAATTGACTCATTTTATGTTTATTAAATGTAAACAAATGCATCGCATTGTGTTTACGAAGCAGCAAAAACGAAAGAAAAATATATACAAAATGCAAAGCACACCTTCCATGCCGAATCCTTCCCTCGCTTGTGATTTTATCCATTTTTCCACTCCAGGTTCACAAACTTGTAGTTTGTTGGGCAAAAATGATCAGATTATGAACAAATTAATTATGAACAAATCTTTTCACAAAATAAGGCTCTGTTTGATCTTTTCTGTATTTTCACACACAATATTATGTCGGATAGATGTTTATTTATATTTCTTGCGAGTTTGCGGACAGGTACAATGACGGTATAGAAATGTACTCTCATTTTATTCACAATGGGAAGATAAGCCATTGTTCTACCTAGTATATTGAAGGAAGTCAATCTCCATATATACAGGTCAGTATAGATAGATATTGGCTATACGATCAATTAAGGCCTAGATAGTTATCTGTATGGCGGAGTATATATATACTTGAGTTTTCTCGGGACTTCAGATTATGTTCCTGGAATGAATATTATGTCACAAAGACATAAAACGTATGAAAATCTATAAGAACGTTGCGTTGGTTACCATGGTGACCAATGGCCAATAAATGGTAAGTAGGGAGCTTGTACATACGATAATGTTTTGGTCTCAGAAAACGAGTATGAAAAATCACGATAAGGACAAATTAATGTGTGTGTGTGCTATATAAAGTACGAAATATTTGATGGTGCCTCACTCTCTATAATCTATAATTGATGTCTGCAGATGGCACACAGGTGAACGGGGTGAGATCAACGGTCAATCTTGTCCAACGAAAGTACTCGTCTAAGAAGCCGGTGAAACCGATCCGTATCTATAAGCACTCTAAGCCTAGATGCACACGGATCTATGATACTATATCTAGCTTCTTGTAATGTATCAAGTAGGTCATTGTTCCTGAAAAGTGACTCTGTATCTCGCATAGTTATCTTCGTGATTGTCGATTAGGAGACTCGAGAACCAGATCATTATCGATCACAACATGGATAAGCATGTTCTTTTTTTTCGAAAGAAACATCGAAATGTACGATGGCCGTACGGTGGCCTGGATGTGGAACTTGAAATATACATATTCTAAGTCGAATGACTTAGCAATGTTATTCCTGCCAGTAAACGATATCGTTCCCACGAGCTACTATCTCGTGGCAACGAGTTAGCTAACTCATGGGAATTAGATATAATCATTATCCTTGGTTCATTGATTGTTAAGAAATGCGCACAATATAGTAACTCGTGCACACGAGATTGCAATACATAGAAGAAGGATTCAAAATATATTTAAAGTAATGGGGAATTTTTCAACCTTACGCTAAGTCTAACAAAAATGTTATTTTCTCTAAAACCGCGCTCTGTAACGCAAATCTAATGATCATTTATAGTTGGAGGAGTTGTATTTTTTATTTACCGATGTATTGATGATAATTTCGATGCTAACTTCAGGCTTGTTAATTGCACCGACCGATACATTCTTTTATCCAAATCTTTGACGTGCACTTCGCATCCAGCATTTCACGTCATCTAGTTTCAACATGGATTGTATTATCCTAGAGAAATTCGATTTTCTTCTTCAGTAAACAAAGCTATATACAGCTATATTATACCCTATTTGCTACAAAATTCAAGCGAAGGTCGCTAATTGGCAGTTTTAATTGTTGTGGGTACGTTGTTTCTGTTAAACGTCAGTTCGCAAGAGGCTGATTAGTTCGTATCGTTAGCCAAATAGGAGTATGGGGTGCGATAGAATTAATACAAAGCACAAGGAGACTAATTAGCATCACAGATCTGTGGCAATGAAGAATCACACGGACGGCTTCGATTGAGATGAATATAGGGTGCGTACGAGATCATTATGAGAGACATGGGTGAACAAGCATGTTACTGTCAAATCGAGGTGACAGTTCTACCATTTGATTAAACGACAATCGTTTCAATGCAATCTACGCAATACGTGTATATATTTAGCTTGATAACAGTCTCAGACCAATTACACCCACTGAAATACCACCAGGGGTCATCTGCATGGATTATAAAGGTTTTGAGTCCTAATTGACACAAAGGCGCATCAATCGTCGTGAGTGCATAATACAATATAATAGTGTATCATGCCACTCAGTAAGTCTGCCAGCCAATCACCATTGCGTATATGAGTGTCTAACACATGCATACTGAACGCGTAGAAAGGAACAATTAGCATTATGTACATTGCACACTCATCATTGAGTTACAGTGCAGACAAGAAGAGCCCGGTGACACCGGATCATAACACCTCTTAGAGCCCAGCTGTCATTGGACGTTATGATTTTAAAAGCAACTCTGTGAATTCACTAATTCGAATGTGCGTAGAGCTTGCGTTGTTTAGGTCACAACTCACAAGGAACAGACAAGGGATGCTAATTTTATTGAACGCTAACACAATGTTTAAGTCCAGCATGTTTAACAGACCCCAGGATCTCTCAGTGTCACTTCCCCATCATTTGCAAGATTCATTTCCAAGGATATATTAATTAAAGCCACTATGAAGTAATCAGACATGGTCTTCATTATTCCGAACCCATTTTTGAAATCATTATTTTAGCGGGCAACCAAACCTAAGAATTAAAGTAGAAGTGGAGTCGCTACAAGTGTGAGTAGCGGGTGAGATTGGACAAGTAAACAAGATTGCGATTTCAACATTCTGTCACTTTTATTTAAGTTAACATGTATTTTTCGTGGCATAATCTGGTTAAATCACTCGGAAGTCGATGGTTACACTTAAATAGACACTTCTTAAACCTTTCCTGATTCTGGAGCCGGATTGCCGAACTTGACTTTGTTTTGATCGGTAATTTGGTCCAAGAATCACTCACACATTCCATCTGGGTGTAAAAATCCCCTTCACTTGTTTTATCCCTTAATTAAAAGCTAATGGGTTCTGCTAGAAGAATAGTTGAGTATTGCGTAAAAAAATGATAGATCGATACATTACAAAGGACATTGAAGAAGGCCATACTTACATTCCATGAGACTGTTTTAGATAAGCATTAATAATGTATTATCATGCCACAAAATAGCTGGCCTACAACATCCTGGACTCTTGGGGACCAGATCAGTCAACCATGTCACGTGTGAAAGCCGAGCTAGGACATGATGTTGCCAATCCATTGCCTTTATTCGGATTATCTTCCCTGCCTCATTTGCCAATCCCAAGAAGTTACCAAAGAACATTTCATGGACACAAAATTGAATTTTCTTGAAAACGATGTCTCGTCAATTTTTTTGTTACCGTTGATGTTACATCCCGAGTTGAAGGAAGCAGCCGTCAATTTTCAACCAATTACGTAATTTGTACACGAGTAGCGTTTGCCTCTCATGCTCATATTGGTCACTTATTGATCGTCTTAAGGTCATACCATGGAACTCACATCCAGATGATGACTGGCGGTCATGTACAAGAAACGCTGATTATTATATAATAACTGAATGTCGATTAATGTCTTTTGGATGCTACGATTTAGCGACATAATGCACGAATGAAACATAACACAAATATTCGAAACGAAGCAATTAACAAACAGAGCAGTCTCCTGACTCATGAGTCTATAGTGTGGCAAAAATGGGTCATGTTTCACAGGACAAAACCTACCCCACAATAACGTAGCGCTGAAGTTTATGTCACCATTATACATCCCCGAGTACTGGCTTGATATGGTGTGCGAACATGCTAATGTTGGCGTTATGAATAGCTGCCAATAAAGGAATGCTTGTTGACCAGAATTATAACGCACTGGTCGGCTGTATGATGACGAAGGAAATGACCACGATCGAAACATGAGGTGCGGGGATTCGCCTTAACCCAAGAACAACAGAGACGCAGAAGGGAATATATTTCATTAGGTTAAGTGGTTAAGTGCACTGCATGTTCAGGAGAAATTCCCGTTTATTACATGTTTAAATACCTTTTTCTTATATCATTCATCCCAAAGATAATTGTGCAACGCATGGAAGCGTTGTTGAAAATCAACCATAATATCCGAGATACGCCAAATTCACGAAATAATATACTCCCTTATTAATCATTCCGGTGTAAAATAATAATCACCTAATATCATTTACAGGGTATGAAAGAGACACCAACAGCGCATATTCAGTCGTTTCTAATTCTCTCGCCAAATCGGTTTGGTTCACATATTTGCCGCTAGTGGAGCTGCAAATGACGTCATAAGACCCCAAGAATTCCGCGAGACAACCTGTGCTTAAAATGTTGCTATGGTAACGGATCAACACAAACGATAATGATGAGAAATCATGAGTATTTTTGCAAATTTTGTCAGTGTGCGGTCGATTGTTCGAGTCAATATTACTTCATTCTCAGGTGTACTTTGTATACCGTTTTAATTATTATTTTTACTTGTGGTGACCGTTACGGTAATTAAGGATGATACTTTTAACGAACACTCTAATGATTAGGAGGTTTAGCATGGTTATAATAAACTTTGGCAATGTTTTTAATTACATGTAGCACATTTTTGAGAATAGAGTGCACGGAATATACTTCTGTAGCTTAATAAATAATAATAATAATAATAATAGTGTATAGTGTTCAAATGTTCGATTATAATGTTTAAATGTTTAAATTATCCACGAAATATCACAACTTTTGGTGTGCATGGTGCCTAGAATAATGCTGATGGCGAAAATGATGGATGCGCACAGGGAAGTCTCCGATCAACCCCTGGCTCACTACAGAGCACATGGCAAACATTCCACGTGGGATAAAACTGGAATTCATCACCTTTGGTTCGGACATATCAAACACCACCGACCACCGGTCCTATACATAGCACTTTCAACGCAGTCATGCAGTACTGACAGCGTTGAAGTTCACGCTTTTGTTTTTTCCGGGCTTTGATGGGTCAATTGTTATTTGTTATTTACTGTGTGATATGCTATTGAATTGTGCCTATCAAATGTATTAGAAGGCATCACTTCTCCAAAATGGTTAGGTATGCTAAGCAATATCATTTTTTCCACAAAGTTCCGGGTATGAAGATATTGCAGAACATTCTGCGTTAATTTTGAACTTATCCTTAAACCCAGTGAAACCTGAAACCTGAAATCATTAATCATCATGACTGCATGCAACATTAATTTATATGAATTATATTCTTCAGACGAAGAACAATAATGTACACTGCATGAGTATTGTCTGCAATGAATTTTGTTTGTGAAAGTGACCAAGAAAAACAACGGAGATTTTATTCAAAAGAGGCAACAACACAGATTCATTTTCAGCTCGATCAATAAACACAATGTAATATTGATTGTTATTCACGGAGTCAATACGGGCATAACAAATATCCCACATCTGGGAAACATAGATGTAAACCATTCATTAGCAGAATAAAAACTGAGTTAACAAAACAGTTGTGAAGAGAAATCCCAGTTTATTGAAATTCAAGCATTTGGGAGAGATCACCTTAGCGACGCCAAGACATCCATGGATAAGTATGCCATCGAAGACATAAGCCGGAAATTTGCTTGTCAGCAGGCGTCGTTTAGAGACCGTGGCATTTTCTTCTGGAGGAAACAATGTGTCCCACATGTGACGATCATGTGGAAGGAAGAAGGCCGAACTATTTATTCGATAAGTCAGGTGTTATCGTGCAGAGTGCATTGCTCAACAGAGAAGGGTCAAGGGTCGGGTTAGCTTATTTATTGGGGACCAATAACCGTTCCTCTCATTTTGGGACGCGTGCAATCCCGTACGAACATCGAACATCATTACTTTCGATTTAAATCCTCAAGGAGGCGTCTCCTAATTGGTTTAACGTCAGTTTCAGTTTGTTATACATGTAGTTGATTAGTCATTTGAGGAACCCAGTCTGTTTGACCGCCTGCATGATCAAATGCAATATTATGCCGCTCGTGGAGGTTGAGGTCTCTGGTCCGAGATCCGATCTGGCCACGGCGTTATGATTGTGAATTATAATTGTAATTTGTTATTGTTCACTGCTGATAATTATCCGATGATATTGGATTATTATTACGTTGGATTGCTGAGGGTGTAGGAGGCTCTATTTGGAGAGATATCTATGATCTTGGGATGTTTCACCCCCGCTTGCATTCCTCACCCCATAAACAGAAGAGTTGCCTCAGGCAGAGTTCTCTCAGCGGAAACAATTAGAAAGAATGATCTGGAATCTTCCCTCGACAGCGGACGATTACGGGTCGTCAATACTCAGTGAATGGTGTTTTCCGCTCCAGGGAAACCCACCATATAATCAACCAAACGAGAAATCGCCGCCGAAGGTGAGCTGGACCTGACTGAGTAGTCTTCGGGGATGTTCAAGGTCGGGTGCGATGCTGTATCTTCCAGCCATGGATACGCTACTTCCTCGCATGGTTGGTGCAATAATACGAAATGCAATACTTCCATCTTAATTGATTGTTGTCTGCAGTCAGACATTGTGGAGCACTGTGGGCTGGATTAAGAGCTGAAGCACGTGCCTTTGTAAGACCAAAACCGTGTCAGGCTCCAAAGAATTCAACCTACGTGATACAGCGATGACATTAACTCGTCTGCTTCTCTTTTTTTTGCAATCTGAAATCGATGAATCCCGCTGCCATGTTGCTGCTGTATTTCAATCTAAAAGGACGCTTCTGCGACCTCTCTGATTACACCTCCAAATCAGAGACTCGCGGTGCTCATTTCCAGATTCACTGCCTGTCCATTACACCATTCCATTACACCATTTCAGTCCATTTCTGTAAGAGTTATCACGAACAAAGCATATATTGCATGAGGCTCCTCTTCCGAGTCGCTTGCATCATTTAGTCGGACCTTGAAAGCAATACGATTTCAATGACAATAGAGTGGAGTATTCAGCTCTTTCTGGCCATATCTGTTGCATAGCGAAGTGTATACCTTATTGCAAATGTTCGTGAGTGCTGCACTGGAGCTTATTTTGGGCCATGTTAAAACCTTTTTGGGAGGTGAGGGGGGGACAAGAGGAAGTTGCATGTAACTTTAATTATTTGTATTTTGTTCTTTTTAAAGCTCCCATCCGAAATGAATAGTTGTACGGACAGATCGGCACGCGAAACGATTGAGGAAAAGTGTAAGTATACTCGCATAGCTTTTATTGGAACACAACAACAGAGGTATAGACAGTTATCAGGATATGGCCAGTGGTTAAAAGATGATCAATCGGGTAGAAGAACGATGTCCAGATCGTATGACGTCATCGCTTGACACCTTGGTCGGGAGATCGCTTTTCAACCAGCCACTGAACTCTCTTCCTTATATACCTGTGAAATGAGCGTATAATGATCACTACAGATGACCAGTAGGAAATGCTAACCTAGTATTCACCGCCTGCCCCACGGGTACTTGGTTCTCTTGTTGTTACCCTGGAATAAAATTTAGGGAAAAAATATTGCTTGGTCATGAAGTAAGGTTCAATTTCAACACCGAATATCTGCGAATGTCTTCCTTCGCAAAAGACACAATTTGAAAAGAAGCCATCAACGAGAAACACGATCGTGGCCATCTTTTATTTCTCCACGTATTGAGGGAACCCGATGGTCGTGCTAAAAACAAAGGTTGCAGAATGAAGCTCATGAAAGACGGGTGCTGTGGCCTCTTTGGTCCTTGTTCACGGGAAGAAACTCGAACCAGACCTTGCTCACACCTCTCCCCCACACCTCGATTCCGTAGAATGAACACAGGGGCCAATGTATAAACAGAAATGAATCAGAACAGATTAAAGAGGCTGAAAAGGCTCCCGTGTGGCTTTGAATTGCATGATTTGATCCCACGAGGTTGACCGAAGCTTAACGAATCTTCCCGAACAAAGTTTTCCAAAGTTTCACGAACCTTCACGAACATGCTGCACAGGTGGGCTGCTTCGTCTTCGCCGTTCGGGCAATCGGCATGCTCGTCACAGATCATGTCGGCATAGACGCACTCGGGATGACGCCATTCTCTCGTTGTGTGACATAAGAATGTCAGCTGATCTGAATCAGTTTCCGAGCACACTGAAAACGTAAGAATGGATATTTACTTGCATGTAATTATGTTTGATCAATATGACTTATACGTGTCGTTTTCCGATCATCTTTGCCGGGTAAGAAGCAGCGTGAATCAAATAGTTGATGGGGAAATAATTGTCAATATAGTTGTTAGTGCAAATTCGGTCAATGTAACGTTTGATGGAATGTAATCACACTAATGGGTAATCTTGGATGTGCCAAGAGTGGTATATACGGCACGTGTATGGGGCACAGCCACTATAGCATTGTACCGAGTTACATGTGTATGGGTCAGCCCAAATAAAGGCTGACGCCGTGTTCGAAAAGAAGTTTCATTTCAGATATAAATCGTGGAGTTAATTCGACTCTTGTCCATATATTTGCTGGCAATAATTGCGGTGTCTGCTGCACTTGATATGGCCTCAATATACAACAGAGCTCATAAAGAGCAGCCTGAAATCTCTTCTGGCATTTGCAAAGTCCACGCCCCCTCGCGGCAATATCAAACGAATCTCATGCTTAACACCGCCGGAATTATCAAATTAAACATCTTATTGCTTGTCAAGTTATATGCACTGCAGCCAACGCGTGTACCGTGTCTCCAGCTGTGCTCAGAAGAGTTATCTCCGGCGTGTGATGAATGATATATGTGTCCAATTATGACCACTGTGGTCAACCAGCAGAGTCGTTCGTCATGGACATCATCTCTTCGCGCCTCAGAACGTCACCCGAGAGACGGTGGGCGATGTCGACTGAAGGCACGAGGAAGCGGCGTTCAATTCTTAGAAAGATGTCACGGAGAAACATCTGTAATTCACCTAACTATGTCAGTGGACAATGAGCAAGACAATGTAGGACAGCATGATACATGGCAGCGAGACAGCGTGAGGCAAAGTGAGGAATATGTCCCGGTTCACATGTTAGAGCGGCAGGTGCATTACCCCCTCCCCCTGCCCTTCCACGTCTTGCCAATTATCCTGATCCGCACGAAATCAAGACATGAATCATTGAAGCTGTTTGCTTACTCTTCCGGGTGGACTTGAAAAGAAGATTTCTAAATGCATAATTCTTGTTGCTCTGCTTGAATGGAATGATTTAGCGCCCCTCCGTTGCCCGCTCTAATTCACCTACTAGTTAAATGTTGGTTTTGACTCTCTCCGCTGTGACCCCGAGTGGCTGCTGCACAAAGGTGATTGCATCATTCGATCTTTCTGAACTTTTGTGGTAAGTCACCCATCACAACATCAAAAAAATCGAAATCGAATAACTTTCCAACTTTTATTAAATATTATTACTATTATTATTATTATTATTATTATTATTATTATTATTATTATTATTATTATTATTATTATTATTATTATTATTATTATTATTATTATTATTATTATTATTATTATTATTATTATTATTATTATTATTATTATTATTATTATTATTATTATTATTACTGGACACCATCAAAGTGCTTGGCCTTGTGAGTGCATTGAGTTCAGAGGAGACTTCCCAGATGCGTCGTTCAAGATTCGTTTTGTATAATGCATAAGGAGACCGACGAGGCCAGTTGGTCTGTGAAGTGTGTGATTAGCGAAACAAGCCACTTGAATAAAATATGCTCTTTGGATTAAATTCAACCTGAGATGCTTCGTGTAACAGGGTGTTAAAGTGGCCACCTCCCATGATGTCCTGCCAATGGCCCAAGATTAGGCTAGGATTGTGCGAAATGTTAATGCACGGTCGATCAGATGTTGCGATAAATGACAAAAGAACCATTGCTTCAGCAGTCTAATTCGCCGCAATTTATTTTAATTTATTTTAAAGCGGTTAATTTAGTCACATTATGCATCAATAACTTCAAATGGATCAGGCGGAAATTGGGAAAGATTAGTTTGAAGGATGCGTCGATCTATACCAAAAGACAAATGCTTGAAACCAGCCAAGTAAGACCATCATGACGTAACATTGAACTTATCAATGGCCGATACTGTCGATGTATAGCGAGAGCAAGCATAGCATTCACAGAGTTGTCATTTGAACCAATACCCGTACTAATGGTCACGCACTGTTCTTGTGTTGGTCCACCTCAGGTGAATGAATCTGGACAAATGACCGTGCGTGATGACCACTGAGAAAAGGCAGCTATAAGAGCGATAATACTGATGCATAATCAGTCACCGGTGGCGTGTTGCGAGACATTTCCTTGTTGCACGCATTTCTGCTTAACAGTGTAATGACGGAAGATTTCACTCGAGACAAAGTCTCATCTGGATGTCGCCACTCAATGCATCATGTGGTTCATGTCAGCAAAGAAACGCAAAAGTCATTAACAGCTGAAATCGACAAATATGGCGCTTTTTGTTCGGCAAATGAGCTGACAATTCTCACGAATAAAGAATATGCACAGAAATACAACACATCCCAGATAATTATTGGAGCAATATGCTCGCGTTATCTGTTTGGTCTAAATCAGAAAAGAACGTTGATTTGGAATCATAAAAATGCATCCCTAGCGACATCAAAACAAAAGTATCAAACGAGTGTATCTCATGCAAAATGTTCTAGCTGTAATTAATTAGTTAATTAGATCAGTCACAATGCGCCGCGAATGACAAATGTTCTCCGAGCCATTGCCGTTCTTCTTCAAGCAGGGTATATGTGGAATCAAACCGACCGAATGGTCGAATCATCTGACTCTGATGTAGGTCAGTAAAGCAAACGCTCTGATTGGATGAGCAAAGGTCAATGTCCCTTCACCTTTCTTGAGATTGGGCATCATAAAAGACAACGACTGTGACTTAAACGAGGCGTCTCGAATTAATCAATACACAAAAGAGTTGATGCTCTCTGAACCGCCTCCGCGATAACTCTTTGAATAGCATCGTTGAGTACTAGTACCAGGCTTTGCTCTATGCCAGCGGACTGGTATATCTGAGACGCACTATAGTCACTATTGAAATTATATTGATTAATATATGACTTTTGGAAAGCAAAAGACCAACGGCTTCACGTAATTCGGCGGTACACTGGAGATGCTTATTCCACGATGAAATCTTGTTAAGTTGTTTCACAAAATGGGAATATGGGTATACTATTAACTGTCCCTATCTTACGAAATTCGACAACATTACCCTGAGAATAGCGTTCTATCTCGTGGGTGGGAGGTGGGCGGGACGCTGTAATTGCAGTACACATGAATGACACAATCGGCGATTGCGACTCTCACGCTGATTGAGTAAATGCGTCTTTGGGGTGAGCAGCTCAAACAGAGATTCCAGTGAATCTTCCCCACGTCTGATTGCTGCTTCCTGGCTGAAGAAAGACGTGGGCAAGATTTACACGGCGATCCAGCATTCCCCACGTGTGGTTAAAATAAGAGTACATACATTGCTCAATGTTTTACTCGCAAACATCGCTAACGAGGCTAAATTGTGCGAGAGGGGACGCTTGCAGGGTCAGAGATGGCGTGTCTTGTGCTCCATTGCAGGTTTAGTTGATTATGCAACATTGCGCCACCTCCGCTAAGCCTCCTTATCCCTTAAGCTGTCGTGAAATGCCGATAAGGAAGCAACGAAAGCCACGCCTCTCTTGGTCAATGATGGTCAAACCACGCGGCCCCACCCCACAATGCTCTTAATTTAGGAGGTCATTTGCCAGACTGGCTTAAGTTAATTGTTGCTTAATCAGCGCGAATCGTGCGAGGACTCTGTGATGTTTAATTATGTGCTCGTGAATACTGAAAATGTGTTATATCCGCGTTTCTGCAAACCTTAATAATCATCACAGGTGCGAAATTCCCTCACGTACCTTCATATATTCTTCTCTTGAGTACAACCCATTTGTATGCTTTCCCAAACACGTTTTCAAATTTTCTCTCCCAGAAACACCTGTTGTATGTGATGGATCGATGCTTGACGGTTAGCACAGGAAAATATTACGCACTTTCTTTAGACTATAGTGACTACACAGACCTAATTTCTGAAACCCAAATATATATAAAAAAAGACTCCCAAAATTTATGGCACAAACACGTATACACGTATATGAAGATGAATTACTTCTCTAAAGGTTGATAATGTCTTCTATTATTCAGGGTCTCTTGCCCTTAAGACTCTCTTTCGTGACAGCATAGATGCTGACCAGAAAACTATATTCTAGACTTAAGGGGGTACGCATAAAAAGTTGAAACCATGGATTTCTGCCAAGGGTTGACTTGAACACAATTAGGTTTTATGTCTGTGGGTGAATAGAGGAGGGTAAGGGGCTAATTTGGTCATCGTTGTAGAACTCAGATCCGTCATCGTCAGCACATAGAAAGCGATGACATGGAATATCCAACCGACCTTATATAGGCATTCATCGCAAGTTTAGGACGCTTTTATTGTTATGCATAAGTATAAGAGTGAGAAAACGTATAACTGGATCGACACGTCTCTGCTTATTGCCGAGAATAATTTGTCTTGGACTGGATGATCCCTCCCCCACCCGCCGCCCTCCCACTTTTCCTCGCGAGGCTGCAACCCCATCAACGAGATAATATATCTCGTCGTGTATAGATAATTATGAGTGACATGGAATAATTCAACAGCATCGAACAATTTCTGACATTAACATTGCTGTCTACGATATTTCATGGCGCATATCACATACGCATAAGTGTGTATATCTATGTGAGAAAAAACACTAGCCCGATGCTAAAAGGTGGAACATATGATGCAACGTTCTCTCCCTGCTTATGGTCGCCTAAAAGCCAGGCGGGTTTTTCGTCTTCCTGTTTATCCAGAATGAAACATCGAGTCCTCCATCCTCCTCGGTTGCAGAAGTTCCCGATGTCGATTGTCTTTTCTCTGAGCGTGCAATACAATCATTTGCTCAAACTCACAATTATGGTATTGGAGTAGATGTTTACTACAATGCCATACACGCTTTGAGGTTGTAATTTGGTGACATCAAAGAGCAATCAATCTGTGATCATACTGTTCATATCCTGGCCGTAATAATTCTACCCTTGGAACAATTTTCTTGTCAACTTGGACCTTGTGAGCATCAATTTTGTCGACAGATTCGAAATTACCTGCCGAAGATTTTGCCTACCTCTCTCTACCGTGCAAAAATAGAGAGAGAAGGGAGGGGGAGGGAAAGAGGTAAAACCTCAATTGGCTTCACTTTTGTACCAGAGCACCTCACGCCACGCATGCCAAGAAAATATCCCGTTTCATCACTTGAACTTGAATTGCACCAATCTTTATAAAACCTATGTAGACGGGAGTTCTTGCATAATAGAAGGCAACACCCCTTCTCCCTCGGTTTCAATGGTTACTTTGGGTACAAGGTACGCACAATAAGGTACCTTTGAAATTCCCTCCCACGTGTTTGCACATCACCACGTGATCTCACCTCGTGATTACACTATACAGTTCAACACGCATGCGCCGCTTATACTTTTAAGCATTCTTATAATGAGGTATGCACGCGTAACATTAAGCCAAACAAAAGCTGTTTCTTTAAACTTTTCAGGAGTTCCAAGATGAACTTCCTTTCATGCTCACTCGCTTTTTTTTTCGCGTCTTAATATTGCGTCGTATTTTGCGTCGGGAGCGCACGATCTCAATTGTTACATTAAAACTAGAAGAACTGCCTTGCAATCATCACTCCTATTTTTTCTTCGTGTTTCCTTTCAAAAAAAAAAATATATATAAAAAAATAATAAAAAAAAATAAAAAAAAAAATTTACAAAAAATATAAAAAATGCCCGTGCAGAGGTCAAGGATTTTTCTGATAACATGCAGTGCACGATTGGACAATTTCTTTTGTTTTGGAACTTCTTTTTGCACTGCGTTTTTACAGCTAATACTAATACTTCATGTGCGTTTGCTGTGGCTATATCGCCAATTCGCGGCATTCGTTGAATAGGATTTAGCTAGAAATTCTGACCCAAGCGATTGCTTAAGTCCTCGTGAACGTCCGCGAGTTGATGCTGAATTAATTCACCAATACATTCGTATATAACGGACACAGAAAGAATGAGATTTCGAGGTGTACCATTTGGCAATTCGGAAAAACCCACTACTACTACTACTACTACACACACAAAGAGAGTGTTCTTCGTTGCTTTCAGACTAAACAATATCAATCTACAGTTCCACACCGATGGACAGCGTTGCTTCAGACAATGCATCATTACTGAGCGCTGAATGGACGTTTTATTCAAGATCACTCAGCTCGCGGTGGTTGTAATAGTTGATCAACCGGCGAGCATCCTGATATGGATGATTAGATAATCGCACCCAAAGGATGCAGAATTGGGTGCAGAAAGAAGGCAGTTTACTGCTCTCAGAAGTCTGCTTATCGGCTTTATTCTACTGACATCAAAGAGCGACGATGCGAAAGTTCGCGATAAACGTTGGATCAGCCATTAGGCCAACAAATTCATTGCTCTCATTTATGGCTTAGGCGTGGCGAGTACTATTTCCTAACTGCAAAATACCGAAATATTTATATGCATCTTGCAACAATCAATGAAAAGCACCAAAAGGTTATTATTATTATATCAAGCTCCTTTCGAAGCATACAATTCGCCTAAATATTCTCTTACCTCTGATTCGCTGTAACTTTTCAATCCATTGCTCGGCCCCTTCGGATTTTCGGTTTGAGCTTGATCTGATTTCAAAGGGTGGTAGAGCGAGACTGACAGCCAACAGGGTGACTAAGCACGCGACCAGGAGCCACAAGGCGGACGATTGTTGTGAGTACATCCTCTTAGCTTTCGTTATTCTCCGCAGTCAGAGTGAATGGAAGGTGCGGTGTCGCACCCGCACTTTATGTGCTGGCTCGGTCCCCTCCCCCCATTGGACGAAGCCAAACTTTGTGTAGGAGGGTAGGGGGATGACGTCACGGAAATTCATGTCATAACACTCCCCCTCTCTCCTCTCTCTCTCTCTCTTTCTCACTCTCTATGCCTTCTCTTGTTTTACTCCTTTTCGACAAATTGCTTCAACAGCTGTCGACTATTGAAATGTCGCGTCTCGCTTACTATTGTTGGTTGTTGTAACAGTGTATGGTTATGTAACTTGTATGACAAAGACAATGGTGTTTTGCATTGGGGAAAACATACCGTAATTAGATTCTTGTATCTCTGTTTTGTAGATTAGCTCATTTGGCCTTTATGGTGAAAATTGTTCGTTACATAAATAATTATCCTCTTCTTTTTTTTTTTCTTTTTTTTTCGTTTGCTGATGTTACCCTAGATTTGATGACTTAAATTAATTTGACTTGATTTAATTTGACTTAATTAACGTCGTGTGGCTGGCAAGCGATCTTCAAAAAATGACGAAACATGCAACGCTATGGTTTGGAGAAATTGAAAGTGAATTCGTAATTTTGTGGACACAATATCAGTTATTCAATTACCTTCACTTATGTCGCGTTATTGTGATTAACCAGTTTCAACTTATGATTTACCCCCCCCCTCCCCCCCTTGAAGATGATGATAATGATGGTGGATGATGATGATGATGATGATGATGATGATGATGATGATGATGATGATGATGATGATGATGATGATGATGATGATGATGATGATGATGATGATGATGATGATGATGATGATGATAAGGTAAGTTAGCATCACCATTAGACCTTGGTTAATTAACCGAATCTTCTTCAAAACAACAATAAACAATAACTGTGAGTCATAAGAGTTGATGGGGGTTATGCCTTTACCCCACGAACAGTGCCCCATACACCCCTTCAATTAACGAGGCATCACAAGAGCATGGAGGTCATCAACCTTGTGTCCTCATGTGAGGCACTTAACACCCGCTTACCTTTAATTAATTAATTTATTTTATTTTATTTTATTTTATTTTATTTTATTATTAAAGAAACAAACAGAATGTCTGTGCGCTGCCCCACCCCTCTCGGACATTCTGAGTTCTGCGTTGTGTTTGGCTGTGCTGAGGCAGGCATCGCCGTCGCCGCACAATTTCTTGTCAAAAGGGCTAAATTCAGGTGAATCTATCTTACTAGGGAAACCGGGGGTTGCTAAATATTAAAATCGTTGCTGTTCTTCCAGTTCGTGGGGCGACCTGCTACATATGAAAACATTACTCCACATTTTGTACTCTGCTTAGAAATCCTACTGCAATAATGCAACATCTCATCATATATGTGTTCCTATAACTGTAACTTTTACATCATCATTTCTCCTCTTATATCGTTATCAAGTTTAATTTTCTATCTAATAAGAAATATTAGAAGACAGAGGGTGTTTTTTTTTTTTCCGTGCATGGTGTGATTCTTTTTACTCAATCATTATCTCATTCACGCACATCATAATAAATGTTCTGGACACAGAATAATTATAATTCTCTTTTGTTGATGAAAATTATTTCAAGTACAGTAACTCCTGCGCACGCATAATTTGGCACGCGCATGCGCACCAAAGCAAGGTAAACTCAACTGGAAATCTCAATTCATCTGCTATGTGCACATAATCTCTTAACGTTGCATATAATTATATTTTAAAAAAGTGAAGTGAATTTTAAAGTCTGGAATCACTGGAATCACTGCCGCACTGCCGCACCCCATATAGCACCCCGCAAAGAAAACACATAAGCACTCAGCGAGCTATGATCACAAGCGGGCATCAACAACGGAGCACTCACTTAGGCAATGACATAAATCCATCTTTGTTCAACCAGGTACCACAACTCGACACTATGCTATTTGTCATGATGTGGTTAACATGAGGGCCTATCTCCCTCCGCACAGAAATTACCGTGTGCTATTATTTACCATGTTTACAACAATAACAGAAGAAGAAAAAATATTAAAATAAAAAAATATATAATATAAGTATCTATAAAATATAAAAACTTCTGAATAACAAATTGGCGAGTAATTACTGGGCAGTATGAAGTTTACCGCTAACATTTAGTGGAAAACATTTAAGATCGAGTTTTAAAAAGTTAAAATCGAGGTATCATTGTACACCCAAACAACCAACTGCGATCTGGCAGAAACTAGAAAGATCTGGAAAGACCATCATAGATATAGAAAGAGAAGAATGTTTAATTTCCTGTTAATACCAGTTGAGATCATCGTCAAAGTGAGTTGACGAAATAGCTGCATGATTATTATTCTTGTAGAGGAAACGACCTGTCGACAGAGGGTAAATCAACACCGTGATTTTCTCGCGGATTATACACAGACGATTGCAGCATTTGTCGAATACGAAGAAAGATAGACGCGGCGACATTGCTCACAATATGCTATTGATCGGGATCAGGAGAACTGCATGAAGTTCGAGTAAGTCGGGGTGTACCTTTGTTTGACTACGACGCATGCGCGATCATTAGTGGTACAAAAATGGCGTGAAGTTTGCGTACAGAAATGAGTCTGTCTGTGCTCTGTCCCAAGGCTGTCCTCGGTCCTCATAAGGTGTTACACGCAATGTCCTCCGGTTCAATGTACCCTATTCATGGATCACGCTCAGCAAACGTCGTTCAGTTCCTTTGAGATTGCTCATCGATTAAGGGTTGATTGTAAAGATTCGCGTATAATTACGCTGTTAGCCTAATTAATTAATTCACCACCAGAGTGCGCATATAATATGGCCCAATGACGTACTTTGACTGCACATAATTATACCAATGAAATACAATTCCTTCAGTTCTCTCGAGGTAAGAGAAGAAAAAGAACTACAGACTGCAATAGAAATAAAACCATTCCTGTTAAATTATTTGAGTGCACGTGATGAAATGGCACAGCCCTTAGAATTGGCTTCATCAATGACGCCGTTATTCGCAGTTATAGTAGAGTTTTCACGCCCAGCAATGTTAGAGTTGCAGCAACGTAAGCCTGGGTTAGTACAGGAAGTCCTCGTTGTAATTGCATCTTCGAAGCAAGTACAAAATGCGCTTATCTTTTTATTGCTTATATTCCGACTGGAAAGGACACGTAGCATCCGGCCATTGTATCAAACTGGAAAAAAAAGTAGCATTCTGTAAGCGGATCATATGAAATAGATCTTGCATAATTGATGTAAATTCCAAGGTAGTGGCCTTTTTGTTTTGGTGGGAAAACTTGAGACAGGCAACAGAGGTGTGCATTTGAGGCACACTATGCTTTGATACATCTGGGTTAACATTGTAACGAGTTGTTGGATTCAGGGAAAGGCGCTTCCTTGTTTGGAAGAGACGCAAGTGAGCATATCATCAATAACCACGCTGTCTTGGATACATATGAATGCTGTTTCCAGTGAATTATGTGCTTCAATGTTGCTATTCAATTCCTTTGTTTGGTCTGTACACCCAAGTAAGAAAGCGAGAAAGCGATTGAAGCTGTGATTTGTCGAGAGGGGAGGTGCGATACCATCTTACAGGTGGATATCTCCATGGTCATGAGACTCACTACTGTTCACGGTGGTATGATGTTTGGTAAACGTTGTGCAAAGGTGAGTTCTTGGTGACCATTGTCCAGGAGATCTTACACGAGTGACCACGACGCGGACGAATCCCAGATGACTGTCCAATGTCCTCGCGAGAAATACGTCTGCTTGTTTAAAAATTGAGATTGGCGTTTGACATATATACTGATTTGATGATTGAAAAACCAGGTGACAAGAATACTTTCTCAACACCTGATCACATTCTTTATGGAGTGCATGACGCGAATATTGCAAGTACGAATGCCACTCTATTACCATTCCTTTATGCGCATGTCCTTAGACTCATGAATAATTCATGGGCGGTGTTTATGGCGATACATTATGACAAACCATACGTCATTGAATTATTACCAATGGCTGATGAGGAAGCAGGCAGAGCAGAAACGCGTAGTCCGCGGTTTGTCTTCAAGAAAGAGACAGAAAAAGACACATCACATATAATTAGTACAAGATGCATTGTGGGAAGTGCCAACGGAAGAAGTCCTTATAAGCGCACGCAGTCAAACATGACACCATAATTGCAAGATCGGAAGCATTCTCTGAGCAATGGTGTGAAATGTCCTCTCGCCTGAATACCGTCTGTACGCGTTCATTGTTTGCGGAAGAAATGCCGTTGTGCAATGACAACAGCACGACTATTCCCTGAACGCAGCTGTGTGATTGCACTAACAGTGCTTCTCGTGGATTTGTCACAAACAAAGCGCCACGTTCTTCGCAAAGATACGTGGATACGTGTCTTCGCCAAAACCGCCATTATGTTTCGTTAGTTTCAGTAAGACACCGAACACGCGACAGTCGAATGATCTTTATATTTTCGTTATTCTAAGAACGACCTGATAATTCGAATTCCATTGAACGAGCTCAGTTTCGCCCTTGAAAATCGGCAGCATGATAAATGCTAATAACATTGTGCGCTCACTGGTACACGCACGAATGGCACGATTTGTTGACTTAAAAGGTCATTGTCTTCTTATCAAGCTGCTTTTCAATACTACATGACCCATTGGAATGTATAAAGTATAACATAAGTAAATTTTCCTGCCACTGAATCATGGTATTCATTTGATAAAACAATGGTATATGTAATTATTACTTGTTATTACAAATCATGTAGAATAGTACATTTAAATTTATAACAAATGCACTTAGAAGTTAGAACATAAAATGATAAATACAAGCAAACTATAATTATGACAATCAATCATTATAATGGAATCTGAAATGAAAATGAAATAAATTTAGTAGAGATACATTAAAAAGAATTTAATTGTTGTACTTTTATTAAGTTTAGCTATTTATAATAATAATAATAATCATCATCATCATCATCATTTATTTTTACAGCACATGTACGAAAATGTGAAATTAAAAGGAAATCATGTAAACAGGAAAAATAACAAAGAAAATACACAGAAATATTAATAATTAGCAAAGCGTAATAAATTATACAGTGGAGACATAAATAATTATTCTCAAAGAAAAATGTTTTTCTTCGTAGTTTAATATTGGAATTATATTTTTTTTTATTGAGATTAGTTGTTTTACTGCATTGGAAATGATTAATTCTTCAGGGCTATCGTAATACGTCAAGCAAATTCAACAGCATAAATAAAAATAACCTTTTTTTTGTCTTTGTGGAAAAACTTAAAGAAATGAAGCAATAAATGCAAGTCTAAATTTAAATCATGCATAATGCACACACATCTCCAGGATAACTGAAGAGTGGGAGAGTGGAACACAATTATGTAACAACAATCACCGCCTTTGACTAAGTTCACTTGAGATTTTCACTTGAGGCTTTCATCACAGTATTTGTAATTTATTAGCTACAAATGGTGGAGAGATCCAGGTCAGGGATGATCGACACGGGCCACAGCACAGTTGTTCACTTGAATCAGACTGGCATCTCGATAGGATCAGCAGAAAGGGTGGACAGCACGCCCAGTTCAGACATTTTATTCGTCATAATTCGTCATCATCATGCAGCTAATATTAGAAGGTCACGTATATTTGAGGCTGTGCACTTGATTCCAGAATCTATAGGCCAAATAACAATCTTAGTACACGTATATTTAGCTGACATAATACAGCGAGACGATGGTATGTATACCTCGCCCGATTTATCTGTGCTAACGTATATTAAGAATAAAATAATGATTCGGTACCCATATCTGGATTTTTTTTTTTAAGTATAATGGTTGTATCATATGGGTCCTACCGTCATGATATCAATGCATCGTGGATAATGGTCAGCTTTTCCTGTATCTCAGTCCAACTGTAAGTCAGGACACATTTTCTCTGAATACTATAACTGCCTAAAACAGATTAACCGGCAACTCGACGTCAGGATTTGAACGACATTGTACGATGAAATGCATTGAATGCGTGATAAAATTTAAGCATATTATTCTGTGGTTTATATGTAATCGAAAAAAAAATGCTATCAGGAAACTTAACTAACCTGTTTAAATTGTCAGCTGGGCCCGTTGACACCCTCTGGCCTTCTCGCCATTGTAGACTACTTCATCAGAATCCATCTGCTCCTTCGCCCACTTCACTCGATACATACTGGCTCGTCTTTATCGGCAAGGGAGACGAAAATTTGTGAATAATATCCGCGTATTCCAATGTGAACATATTGTTTGGCGTCGATAACTGTCAGAATCTTTCCCATTTGTATTATCAAAATTATGAGCTTCGCAGTTCGCCCGCTTCGGAGTTAACATGAGAATTTCGTCTTCCGAGAGCGGAGTTCCAAGTTTGAGGTCACGTGACCAAAACCGAAGTTGGATACAATGGGGCCAATGGAAGACGCGTATCTACTCTTTGTTCTTAGTTTGTATTTCTACATTTTATAACGGAGTATACTGCGTGTAGGTGCCAACTTCCAACACTTTGTTCAAGAGACCTGGAATAACTCAATATTGTGATATGGAGTATAACACAAACGATTGTGACACAGATCTACCTCTGTATTTGATTGCAATGTTAATGCAGAGACTTTGCCGGACCATGTTTGCTTAAAGATGCAGAGACAACCATCTGGAGTCATTTTATCCATGGCTGGCCAACGCCATCAGAGTCTGCAGCTGGAACTGATCCGACAGCAGACGTGCGGCGGGGTGGAAACCAGACCTAGCCAAGATTCAATTATCCTTTCGAACAGAAGCTTGTGTGACTGCTACAGAATGCCAAAAGAATCGGAAACAACAACAGACGGGGATCGTCTAATTCCGAGATTTGCATCTATAGGGTACGAGGCCCCGTGTCAATGCTTCCATCAGCTCCGCCTTGGCCTTTCGCTATGTCGTCGGTGCGTGTTACCGCACTTGCTCAACTTGTTCAGTGCTTTGAATGCCGACCCAATTGCACTTCAATGAGGTGCTAAGATTAACATTGATGGAATTGACACCACGATCATTGTTATTTAGTAATTCCTGTGACGTTTGTTTACCTTCGGTACCGTTCCATGAAAGTAGCACAAACACTTTTAAAATGCACTCAGCAATCTTGTTTAGAGCTGTCACAACGGCATTTCAAAATTGCCATTTCACACTGACGGTGAAAGAGAAATACTGACACGCACAAAAATAGTGTTCTCGATTCCTGTAAAATATATATATATACATGTATATTAAGTGAAGTAAGCTCAGGCACATGTTATAATAACACAAGTGAAGTAGGCTAATGCAATAATCATTACATAAGCGAAAAAGGCTAAGACAACTTTGCGTCCGGATATCGCAGCCAATCCCCCCTCCGCCACATCATGGCATAAAATAAATAATACAATAAATTGATTCGCTTGTATAACACAACTATAGCTTCGCTTCTATGCAGTGGTTGGTCCGTTCACGAAGATGGTATTGTCATCAAGGCTACCCCCGCCCCGCCCTTCCCAACTTTGTTTTGGGGTCGCAGAGGTCCAAAAAGAGAACAAAGTCTCGATGGCTTTCAACCGTTTAAGTAAGGCGGAAAGGTGTGAAAAGAGGGGACATCCGACTGACCTCAAACGATAGCCACAGGTCAGCTACCTTGACCCACATCAAAGAAGTGGGTGTAAACGGTGCAGGCTAAGGTCGATGTTTTATTTAGGTCGTATGTGATGATCATAGAAACTCATGCAAATGCTGATTCTGTCTTGCTTATATGTCCGACCTTCGCAAAACAATAGCGACCATCTTCAGGGATTGAAGTGCTCCTTTTTTTTGCTCGTAGTTTGGCCTGTATGCGCCACATTCATGTAATATTATGAAATAAACCTGGATGTGTTCGCAACACCCAAGGATTCCAACAACAAGAGAAGCTAATCATCACCTCCCCCCCTTTTCCCGTTAAAACCAAAAGCTGTCCTCAATCGTCATCTTGTGTGACGTCACTGAGGCAACTGTTGAGGCATAACTGTTGTAATCCCATGGATCGTTGGTCAAAGTAAAAGTCACCCCGAAACTGCTTCATGTGAAAATATGTAACGGCGCCTCGGTCACATGGTTCTTTTTTGTTGTTAGTGGTGTTTTTTGGGGATTTTTCCCCTTAGAACATCAGTCAAATGAGTAACATCTAATTGATTTGTATCGAAATTATATCTTTATTTCGTTGTTCGGTGGTCAAAGTACTATAATTAAGCATTATACAGGTTGTCGGGTTAACATACGCCGGTCTCTCCAGAGAGGATGGATTCAACAATTGTTCGCCTCCTAAATTTGATAGCGATACTGACACCATGCGTTTCTCGTATACCCGGCTAGAAATGACACAAAACCACTGTTAACCTTATATTTTTACACCAGATGCCTTGGGAATTCCCAAGAGATAGTCATACAACCATTAAGAGCATATTGAGGTAATACCAAATGATAATTACAGTTATCCGGAGTCATTACTTGCGCCATCAGGGGAGGTTATGCTTTCACTGGCCTTTGTACATGTATAACTGTCTACCTGCCTGTAATCAGCGGCATCGTGCGTATAATTGAATGCAGACTACAACAGGGATTCACACACAAAAATGCCGTTGCCTTGGCGACACGCCTTTCCCATGTACATGCTCAATTCACTGTGCATGATTCGAAACAGCGCTAACCAAACGATTTCCACTTCCCTCAAAAACATTCTTGGTTTCATCAGAAGTCGATTGCAACGATGTCATCCGAGTGATTTAATGCACGTGTTTTTAGGTCAATTACGCTTATAGCCCATGTGTAGCGATGGCAACGGGGCATTGAAGTTAATAAAAAAAGGCGATTATCTAACAGTTAATGCATTTTAGCTGTTCAACTACCGCCGATTCCACATTGCATTATCCTAATATGCGGTAATTGAAAATTAGTCCTTTTTGCATATTTAAAATTATTCTGTTTTGCTTATTGCATAAAGCTGGATTTCAAATGAGGATAAAACAGTCGTGATCAGCTGGGGTATGATGCTCTTCGAGAAGAAAAATAATAAAACAATAAACAAAACCAGAAGTATGTAATTAGATGGCTGTAATGATCTATATCTATGATCTAGGTACAAGTTTTAATACACTGACGAACAAGTGTAGAAAGCCCTTTAGGCACGGGGTGCAATATTCAGTACATGCACAGCATAATAATGTGCATTCATACAACATGTGTATTATTAAACATATACTCGCAGCACTGTCCTCTCCACTATTCAGATGACTGCGCAACATGAATAAACGGTGCCAATTCTAGGGAACAGTCACCGGAACCTCTCACATAAACTGCTAAATTCGGTAAACGGTATATTTTCGCTAATCGACATTAACATGAACCAAAGTTCAAGCTTTGATCTTCATATCTATGTTCGCCTCTGTGCTGTGTCTCAGAACAATAAGGTTTTATGATTAATCCGAGAGTTGATTATCGTACAAAATGTATGCAAATCGGTATTCTCATGTCCTGAGATGGTATTGATTTTTCAGTGTCTAGATCCTGGTCTGGTAATACAAAACCAAATTATGAATTTCTCTCACATGGTGCTAATTACTCATGCTGGGTATGAAACAAAACTCAGGTTGATTAATGTAATTAATGAATTAACATAAAAGTCGGTACTTTTAAATATTTTTGATTAAAGTCATCAATTGTGTTTGTTTGTGCTCATTTCGTCTCAAATTCCAGATTAAATTATAGCTATTTGTTTGTTCTTGGAACCCTAAACCACATATTGTGTTGTTTTTTTCCTATGACTATCAGCTGTAACTGAAGAACATACAACACAGAGTGATAGAAGCTATCATTTGTTCATGGCAACAGGCCACAAATGAGGCCACCGTTTGCCTCATTGTGATTTCTAGTTATCAATAAAGTGCACATCGTACCATCACTCACCACTTAGTAGATAGCACATTATACCGGAGCGTCAGGTACAATATGCTTCCATCTCAAGTGTTTACAACTTCCCAATACAATCTCATGCGATGGTCATCTCAAAGTACTACAGCATCCTGAAGCACATGTCCACTTCTTGGCCATCGTGCATGCCCTAGTGGTCAAAATCTGAGCATCTCAATTGACCTGCCGTAACAACCGCGCATGGTGCATGGGACCGGAGAGCATGGGATTTTGTTGAGGAGATCCTCACGGAAAACAACGCAAGTGCTTAACGAGCCAATCACCCACGCACGAATACTTCCGCTTCCTGCACATGTGACACTTATAGAAAATGGCCACGTGGCTGACGTATTTATACGTTAATTCTTACCAAAATGTGCGAAAATTTGACAGTTCACACAAGCAATTGATTGTGGCATTTGTAACTGGGTCCTTTCATGTGGTCTTCGATGCAGCCTTGGTTGTCAAATAAACAAGTGCTACTTTTGTCCATTGTGATCGCACATGTATTGTCAACAACTCAATAATGAAATTGTTGTGAATATTGATGATAGTGCAGGATTGAACTCCCTCCTTCCAAGACAGATGCATCTCACACAAAAAAAACAACGCTTCCAAGAAATGTTGTGGAAATGTCGTCCGTATTTGTGCCGGGAAATCTTCCCAGAATTCCACCCCCCCCTCCCCCTCCCCGCTACCTCAACTCTCCCTGCTTGCGTTGCATTTTGATTCTCATGAGTTGAACGTCACGACACTTTTATAGAAAAACGACACATTTTATAGAAAAAGATAAAAAATACGAATCGATCACATTTTTATGTGAACGTGTTTCAAAGGGTAGCCCCAGTGTCCCTCTACTGCATAGATATGGAGGTTGGCTAGTACAAATAAAATTGGACATCTCCCGTTGTGAAAAAAAAAAAAAAAGTTATAACGGATCACCTAAGTGAGTGACCCGCAGTTTCGCACGAATTATAAATACACTTCTTCCCCAACATAATATTCATACTAAATTATAGTGCAAATTAAAAATACAGAAAAGATAAAACCGAGACCAAATTTACTAAAGATTATTTCTTTTGTGCAAAATATTAACGTTTTTGGTTTGCCGAAACCGGAATCTGCGATAATCGCGTGAACGAATGACAGGGTTGCCATGGCTACAGGCCACACGTAAAGACTACTTTTCTTTTTTTATTTTATATATTTATCACACGATTCTATTTTATTTTATTTATTAAGCTTCACGCATGCAAAAATAATATGTACAATAAAAACAATGCATGCAACAGCATGGCAGAACAGGAAAACCTATAAGAACTAAACCTATAAGCTTAACAACAACAAAAAATACAATGGCAACAAAGAATATGTGTCAAGGAAATTAGGTTAAAATCAAGTATGGTAAAAACCATTGGTAAAAGTCCACGTGCATGAGTTATTGACATCATAAAAACACATTTTGTTCGAATAAAAAGATAATAGTTTTGATTTAAAAATGGACACAGATAAACATGAGCGAATTTCAAGCGGTAAAATATTCCACAAACTCTATTAAAATAGAAATTTATAAAGGAATCAGTCCTTGGGGTTTGCGTCAAAAGCTCAATGAACGAACCCAAATGCAGTCGGGTATTAAAACAGCGTTTTGCAACTATAGAAGTAAAATCAACATTCATGGCACGGTTAAAGTATTTGAATAAAAATAAAAGATCAGTAATTTCTCGTCTGAACGAAAGAGGTAGAATTTCAAGAAATTGACATAGCTCAATGTAAGATAAGTCAGCATTATTTAAAATAAAACGTGTCATCGATCATTGGACGGATTCAATTTGTTTGACTTTACTTTTAAGATGAGAAGACCAAACAGGAGAGGAAAAATCTAAATGGCTACGGCATAGGGACATAAAAAGAGAAGATTTAACATTGACTGGTGCATTAAAACCATTGGTTTTAATGCACTTGCACTAGTACTGATTTAATGCACTAATTCTTAATTTTAATGCACTAGTACGTTTGACTATGCAGCACATCTTATTGCATTTTAAAATGGTAGACTCAATGTAAGTTGAAAATGACAAAGTTTGATCAATGAAAACTCCAAGATCTTTAAAAACATTGACATGGTATAGAATAACACCATTCATCGCATACTTAAAATGGATGGGCACATGTGATCGAGTAATCAATTAAACCTTGCATTTGGATGGATTAAAGGACATTTGCCAAATAAGACTCCATTCGTGCACAGCATTCAAGTCTCTTTGTAAAAGCTCACAATCATGAGTGGTATTTATAGATTTAACACTTGCTGTCATCAGCGAATAAGGCAGTTGTGCAATGTAAAGTTTTATACGGCATGTCATTTATGAAAAGTAAAAACAATAGTGGACCTAAAATAGAGCCTTGTGGAACACCAGAAGGAACCCCCAGCCAAGTTGAACTCTTCCCTTCAACAATAACACTTTGCGACCGCTCAGACAAATAGCTTCGAATCCACACTTAAAAGGTTGCCATCAACACCATTAAAATGTTTTTTGAGTTTATACAATAAAAGTTTGTGCGAAACACAATCAAAGGCTTTACTAAAATCCAGAAATACAACATCTATTTGACCACCTTTATCCAAAATAGAACCAATGCGATTATAAACATCCAATAATTGACTTGTGCATGAACGCCTTTTGCAAAACCCGTGATGCAGAGGATGAATAAAGCTGGATTAAAGAGGGTACATGTGGTTGAAAACACAACGCTCCATAACTTTGCAAACAATACATAAAATCGAGATTGGTCGGTAATTAGACACAACAGATTTATCCGCCTTTTTAAAAACCGGAACAAGTTTTCGTGAGCGATGTCCCATCTTGTTTGTAACCTCCATGTTTATACTCTACCTCATACAGTGTGACGTCTTGAAATTCCCTTATTCAAGTTTTAGAAAAAAAAAACTGTTAAAATGGCGTCACTTTCAATGTAGAAGAGTATCCTTTAATGGAGACAAGCAACACAATAAGGGTTTCGTTAGAATGACGCTGTGGCTTGCTCACTCTATAACAATTCTGTTGATAATAAAATCGGTGACCAAGATGGTCATTAATTTTCACAACAGATGGATATTTACTCATTTATGAGAGAGCCAAAAAAAACGAAAAACAAAAACAAAACAAACAAAAACAAAAACAAAAACAAAAACAAAAACAAAACAAAAAGAAGGAAAAAAAGATAGCTGCAATCATTTGTTTGAAATAAAACCTGGAGAGTACTTAAGAGTTGTTTTGACCACACCCTCCTAGGCTAAGAGCCCGAAATGCCTATGCCACCTCCGGAATTAGTCGCGCACGGCATAGCGCTATCCCTCAATCCGTCTCGTTACCATAGCACCAAGCATGCGTGCTCCACATCCCGCTCCTCGTGCCTCCTCCGTATTAGCCCCCATCTTCCGTTCCTCCGAGTCAAAGTTGCGAATTTAAGCCAAGGAAGATGAAAGGAAAGCGTAATGCAGACGCGAGGCTTTTTTTTCTCCTTTTAACCGTTAATGCTGGCGTTAATCTCACTTTCTCTGCCTTTGGATGAACTCTCTAACTGACGCCGTTCTGATGCATGCATGTAGTGAGAAGAGTGCTGCAAAATGCATGTGTTGCGGGGTGCCAAGCACGCTGAACCCTTTACAGAGCACATGTATACACATGTGGTGTATTGCTTATACAGTGGTTTGTGCTGTGTTTCCATCTGAATTGCGGCCCCACTGCCTTTACTTCTGTATTTACTATTAAACTAGACCTACTATTAGTAAACGCGACCGGTCAGTTCCTACAAACATTCGGTTTAGAGTTCTTAGTGAGGGGTTGGGTCCTTCGAGTCTCCTAGCTTATACCCACCACTGACAGTCAATTGTGCCATTTGCAATTTTGATGGACGATTTCCAGTCGTTCGAATTTTCTCGGAACGGCAAAGTACATTGTAGTGGGAAAAACAATAATTCCCTTGATGTCGAACCCAATTTAAGCACAACACGTCAGGACTGGCGAAATTCACACGCGGACCACTTTATTCGGGATCTTCTTTTCGTCAAACGCTTTTTTGGGACAAAAAA
The DNA here is from genome assembly GCA_000328365.1 of Capitella teleta. Classification (NCBI taxonomy): domain Eukaryota; kingdom Metazoa; phylum Annelida; class Polychaeta; family Capitellidae; genus Capitella; species Capitella teleta. The sequence goes on from KB302196.1 coordinate 642,256, forward strand.
AAAAAAAAACAAAAACAAAAACAAAAACAAAAACAAAAACAAAAACACACACAAACACACACAAACACACAAAAACACACACAAACACACACACACACAAACAGACGAACAACAGAATCAATGAAAAATATTAATTTGAGATTAATGAAAATACGAATGAAGATCTTGAAATGGACATGCATGTAAAAACCACTAGATTGTGCTTTCACGGACATAACATGATAACATGACATGATGGTATTTTACGGCTCCATCCAAACCATTCGGATGATACGAGCGCCAGAACAGAAGGCCCGGGACCGGGATTTCCCCCCACTCATATCGATAAATACCCAAAGGTTCTTTTTACCACCATAGACAGTAGTACACAGCGCCCGGCCTTGTTGCGCAGTTGTGCAGCATCGCAGATTCACCAAAGAATTACAATTCACAATCATAACACGCCAGTGGCCTGACCGGATATCTGAACCTTATCTCTCCTACCTGGATGTGAGCTCACTGATGTTGTCAGTCCAGACTGTTCACAGTCACTATAAGGCATCAAGAACGGGTTAACCCACGGTAGACCTCGTTTCTTCCGCTTGACGACTCAGTTGCCCTGTCGTTGATACACTGCATCCGATTGGCGATTTGTGAGCCTTGGATCAACTTCACCTTCCAGTAGGCGTCTGCATATTACCCTTCAGGAAGCCGTCAGCATTCCCAGAGTGCAGATTTTTCAAAGGTCTGCATATTCTCAAGTAGATCACTCGTTGGAATATATTTCCAGTCAATTGCATGGTCCATCGTAGTCATCTTGTCAAAGGAGTACTCGAAATAATATTTACCAGGATTCATGGATTTACTCAGTCAGTATTTACTGGTGTGTACTATTCATGGAAAAAAAAAAGAAAGAAAAACAAAAAAACAAAAACAAAAACAAAAACAAAAACAAAAAAACAACAACAACAACAACAACAACAACAAGTGAAAATGGATCGCGCACGGTTTGAAAATGAAGAGAATAGATGATTCGCGCACTGCATGTATATATATAGATTATACTTCTAGACACAACCATGGATTAATTAATGGTTAAGCAGTTTGTGTTTCTTTTCCACCCAAGAATAATACATCTTAATAACACGATATACAATGCCAATATAGAAGGAAAATTTAGGTCCACATACATGTATCTCGGAACAGAGTATAATGAATGCATGGTGCTCTTCGGCAGAATAACTATTCAATCCAACTCGTATGCGGGCAGTTGGCACAACATCAACCTCTGCGTTTTTCTTTTTACTGATGAGTCTATATAGTTGTCTTGGACTAATTCCACGAGATTTATTCAAAGCTGGAATCATTGCTTACATTGGGGAGAACTCATTTGACGCAGCGGTCAAGCGGCGAGTACGCGGAGTGTGTGGCACTTTTTCATATGATATTACTCACTACTTTCCAAAAGGATCGCATACTGTTTATGATAATTAATTTAACAGTGCACATAGCTTCTTCGGCTTCATTAACAATACATGACATCGACACCTTTTATAACTCAGTGAGATCAGCTGACATCTCCATACCTTCAGAATAATGATTTGATTGGCAGAATGACTGAAAGAAAAGCACATTTCACGAGGTCTGTCATATTTTATTTGTGCATTTCATTTCGGAATGATCGAAGGCTTATTGTTTTGGTGATTTATAACACACATTTATTGATTATATATAGTGAACAAGATATGTGCACATTTTTCAGTTGAAACCTTTGTCAGCAGCGAAATGCAATTTCCTTTATTTGAGTCAGGCACCACAATAGATATCAAGTCATAGATATTGAGACTAGCTTCATATACCATGCCAGATAGGATAATCTCCACGTTGTGAAAAAAGGTCATTCCCATGTTGTCATTGGAACCATCAGCGCATTATATTGCATAAATATAAGTACATATTTCATCCGATATAAAACTCAGACTACCACGTGTTTAAAAAGTACAGAAAATGTGAAACCAGACCCACGTTTGTAAACAGGGTATTAATTTGATACCAAGTCGAGCATTTTTTCACAGCAAAAACCAATACTGCGATACATTTGTATTTTCCCTATTTTGGTACATCATTCATTTCACTCAATTTCACATGATGTCGTCATTCGGAATTCCCAAGATGACTCACTCACAAGGCGAGGCGAGTGAAAATGAATTCACAGTATTCGCTGAATACGATCAATTGAACCTTATGTTACTATAAATAACAGTCAATGAGATACGACTTTCTACCTCAGATGCCATCCAGCGTGCCTGCCACCGTAAATGTGATGATCTCTGGCGCGAATTTAACTCCCAAACGATAGTTCACAATGCGTTATGATTTCGTGCTATTTCGCAAACGTTATGCATCCGTAGTTTCTTCGCTCCGTTTCTCAATTGACTCTTTAATGAATGATTCTCGGACAGTTCATCCGAATTAAGTGTATGTTTCTGGCTTGGTGAATTTACCACTGCTTCCCAGAAATTTACTGTTGAACAGCAACGAGATATTATTTTCAGCTGCAACTCGTTGGCCCTGATACTGTTCGGTTAAAATGAATCAGGATCTACAGAGCGGTCTCATAGACTCCTTTGACGACACGTTCACACGCAGTATTTCATCTCATTCGCAATGAAAGCCCGTATGCAATCTGCAGGCCTCACCTTTATGCAATATCGAGTGTTTATATTTGGATCACATTGCTCCAGTCTTGAGAAAATGTATCAAACGAAATAGGCGTTTAAGCCAAAGAACACACTATTCAAAGGTACGTAAATCACTCCCTTCAACCCAACCCCCTCGCACTCCCCCTCCCTACCTCCCCTCCTCTGTCGGGATCAAGTGGCAGTTCATTCCGTGAACTAATTGATCGGAGGCCTCCGAGTGCCTAGCAACCACTGCGCTTCGTTTTGTTAGCAGAAGGAGTCAATATCATCGATATGCCGCTGTAAATCTCAGTCGCGGCCACCTTGCGAGATCAACCAGGTCAGTGTTCATTCATAGATGATTCTAATGACTTTTTTTCGGGTAAAATTGATTATCATTATAAACTGCTTCTATCCACGCTATTCAGCTCTTTATGGGGAAGTCACACACCTGAACCCAAAAACCAATCAGGCGAATCATCCGCCACGGTTGATTGAATCCTGAATCACATGGGGACAACTGGGGTCTGGGGCTCAAAGGGGACGTCGTCTGGGCTGTGTTGGTTTGCTAGTGTTCAATGACTGATATATTCTCTATAAAGCAACACGGATTATAGCGCAATGCCTTCACCGGAGGTACATTTCAATTAACTCTACGTGTATTGTTATTATTTCTTTGGGGTATTTTACTCTGAAAATCCATGATGTACTATTATATTGAATATTGATCAAAAAGGGCTTTTTACAGATCACCCCGAGTGGGCCTTGGAGTACCCTACCAACCGTCAAAGTTGACCCTCCGCCTGAAGATATGCAGCGCCCTCTGTCCTCCAGTCTTCAGCCCCCTTCCAGGACATCAAGTGCAACTAGCAACGATGAAAGCTCCTCACTCAACTCCCAGGTATTGCCATTTTGGACACTATTCAAGATTCAAGAGATTAATTTCGACCACTGTAGGAGAGGAAGAAAAGTGCCAGGTCAAAGAGAACTCCGAAATCTACTCTGGAGAATGGTAGGACATAAATCGCGCCACATACCTTCGTGGATATTTATGTAACTGGATCATTGTAGACGGAATGGCTGTCAATGAAGAACATGCCTTAAGGGGCGAGCTCATCCACCAACTGACCAATGCCCTCAAGGACTGCTCCAGACAACGCCTCAGAGCTCTGCAAATGAGTTTGAGAAGTTCAGCGACCATGGATCACTGCGTGTCCAATAAGGACCTCGTACAAGGCTTCCAGGTACAAGAAAAATACTGAAAGAATCATCTAACGTTCTTACCATCCAGGATAACCACATCAAGATAAGCAGCAGGACACTTCAGCTGATTGCTGATGTTCTTGAGGGTTCTAGAGGCTTGAACATTGATGCTCTGTGGAAGGACTTAGCTAATGCTCAGGCTAAGACAGGTGAGGAGTTGAACTGAGGTTGCTGAGGCTAATGTTTGGTTGTAGGTCGTGATAGCGTGTTGGCGCAGAACACGCGTAACGACAAAGTTGACACTGCACGAGTACAGACGCCAGTTAGCAAGGAGCACAAAGACAGAGATTTGGTTCGTAGGCTCAGGATTCAACTGGCTGAAGCGAGGAACCCTTATGATCTCGCTGACATGAGAATGAAATGCAAGGGAAAAGATGTGAACAAAGCAGGCAAGATCAAGAGAGATGAGGTGAGTTGAATTGTCCCGAATCAGACAAAAGTGTACTGCTGTGTCTTCAGTTGCTGGAGTTGGTCACTGAATGTCAAATTCCAATCTATGGAGCTTTGCTCACTGGTCTTTTGAGTCGGTGTGATGAAGGAAATATCCTGCAACCAAGGTGGGTTTCGTTTTTCGGTAGCCTGCCCAGCTCACCCCTGATTTCTCAGCTGGCCAGAATTCATGGATTTCTTGGAGATGGCTCAACGAGAACCATCAGATGATGACTTGATGATGAAACCAAAGTCCCCTCGTCCAACTACCAGTAATTCAATGGGGTCATCGGCCAGTCTGAATGCTGAAGCCAAAACGTCCTCTGTATCAAAGCCTAAAATCAGAAACATCAGTGGCAGAATGTCGAAAAGCAAGACTTCGCTGGCAAGTAAGACCCCAGCCAACAAGACAACCGCAAAGAGATCAACTGCCCTGAAAAATCAATCAAGTTCATCCATCGGGAAAGACAAAGAAAAGACAAAGAAAGAGAAAGAAATTGGGAAATCTCAACTTGAATCCATCGAAAATGACAGCAAAGAGGCCAAGGTGAAGGCCATCCGACAGCTATCTAACCAACCGGCATTAGCTGGTCCTTTAGCCAAGGAATTGGTCAAGAACGCTTTCAACAAGGTAAATTTGACTATATTTCCTTTGATGACACCAACAATGTCGTATTATTGCTGTGAACTTTAGGTTGGTAGCAACCAAGTCGTTTTAAACCCCTGGACCAACCCTGCGAACAGGGCTTACAGAACCCTGGGAGCATATGGTTTCTTACCCCACATCCCCTCTAAAACACCCTCCCACGGCAAGTCTGAAACCCCAACTCCTGGCGAGCCTCTCAAATCTCCGCATTCAGCCAGCACACTTTATACAAGTCTGCATAGTCACGAGCCAGTATATTCCCAGTCCAATTGGAGTCTCTTATCATTAAGTGACTCCTCAAGACTTCCTGACATCAGAGCACCTCAAAGTAAAGCTGCTTCGTATGCTTCAGGTAGAAGGTCAATGAGATTTGAGAGTGACTCCACAACGATGGGAGATGATGATGTCTTTTATGACGATGAAGTCTTGAGTGAAATCGAGTACCATCGCTATGAGCCAGATAGTTCTAGATCATCTTCCTCCTCATCCTCTTCTAAAAAATCTTACGAGGACTCTGCGAACCTCACAAGTGATGAAATTTGGATGAAGCACCTGAATCGGGTTGATAAAGAATCACCGAAGGCCTTGCTTCTGCGGAGGCCTGCATCTCTCGACAGAGTTTCATTCAACACAAAGCTCCTCCCTATTGTGGAAGATACCTAATGAGTGGGAAGAAAATTTAAAAGCGGAAAAAAAACTCGTTTGAATGGAAATTAATTACATTATGTAAATAAATACATGTTGCCGAATCTCACACATTTAAAATATGATTGTTACTATGATGTATGTTCATATTATCAACTGTTGAGTTTGCATTTAATTGAGAAACACGTGTACCATTTTTAATGCTGCTTTGGATGTATAGGCTAAAAAGGAACAGTCCAGTGGTGAGTACCTCATTTCCAATTATTCTATCGCCCACCATTGCACCTCTATGTTTCTGATCGCAGCCACTGGGGAAGGAACAAAGAGGAATGAAGAGAAACAGTTGGATGGGAAGAGTGAGATCATCCTCGAAGAAACAGAAGCCCAAGGTGAGTTGGTTTTCTTGTTTATGTCTCAATCCTTCACATTTCGTTTAACCTTCAGTCAAACAGGCTCACACCGCGCCTGCTTCTCCTGTTCCCTCCAAAATTTCCTCAGCACAGAAAAGTCCCAAGGCAACAAAACCAGTAACTAATGAGAAGGGAACTACCACGATGACGATCAAAGGGAAGCATGTGACTATGCCAATCCCTGACACATTGGCGAATGCTGAGATCGTCACAGACCCACCGAAGCAACGCTTAAGCCTAGAATGGGTGTAAGTGTCAATTTTACAAAGGGTGTTTGGCTAGTGACGATTCGTCTTCACAGATATGGCTACAGTGGCAACGATTGCAGGTCAAACATATTTGTTGCTAAAAGTGGAGAAATTGTTTATCCTATCGGAAGTGTAATTGTTCTGTACAATCGCAAAGAACATTCTCAACGGCATTACCGGGAACACACACATCACGTCAAAAGGTATACACATGTATATATACAACGTTAATCTGATTAATGTATATCTAATTATGCACATGTTAATTACAGCATAGCTCTTCATCCGAATGGCATAACCGTGGCATCGGGTCAAGGTTCATCTTCATCAACTTCGGACTTGAAAGCGCAGGTACAGAAAGACAAATAAACATCGAAAAACCAAAAAATCCACGTGTCCTATCAGGATAACATGGGGTTTATCATGTTTTACTCCTATTTGGAACCATAGAATTGTGTTATTTAGACACTACGAGTGTGATATAACCTAAAAACGGTTGCATTTCAACTCAGAATACGTACATACCCATGTAATAACCTCCATTATAATTAGAAGCAAGTGTTGATATTTCATTCAAGGTTTGGTCAATACAAGGGAAATTGTAACAATGACAATACACAATCACCTGTTTGTCAACTTAGTTTGCTGTTTGTGCCAAGGACATTATGCGACCAAACTCTTTGTTTTTTAGGCACAGATAAAAATCTGGAGATGTGACACGCTTCAAACGCTGCATATTTTAGGAAGTGGCCTTGTCGAGATTGCAGTAATTGCGATATCGTTTTCAAAAGCCCAGGTATGATCATCAATCCATTCTTGTTCTATGTTCCATGCTTACCTTGCTGCTTGATGTATAGAGCTCCCAAAAAGTCATGCTTGCAGATAGCATGAAACCTGCCGAGGCTATATTGCGAGAGGTACACAGACCTTCTGATTGTGTGCATCATATGATAAAATCTATGTGGTTTTCTTCTTTTCTAGGATCGTGTCTGTGCAATTGATTCGAGTGTTGACCGAATACTGCGAGTGTGGGACATCAACAACGGACAGTTCATCGCTGAAGGCAAGGTAGAGCCAATCCAATTACCCCATCAAATAGGCCATTCATTTCTTTGCCCAGTTGAAGCTTGATCTTGTGTGTGATTGTGACTTCAGTCCAATTCACACTGACACCATCGTAGTCATTGGTAAAGAGCACCTTGGTTGGTGGTCTATTGACCCAAAATCCAAAACGATCTCCTTGAAACAAACTGCGGATTACCAGGCATGGCATCAAAGATATGCATATCAATAGCATTTAATACGTGTTTATTTACAGAAGTACCTAAGAGGACAGTTCATCACAAGTCTACTACACACGGAGAAAGGTGATTTGATCACCGGAGACTCAAATGGAACTGTATACGTGTGGGGTCGAGGAGGCAGCACTATCACAAACCTTATCAAACATGCCCACAATGTCAGTTCCAAACCATGCCACTCAAAGCTCTATATTCTGTATCCTTCTCTCAGGGTCCTGTTTTTTCGTTATTTATTCATAGAGCAAATTTAATCACTGGAGGTCGAGACTCAGCTATCTTTAGTTGGGTTTACAACAAAAATATGGACCAAACAGCTAAGATCGAGGCGAATATATTTTCACACCCTGTGCGCTGATCTTACTTTTTGTTTCATGCATAGATACCTACAAGTGAAGGAGGAGTTCGTATGCTGACTTTGCATGAAGATGTTCTTCTGATTGGGACTACCACCAACTCCATCCTGACAGCTAAGACGGCTGGTCTGGCTCTCAAGAACATTCTGTCAGGTGTGGAAATATCTCCAGTCCCTATGACTCAGGTACCATTGTTAGCAGCTCACTCCTGCTTTTTAAAGTTTGGATGATTCCATCCAGGGTCATTTCGATGTGCTGCAATCCATGTGTGTTCCAATGAGTCCTGCAAATCCCGGATTGGTCCTGACAGCGGGGCAAGACGGTAATATCTGCATGTTTGATACAAACAAGCGACAGCCACTGTGGAAGCAATTTTTGAAGGTTAGACTCTTTTGACCAATCCACGCTTCCTGTATCACACTTGACCTCACTTTAGGGCCATCGAGTTTTGTGTGCTGACATGAACACTGGAGGTACATTACTGGCGCTGGGGACCCGAGATTTGTACGTAAATGTCATACCTTTGAGTTTCAATCCATTGCATGCTAGGCTTCTACATCATACAAAATTGAGGTCGATTAATAATGATTATTTTGAATGTATGGTGCCACATGGAGATTCATGAGACGTTGCCTACGAGTATTAAGCAGGTATAGCTGCATAGCGCTTGATGCAATCTATTTGACATGTTCAATGGACAAATGGGTTAACGTAGACATCTGCAATAACTGAAAAGTTTCTTCGTTAACATCTGGAAACAAAAAAGCTTTTCACGGCTGCCAACTTATGTGGTATAATTTCACACCTCAATAACATGTTTATTATTTTCGAGTGTAGAGTCCTGGTATTCGGCGTCGGAACAAGCGAAGAGGAGGGGATAGAATTGCAGGAGTTATGTTGCCATTCTGTGAAGGAGAGTCGATCGTGCGTCATCAAACTCTCTCCCGGTACGACTATTCTTTCTCCTTTGTGCGCTTTATTGACTCGTCGTCATTTCAGAGTGTGACACTGTTGCCATGGGAGACACATCCGGTCGAGTCCATCTCATAGGGGTTGTGCAGGATGATGAAGGATCTGAGCATTGGGAAGCACTCGCCTCGTGGCAAGCCCACTCCGGTCCAGTATCGGCGGTTGATTGGTCACGTGAGCAAATGGCCGGCGATTTCATTCTCAGAACATGCTGCTCTTCTACTATAGACCTAGGATACTGTGAGTTCACCATCAATCAATCTATCAATCAATCATTCAATCAATCAATCAATAACATTATCAATAAAATAGGGTGGAGTGAGAATGGGAAGAAGATCAAAGCCATTGGTGAGATTCGGAACATGCACTGGTCATCGCATCACTGCTCCCTATTGTACGATGTCGCTGGTCAGTATAATATTTTTTTAAAGCTGGATGACGAGATGACGTCACTATAGGGATGTGGTTCAGTAAACAAGCGCTGAACGCACAAGTGACCGCTCTGGACATTCAACTTGATCGCAAACTGCTCATAATGGGCGATTCCCTAGGATTCCTAAGCCTCTTCCGCTACCCATGTCCATCGAAAGGGGTAGGAGTTGATATTTGACGCTGAATTCCAGCGCCCGATTTCATGAACGTGGATCAGCTGAGCTGGAATCAAACCAAAATGATCAAACAGTCGATAAGCTCCACTGCATTTCGGGATTAGTAAATTCCACCACTCGGTTGACTTTCACCTGATTCTGCGTCTTTGAAATTGGGTCAAATGTTTTCTAGGAAGTCCAGCACGTGTGCCGTGAATGGCATGTTTGAAACCTGTTTTAATTAGACCTTGACCTTTGTGTGACCCCAGATGACCTGCACATCCTACCCAGCACACGTTGACACCGTGGCCAGGATTAGTTGCACCAAGAGTGAATCTCGAATGTTGAGTGTGGGTGGAGCAGACGTCGCCATTTTGCAGTGGGCGATATTATAGTGCAATAAGGTCGTGCTTTCTTTTGCTGTGTTTGCTATCCTTATTCATGTCGATTTCACTTTCAGATGTTCTGTCACATTTACAGCAGTCATCGCAATGTGAGGGCGCTTAGGGCAACAACAGACGGAGCTTCTGTGCTGGTGATCGGGGGTGATGACCCAAGCATCGTGCAATGGAAAATCTCCACATTCTGATTTAATAAACACAGTGTACATATATCGATGCATGCGTGGAGTGGCTGGCTTTCTAAACACGTGTGCGATGAGACCGGCCTTCTGATACGATCAGCCAGACGATACAAATTATTTACTTAGACAGCCGTAATCATCTGTTGCGATTAATTAAACAAAAATTAGCTCATACGCTCCTCGGAGAGTACCACATATTTTGTCACACATCTCATCAAGTTTGGTGTTTCACTATAGGTATTATAGGTATTATAGGTATAGGTAATCGAAGGCGTAGAAAAGAATTTCGTCCATGTTTTGATTCTTTTCCTGACCTGGTCGATCGGGAGTGAGTATATTTTGCAGTCACGAATCATTTGTGAACAAACAAAAAAACACGCAAATGAATGACTGTATAATAGCTTGAAGTGCCAGTGCTGTGTGCTACTGTCTATGGTAGCATGCAGGATGAAGAACTCTTGACATCTGTTGAAAAGGATATGCGCTCCGGGTTTCTGCTCTGGTGCATCCCATGCAACGCAACCTAGTGTTGGTGGAGTCGTGAAATCACAATTGCGTTGCATTGCCTGCCTTGCATAATTATAGTTTCGCTGATTTGATCAATTTCAAGCGATCAAGATGAACGATAAAGATAACTTCGGATGGATGAGTTGGTGGCATTGCCTGGGGCAATGTCACCACCCCGGGCACCATTCGGAGAGTCAAGGCTTACCCCTTTACCGTGTAAATAGCTTGGTTTCTTGGGGTTTTATCGCTTGGGCAAGAAAAGAAAATAATGTGGAATATTCATAGAGATGCGTGGATTATACGGTTCCGACATTCGCCACATCCAGGATGTCCACACTCCACAAGATATCAGATACCCGGATTTCGCTGTGAGCTGTGTGCACTCGCTACACTGATTCGACAGATATTCGTGTGCATTACTCATGCAGGCATGGGCAAGTCCTGAGGTCATTTATTTTTGGTCAAGTCTGTGACTCGAACATCATGTTCTGTAGATGTAAAAACATGAGTGAAAATTGAAATGATGAAAACATAAATAATGTAATATTATAATGCATAAAATAACATTAGATTACAATCATAAAAGCGACGTGTTCACTTTCCAACGAAGAGCAGTGCCTTAAGAAACAGCACAAAGGGAGGCAACTTCATGCAACTGATTAGCACCTAGCTTTGCAAGGGTTGTTGCTTGATCAGAACGGAGTCATTGCGACAGGCACAAAAGTTTAATCGACAAAATTATTCATACTCTTGTGCAGGTGTTTGGTGCGAAGGTGTGGTACCATTCGTGTGTATTTCTACCTCGGCTGCCTGAGCGTATTGCCACGGACGGAGCTGAAAGATCTACACGTATACATCTCTAAAAGCATGGAAGGCTCTGTGGGGTATGATGCCGGTTTTAACCGAGCACTACTTGGAACAAAGAGCAACACCGATTTCATCTTTCCATTCCATGATATAGAAGGACAAAAACCGCGTTGGAGGATAGTGTCGATATTACTAATTATAGGCATAATTATTCATCCTCTATGGTTAATGGTTATATTCACCCAACTACTAGTACTCAAGTGTTCATTCAGAATCACGTGTTAGGCCCACAGATAATAATAATAATAATAATAATAATAATAATAATAATAATAATAATAATAATAATAATAATAATAATAATAATAATAATAATAATAATAATAATAATAATAATAATAATAATAATAATAATAATAAGAAGAAGAAGAAGAAGAAGAAGAAGAAGAAGAAGAAGAAGAAGAAGAATATGAATATGAATATGAATATGAATTATATGAATAATAATAATTTGAATAATAATAATAATATGAATAATAAATGTATTTATTTATAAAACACAATGGAATCATTCCAGTCAGTGTGTCCATTTGTTTGATGGATCAATACGTGCACATCTATGTTAAGTTGTGAGCTATTTACTACTAAGCTTGGTTGCATTAACTTCACGTATCTGTAATTCATACCCCTGCCAAATAAAATATCATAACGTTACACGTCCGTTGTGTTTTACCTATCGACTTTCTTTGTGAAAATCATAACGCACTCCTCAATCGTCGGCATTTTTGCTTTGCATTATGAATTGGATATGCCATTATTGGCATCGGCAACTTGTTTAAGAGCGAATCATAACGCATTTTAATAGTCTTCAGACATTGGCGGTACATGCCAGAGACTCAGAGATGAATAATTAAAGGGTGGGTAGTACATGTAATTATGGAAGATGTTCTTTTGCGGAGAGTTGCCAAATAATAAGCAGCTACGGACTATCAGAAGCCATGCAGCATTATTATGAATATAATAATAATAGATTATCGTCGCAATGCATCGTCAGCAATATCTCGATCCAACGATTTTCATTACGTGTGCCTTTCATTTCTTCACACAGAATGTGGTGGTGGAAATCATTTATTAAAACAATAGGAATTCAACAAATATTACTTTGCATGTCTCCGTCGTCATTTAGAATTAGTAGTAAAATTAAGTAAACACTAGAGCTGAAAAAAAAAAAAAAAAAAAAAAAAAAAAAAAAAAAGACCCCGTTGAGTTATGTTTAATCTTCCGATTGCTTTGATAATCTTCCGATTGCTTTGATCACATTTGTAGTATCACAATGCACCTCCGATTGCGACTCTCCCTTCCATATCAGTGTATCTACATATCAGTTGTATCTCTTCGAACTTTCCCTCTCTTACGTAACCATGACACAACTTCCTAAGTATGTTTGTCTGTCGCATATACATTCTGTTGACCGAGTCTCGAACTACACCACCGACACGCTACAGCTCGTCTAACTCTTTATTTGCCCCTCAAATCCGTAGCGATGGGTGCCTTGCCTGTTCAGGCTGATCCAGAACTGACGTAGCGTCCTTAGTGACTACGGTGTGACGTCATCGGCGTCCTCTGTTGGATTAACGGGGGATTACGTCATTTCACGCCGTTTTCTTCATGGTTGTCCCGTGGATCAGTGCGCAAAATGCTCACAGGATCTGCGTAAGGTAATTCAGCAATCGAGTTCTGATCCTATAACTGGATCAGCTGTCACGCATCATATGGTCAAGATAATACCCAGACTGGACAGTCTGCGCCACAGATAACCTACATACACACAGATGTGGGGGTGGTAACTTCAGTGTGTTCTATGGCCTGCACATCATAATTTATTATTATCGACGAAAGACGCGCGCATCATCTCAATGGCGTTATTGCGCCTTTGGCGGTTGCATAATGTGTGCAAGCACAATGAACACAACAGGCCACGTCATTCAATAAATGTCATTGTGAATATAGGCATGTAATACGTGATTCACACATCAAAGAGGCTCCCGTGACGTGTTCCGCAGCTAAATACCCAATAAGACACAACGCTTTTGTGTCTTATTTAGTTTATGACTAATTCCGAAGAAACATCCACCGTTATACCTAATTACGCTGACCGCACGGGTGACCGCTTTAGCGTCCATATGTTACAAGGCGTCTCTGCCCTGAAGGATGCGAAATCGAGACTTTGGCAGGACAAAAGGTGACGTAATGTTCCGTTACAGGCCGCCATCTGCAGCGCCAACTGTTGCCCGCTGTGCCATTAGCACAGAGTCTTTGCAAATCGACTCTGGCGTGCTAAGCAGACCTCGCACTTGAGGTCACAGCTGACCCGGGCGCCCCTCTCAACCAAAACAAAGGAGCCATTGGCCTGACACCTCCGCCTTCTCTCCGCAAAGGTGCGAAAAACAAAAGGCAGTCCTGCCACCTGAGCCCACTCGACTCGCAGGAGGCCCACGTCATATGCATCGCCACGCTGCGTTAATCCGGACTCATCTCCGGGAGGTTCCGTCGCCCTGCAATACTTGTCGTCTTCTCTTTCCTCTGAATGACCCCTCCCTCTGCGTGGTGGGGTTTCAAGTTCACAGGTATTGCACGCTATATCTGTGCGTTAAATTCGGCATTGTTTGGCGCTGTGTTCCACAGAAACTCGTTCGTCACTCTGTAGCCTGAGAAGCTTGCATCCAGAATGTTCACTCATTAATTTATAAAACCGTTTCAGTGCAAACGCCCATAGCGCGGCGTGCTTGGCATTACTTGTAGCAAATGCATGCAGCATTCACCGAAGCCTAACCTGCGCGCGCACCTCCCCGTGCCCTCGGATCGACATACCTTGTGACTGAAGCTATACAACTTGTGACCACCGCGGGGCGCGAACCCCTGTGGCTTGATAAAACGGGGACCAAGAGCTCAATTAGGCTCTAGCGAGGTGCTAATTACGTTAAATCATGACCGATAATGTCGAAATCATGTGCTTCAGCTGCGCAGAATTAACAATCGCGATGCATGGGGCCGAGGGGGTTTTATTCAAAAGGAGTCTTCACTCTCCAAATGAGGTCCTCGGCGCATGCGGAGAAACCACGTGTCCTTGGGCTCAGAAGCATCGTGATTACATGAACCGCCACTTGAGCGATTACATGTTGATGTTTTTATCCTAATTCTTACCTGAATGGCTTCTCAAGATTGCAAGTTCACCTCGTGTCGCGACCGGACACGGCTGAAAAGAGGGCGGGGGACACCGCGAGAGGGCGCATGCTGTGTTCTTACGTGATGAATGGTTCCGTCATCGCTCGGCAAAGGAGGCTGCGTGGCACTCAAGGTCACCAATAGGAGAAGTATCTGTCACCATCCGGCGAAACACGCGCTTTTTATTTTTCATTGAAGCATTTTCGATGTGGATCAAAAAAGTTCTCATCTGATTTCCTATGCTCCACCTCCACCTCCACCACCTCCACCTTCACCTTCAACTCCACCTCCACCTCCTACTCCATCTCCACCTCCACCTCAACCTCCACCTCCATCTGTTCTCTCCCTCCTCCACCACCTCCACCTCTAGCTCCTCCTCTTGTTCCTCTCCCTCCTCCTCCACCTCCTCCTTCATCTCCTCAACCCCCACCTTTTCCCCATAATCCTCTCGAGTCCTGTGTTGCGGTGGTGACATGCCATTTTATCTTCCCACAATGACGTTGATCTGGCGTTACATAACTTCTTGATTAGTCTCAAAACTGAATTAGTTTTTTGAACACCTTCACAATATCTATCAAGGAGCTGTCACCAGGTCGACTCAGCAGGTACCATGGGGCTCAATGACGTCACAAGATCCAATTAGTTTGTAACCTGAAAAAAACATTCAGCTTGAGCACAAACACTGGTCAAACAGTTCATTCAATTAACCTGATTAACCTCATTCCCCCGATCGATGGCACATTTGACATTCTTTAACTAATAACTTTTGGATTCTATCTCAATTACTTGCATTCACGTCTAATGTGATCAAGCTTAATGCTGAAACGTGAAATCGGATTTGCTTTTACATCAAATACATTATAAATCGGTCAAGCTATTTGTGTCACCAACAAACAAGGGAGCGCAAAAAGAAAGAGTTGTTGCGAAAACAAATTGAATTACGGGGCCAGCGTTTGATTGATTGATTCCTGAGATGGAATAAAGAAGAATCCGTGTCTTTGATGTTGCTCGTCTCCACACCTGTAAAACGCATCGCTCTCCGTCGCACATTTTCCAGGTGCCCGCCTCAAAGAAATAAAAATTCAATGCATTCTCTCTTTGTTTACATTAAAACACGATTTGTTTTGACAATCTTTGACTTTTGTTTTATAAACAGGGATGCGACTGCAGTCTGCGGGGGCGCCTTTTAAGTGGCACTAAATCCGCCTCTTAATTAGCTCTGATTGCTGGTGTTGTTTACATTGGCGTGCACATGAAAATATAATTTGCACGCACGATCATAGAGCCAGAGACAGCTGGAGGGGTGGTGGGGCGAGCCCCTGGCAAAGCATTGCCGGACAGGGAGGTCATTTAACGGTCCTGCAGATGTAATTAGCTGGCCGGTGTTCATTTCCTGGAAGAATCAAAGAGCCGGTTCAAAACAGCCGTGAAACGCATCTCGCACGAACAATCTTCAAAGGAAAACCGCAGCAGTTGCCTTTGTTTCTCGATCGAAATTCGTTGCCATGGAGACTGGTGACGCAACTGCGTCCCTGGTAGTGACGGCAGCTGGCGGCTGGCAACTTTTTGAAGTACTTCGTTTCCAACACAACAGGTGCAGACCGCCGCGCAAGACAATTGCGGCGAACATTGTGATTCGAAATGCCTTCCTCGAGAGCCCCAATGAAAATGTTTGCATCGGTCGTCAAATCTGTTTGAAATTTTCTTTCGAATATTTTGATTGCCGTCATCAAAGCGGTTGCTTTTCGTGGAATTAGCGTCGGTTTGGGGCTTCTCTCTGCTTCGCTTGAGCTGCTGCTGTTTGGTCGAAGAAGCACTTAGCATGGCACTGCGTTCGCTTTCACTTGCGAGCAATTAACCAGTCTCCGCCGCTGCGAGCATCGTAAATCTGTCCTTTCTTTCAGAAACCATAATTAACTGACGACAAAGAAACCCGCTAAAAACTCTTGATTCAATGAACCCACCACCTTCGCTGTTGACGTGAAATCAGATGAAATCTCCTCTCGCGCAAACACGCTTTTATTTTTACTCCAGCTTTGTTTGTGGTTGAATGAATGTGCACAATGTCTCTTCGCCACATAAACTTGGTCTTCGATTAAAGCTGAGGTGCTGGCACATCCTCCTCAGATGTGTAATCAGTCCTCTGCCCCCATATTAGGAAGATGGACAGCTGCGTTTCAATCGGTTGCGTCACGTGATAGCGACACGTTACGTCATCATGCCACTGCACTAATCCCTCAAGATTATATGGAGTGCGCATATGCAACGGAGGCACGTGCCATGAAACAGCTGGGAAGCGGCGCATCCCCTCAACTCCCTCGTTCAGCCGCTTTTGGCTCTGATTAGAATTGTGTCAATTTCTCTGAAGCGCAGAAATGCACGTGTCACGAACAAAACGTCGATTGGAGACGTGTGAAACGTCACTCGTGGAAGCAATTTCACTCAACTTTCCTTTGAGGAGAATCGTTTATACCCGTACAAGTGTACAGTGTTATATGCGGAACCACACACGGTGTTTGCATACACCATTACGTGCGTGCCTGGGCGAAATTTTAGCGTTCATTTGTGTACATAAGACGTCGTCTGTGCATGTTGACCGCCAAGTGAACTCTCCGTCTAACCACCATTACGACTTTTTTGTTACGTTTAAACGCCGTAAATTGCTTTGTTAATAAGCTTACCCATAAAAAATCGCGTCTGGTGTCTCCACTGGTCCCGGGGTGGGTGGCAGAGGGGTGCTCCAAGGCCACTGGCACAAGCGAAAATTACATTTTAATGTCATATTTTCCTTTTAACAAATTCCGGATGCAAATGACAAAAATTTGAGATAAAAGAAATATTTTTCCTCTTGGAGGCCACGTCGCTGACCCGGCTTTTCAGAAGTTTGCTGGTAGTGGCTGCATACATGAATGCTGATGACGCAACAGGCATGCATCTGCACGTGAAAGCACTCCTTGTGATTGTCAATCAAACATTTCCACCGAAATGAATAGCCGCTCAAGATGCATTCATATACTTACGCCCTGCAGCCTTTGAAGCGAAATGCTCCAAAATTATACGGCTGTGTACATAAAAGAAGAACTAAATAAGGTTTCGCGGCGACAGAGGTGTGTCAGAAGTATTGCGTAATCAAAATATTATTTATGAAGTGAACTGAAAGCGTGACCCCAAAGAGCGATGTCATGTTGTGCCTCATCCAACCGTGGTCACGTGGTGGTCTACCATCATCCGTCATCCAAGCAACCCGTCGTCCTTTGTGCTAAGACTCCACATTCAGGGTTCTTCATCCTTCTGGTGCTATCATCAAGCAGCAGCGTCGCCTCAGCTGAACTCCCTTCAACCGGGGTTCATGGGAAAATCACCCCCGCATTGTTGGTCAATTATAAATGCCAGGGTCGTCGTAAAATTATGAAAGGGCCATTTAGACATCGACAGGTTCAGTCGGGTGCTGAGCGAGTGCCGTTCGCACGCGACGGACGCCGAATCACTTAAATACGAGCTGAAGTTTGAAAAAAAAAAAAAAAAAAATCTTCGTATAACTTGACGTTGAATGCGTTTGTTAGAATTGATGTCATATCAAATGTAAAGATGACTCTACCCGAGTGACCTGAGGGCTGCCCTTTCTGATCACATCGGTCAGTGGTCAATGTCATCCCAGGTGGGTTAGGCATATATAATGTCCTAGCATGGGAACTGAGTGACCGAATTATGACCACAACTTCTGAAGCTGATTATAAGCACCATAAGGTAGTAGGTGCTTTGTGCAGTCAAAGGGAGAGAGACAGAGAGAGGTCAGCCAATGTCCAAAAGTGCATGACCCCTGAGTCAGAGGGACAGTCCTTTGTGAACACTTATAATGAGCTTATAAGTTGATATGGCCATTCTTCGAAGGTAGAATCAATTATCAATTGATGAGGTAATCACATCACCCACTTGAAAAGGAGGTTGAAACATATATCACGCATCCAAAGGCAGAGCAAAAGAAGAAATCGGACAGCGCTGCGTGGCATAACATGACATCAAATGACAGTCGATGACTGAAGACCCTTGCTTTGAACACTGTCCATTCGGTAAATACAGTTAAATGACCGAATATAAACCGTATTGCATAATCACGCAGGTAAATGTCATTATAAGGATCAATTTCGTAATTGTTCAATCCGAATCTGATTCACTCAAAAGATGTTTGAATGAATTCAATGGAGATGCGAGTACATCCACATATATTGAATGAGACCGAGTTTTTCATAATTATGACAAATTGTCAATTACGCTCAATTCGAAACAGTAACAATCACGTGCCATGACGACAGTGGTTGATTGACTTGTGTTTAAACGTTTCGAATCGAGAAAGCCCCCTTTCTGTGTGTCCACATCGTCGTAATGCATTATTAACCTGTCATATTAGCGTTTACCTGTTGCTGTACGGCGCAGGTGCTTCGTGTGAGACTTTGACTTTGTCTTGCTCTGTGTACATACCTGTGGTTGACTTTTCCTTCAAAAGACTTGCGCAACAGTGCGCCACCTGGTCAGCTGGCGTCGTGTCCACCTGCCTCGGGCGCCGATGCCAAAAGTGGCACCAGTCGATTCACGACAACTGCTCATTACCTGCGCCGCACTGCTGACGTAACATGCACCTGGTTTCGTCCGAAGCCTTTGTGGTCAGCGTGCGTCTGATGACCAATCCATAAGAGGCGATAATTGGGACTGCTCATGCGGCTGCATCTTTGAAGACCACTGCTCACCTGTCCTGCACCGATCTCCACCAATTAGCGACTCACCTCGGCTTCCCCTTTCAAACGGACAAACCATCCTTTGAAGAACCTTACCGCAACCCCCGAGGCAGTCACCTGATGCATTAGGAACAAATTTGTGTGTTTTAGTTTTAGTTCTGAGCATTGTGGAATGATGCAAGTTTCGCTAATTAATGGGTGTGGCCTCGGGGGGTTCCCAGTGAAGTATGAGCTTCGCCAATTCCATAGTCAAACATCCCGTTAGGGCAGATATAACTTCAAAGAGAGTAATTGCCCCTCGGGATAACGGACGCTGCAGGTATTAGCCCGATATCCAAATATCTGCGAAATATCGCAAATACGTCTCAATTGATTGAGTCTTGAGATTCGTTTGACTTCAAAGGTGTTGAACTAATTACTTTGGGACGCCTCGATGCATATTTTTAGAAATCAAGGATTTGTATCTAGAGGTGGTTATGTCACCACAATGCCTGATTACAGGGATTCTTCAGTCGAAATAGAAGTACTTCTATAAACTGATGTCGGCGCAAAACTTGACGCTTGGGTGATATTTGCAACTTTCTGTGAAGTTTGAGAACAAATATGAGGTGATTAAGAATCCTCACGAGCCTCGTTCTCGACACACCTGTGCACCTTAGTCGTCAGGTGAGGGGTCAAGCACCTGCCTTGAACACGGAGCCTCTCATTAAGAGAGTTCAAAGCATCGTAATCAGCTTCAGTTAATGTGATGCGAGTGAATTGCGTGTCGCTTCATTGTTGCTATACGAATACATGAAGGCTAATAAGGCATGCGTGAATCCTCGCTTCGGGCGCGAATCATGACATCGACGCTGAATCAAGTGTTCAGTGACGAGATAAATGACAATTTCCTGCATGTACTACACATCATGCAGATAGATACAGTTATAATGTTACATACAGCATGTTATAAGCGTCCACCGTGCTCAAATGGTCAAATGCACGGCTTGTTGATTGCGGTGATTGCAATGCCAGTATTACACAGACAACAATAGCACTCGATGAAATCCTTCTCGATTATTTAATAACGATATTTACTGCTGCTACTGCATACCATAAAATAGACATGTGAATACATATAAGCACTTGCCATTATATAACCATACGTCGTATATGCATGTACATTCATACGAACAGAGAAGCATAATGGAGGACTATAATGGTAGAATGGTACTGCCAATTCGGAGGACTAATGGTAGATGTATATTCACGATGATGCATTCCATTCGGCCTGGATATAAGCAACGTCTTCATTACTTTGGCCTATCATGGTACATGTATCAATGTGTTTTTAATAGGGCGAACGTATACGTTCGTTGACCAATGCACGCTCCGCACACGACCAACATCAATCTCAACAATCGACAATCGACAATCGACAATCGACAATCGACAATCGACAATCGCATGCTGTTCATTCCGATTGAGACGTTGGTGATGCGAAATGCACATCATTATCAGTTCCATATTACACCAATAAAGGTATAGCAAGTATATAAGAACTTGGTATAGCAAGTATATAAAAACTTTTCGTGGGCACCAGTACTAAACATGAATGTACTTCTAGTATATATTCTCTATATAGCATAGTAATAGTCGAATATTTACGGGTCTGAGAGGCAGCTGAAGACCTTGTGGCCCGGTGATAACTCGGGATGCACCCATGGCCTTCCCTTTGCGCCCTACCATCCTTCGCCAACACACCTCGTGACCGTTCGCAGTCAATGAAAGCATACGTCGAGGCGTTGCAGCTATCCAGTAGGGAGGGCAACGGTCGCCCCGTGCCAGCCCTAAATCCCTCCGGAATGACCCATAGCCGCCCTACATTTGACCTTGGCCAGGTTTTGGCTACAAGAGGGGTCAGATGGGGGCTTATGTGGAACAATACCGGTGTCATGCGCCAAGCCACGCCCTCCGCGTGCGAGTCGAGTGCCGGTGGCGACCCCCGTCGTAAAGTACCCTGTCCACCGACATTGTACGCTCATAACGGATGGCTGATCGCCCTTGAGCATCCCACGCATGATGACGTTTTTTATGGCAAAGAACGAAGATAGCTCTCGAAGTATTAATCGGTCATTTGTCACTTCACGGTGTCACACAGACTCCCTCTGCTGTCACCGGCAGTATACCAGCATTGCGAATATATATCACCATCATTCGCTAGTTAAGAAGGTCTCTCACTAATCGCTTTCTTTTTCATCAGATTTTGTGAATTTAAATTTGGATGAAAGTGATATGCGGGAATACGGGGTTCGTTAGGATGTCTTTCAAAGAACAATAGGCAGCAGCAGCGGATGCTATGTCACTCCATCACGCCCCCTCGTCGTTGTTACAAGAACGGGCAGCTGCATTAATTGCCAAAAGGTACTCCAGCACATATCACCTGTATGCTGATTGCGTCACCTCACAGAGAGTTAAAAGAAGTGGTCGGAATGCAATCAACATGCAGGTCTCCGGAGACAAAAACAACAGCAGAATAAAGCGCCGAAGAGGGCGAGGCACCTCCGATTAGAACCGCCCCCCCCCCTCCGGGCCTCACGCTTCATAAAACCTCATATTTATGTTTTTGAGTAAATATTATCGGCACTAATCCGCGTGATAAACACCCTTCCCTCCGCCTCCCATAAGGCTCACATCTGAGGGAGACCGCGGCACCACCGAGGCGTTTGATCGAATTTATTGCAGTGGGAATGTGGGGGAAGGGAGGGGGTTGCAATCAAAGGTGGACCTAATGAAGAGTAATGTTGTGCAAATTGCTTTCGTGGGGTGGCCGTGCGGGTGCTTCGTCTGATCCTCGCGACGTGTGTCGATTTTTCACCTTCGCGCAGAGGTCAGGTGAGACTGGTCAGTTGGTCATCGGCGCCTTTGATGTCTCCCATCCTCAGCTTGATCAATCGGAAGAGAGAGGCGTTGCATTCCGTGAAACAGCTGGACACAGCTTTCGGACATTAACTGACCAGTGTAATGACTGGATATGATGAAAGCCCCTGCATGCTGCTGACCAACTGCATTGGTCATTATTTGTCCATTGTCTTTGGTCAGAGTGCAGTTTGATTGATCAATTACACGTTGGACGCGGCGTTGTCCGCTGCAAGCACTTTCTCCGGTCAAGGGGTCAAGCTCACCACAGCTGGTAAAGCCGCCGTAGTTGCGCCACATAATAAAGAAAGTTGTTGCTCTGAGAACCTCATTCGTAATTGAAAGATGCTTCAACTCGATGCGCTCAAAGAGGCGAGCTAATTCGCTCAAAAGAGCGCCCTCCTTTGAGGAGCGATCCCTCCAAAGACCTTCGCTTACACCTTCCTCAGAAGTCATCGCGCAGCCTCCAGATGGAGCGTCACAACACACCCCGCCTCAGCATTCGACGCGACAATTTGCAATAAATTGAAACTCAATCTAAGTTTTTATCGGCCGTGAATAGCGGGGCTGCGATGAGAGAGGCTGGTCTGCCTCAATCCGAGGGACATAAACATTTCGAAATGAATCGTCCGCATCGGGATCAAGTTGCTGAAGTCATCTAGCGAGGAATGGCTACCCGGCGTGGATGTTTATGATCTGATAAATGCGGGTTTATTTGGACAAGAAACGGTAGTGCATGTTGAGGTAAACCATGGCTGCGGTGGACAATTTGTTGATGGGAACTAAGAAGACAATTCCTGGCTGTCAAGATGAAAGAATGAAAGAGGATGGGGAGTTGTTATGTAATGATTATCTCGCTCATTTAACATAAATCGGTATGGTAATTCTCACCCGGTTCATTCTGTAATATTGGATGAAAGCGTAAATGCCCTGCAGGCTACATAATAATATGCATTGTAGGGGTTAATGCCCGTTACAGGATGTATAGCTTAGATGCTTTAGAATTAAGCAGTTTTTGAGTTGATTGTGCTTTATGCAATTGGGTGATTTACGCCTGGGTCTCCGATGACCATCTTCAGCGAAGCGATTGACGTTTATGCTCATTGGGGCACATAAAAAAGCGAGAGATTAGCCTCGATAACTGCGAGTGATTTGCTGTGAATTAGTTCAAATGAGGAATTCTCTTCAGCAGCTGTATGCGTTGGTGCGCATCGCAGATGTAAGGGAGTTAAAGGGGGAAAAAAACTGCTTCCCTCGTCGCAAGAACAAATCTAAAATCCATAAAAATTCCAATCGGAAATCAAAGGAGAGAATTGATGATCGTTGATGACCTGCCTTGGAGGATGGTTGTCATGGTGATGGTTACTCCTTTTATGTATCTGGCATCTGTTAATGGCCATCACTTTGTACCTAGAATGAGTGTTCTTACGCGTAAGGCAACTTCTTCTCAGGTAGAACATTCAATGGAAGTTGCAGTACTGACATGATGTATGCTCCCTGCGACCACAAAAGATGTTTTGTGAGCAAGCACCTCGGAGGCAGTCCCAACGCAGCCCCCGACAAAGGCTCTGAGGTCGTAAACCAGTCGAAGCCGATCTTCTAATCCAACCCTCTTCAGCTAAATCATCACCCCACGCGAGGCAGAGGTATGCATGCAAGTCGCGACAGGTAAGCCGACTCGACTCCTTGAACTCTTGCCCCGTCAGAGAGCCTCAACGCAGTTAACATGCAATTAATGCAATCAAGGAATGACTCAGGTTCCCATGGCAACGCGCGGGGTTTTCGCCTATTTTCACGGATATCACAATTTGTGATCCAGCTGGGGCCACCGGATCTCCGGATCAGGTGTCGCGGGATCCGTCTCAGAAAGGCTGGTTTATAAGTTTATAGGTCTACTGGATACCCGGATCATTTGCTGAATTTAGAGCATTAAACAAAATATCCCGCGCTTTCCCGTGAGAATAACATCGAAATCGGAGACGAGATTTGGGAATTTATTACAAAAGAGCGAAATAACTGGATCAAAGTTTAATTAATCCACCTTTAATACCCTCATGACGTGATTATCAGTAGCTAATTGAGGCGATAAGCTCTGGATCGATGCCATGATCGTGTATCGACACATACCTGTGCTTATCTGATCTGATCAGACGCAACTCCATTAGTGTTATCAGTGAAATCTTCATCCTTATCAGCAGAACTCTGTTCATCTTCAGCCCATTGGGAATTAAATCTCTGAATTCTAATCAAGTTCGTTTCACAAAAGCCTACGATTTATGCACGCACTATGGCGTGACATAACAGCATTGAACAAACGCACTCGCCTTTCGACCTTTGAGCAAGCGATATGTTGACACCCAAGCATCGATGTGTTTGACTTCAAAAGAGGTGCGAGTTTCAGCCGGTTGAATCGGAATTGATCAAACATACACTCGTAATTCCACATCACCGATATAACCTTATTTGCAATATCGTAATCTTGTTACAGGAAAGATGCGCGCTGACGTACATTTAATGATTTGCGATAATATTTGTCATTTGAAAATTGCACCAATAATCACTTTGACATGCATATACACTCGCACACCTCCGCTTGCCACGCTTCATTTGCACGCATTTCTCTCAGAGACCGTGACTGAGTGCGTTATGCATAAAATCATAACGGCCTCGGCCCCTGGGCCCACGCGCGGAGTCCGCCGCATGAGTGACGCTATACGAAATCAGCGAAGCGCGCCAGAGCCTCCTATTGACGGGAATCAGCGATCGTATTTTCCCACGTTGTCTGCGCTCTGGTCGCATTATGCCGCGTGTTTTACGAGGGTCTTGGAATGCCTCCTTTTGAGAAGAAAAAGGCGAAGAATAAGTATCGCCTCCCGACTCACTCAGCTCAGGCGTGTGCGAGCGTGGCTCAGATGCAGAGCGCACACTTGCTGCCTGGTCGTCAGTTCAGCGCTTCCAGGGGCCAGTTAATTAAACTGGCGGGCAACGCGTTGAATCCTGCGCCAGTGCCAGAAGGGTGGTTGAACTTTAAAAGTGAGCGAACGCCACACCTATGCTCAAGTTACTTGCGTATTGATTATTCTAAGCTTGAAGTTATCGTCAGAATATCAGCATAACAATTAATAAGAGAGGATATTGGCGAACGGAGTGATTCGTCAATGCGATGTGAGCAACCGATCTGTGTGATATACAATGTTAAAAAAAAAAAAAAAAAAAAAAAAAATTGAATAAAAAAATTATTTGTACCCAATGACAAAATTATCTCTCCATCCTCAATAATCCCTCAATAATCACATTCACATTTTGCGTTCATTTTTTTTTGTTCATCAATTTTGTTCATTTCTTTCTCTTGTTATCTTCATTATATTCAAGCGTATTATTTCTTGTATCCTAAAGTGGGGTGAAATTAAAGTATATATAATAATCTATATGGATACATGCTAATCGACTCGACTGCTATGGATGTGGATATCATATCTCGGTCAATGTATTCTGAATGCACCTGCGTATTATGCAAATAGTGTCCAAGAAAACCCGCCATATATGAATTGAATGAGAACACGGTTTGGCTCTCTGCCAAGTCTTGTCTCTCCGCCGTAACTCGATTTCCCTCGCTGGACAGACTTTTCGCGCCAGATTTCGCCGACATGATCGACTGATTGGACGCCAAATTGAACGGTCGATTTGAACAGTGGTAAGTGAATATGTCCAAGCAGATAGTCAAGAAATCCTCACGCAATAACTGAGTCAATAGCTGACCTAAATAAGTGGCTTCGCCGAACGATTTCTAAACTACACAGATGAACAACACGCGGTGAGAGTTATTATAATTCAGGACTAGTGCTATATGGGTGCTGTACACACATTGCATACCTGTATATTACATGAATAAAAACATTATGCACCATCTTCAGGTGTGGTCAGGTGAAAGTACCATACAAGTGATGCAATTGTTGTTGTGAATATAAACTTACATTATATCGAATCACGCCATTCGATTTTATGTAATAAGTGTTGGGCAGAGCACATAGAATAATGAATGTGTAAATGTAGGTGGATGTCTTTAGGTAGCACTTATTCACGATTGCATGACCAATCGCAGATAGCTGGTGGACACACTGCCCCCCCAAAAAAAAAAAAAAAATCAAGAATAATAACTCAAGTTGGCACACTGTGAGGTGTTTGACACCGGTTCGTACTTAATTTAGAAATTTCTATGCAAATCAAGATATGACGCAATTACTATAGTTGTCAGATAAAGTGAAATGGGTTACGTAATCAAATCTTATACATGGGTATTGTATATACCCATTATACACGGGTATGTGCAAGGATTGCCACGTGTTATCGTGTTTACCTCCTCGTTTGTAACTCGCTATACTAGGTCATTGGATACTGGATGAGTACATGCACTATCGTTGGCTTCCTTCCAAAACAGACACGCCCCACATAGTATTCTCGAGTACTAGTAATTTTAGGAGTACTGGTACTTTTACTATGCATGTGTATTTTAACTATTTAGTGTGTAAGAATATATGGAGCGAGAAGTTAAAATCTTGGAACTGTCATTCGTGTAAATTATGTAACTTTTATGCCTTGCTGTTTTGCTTCGAAAATAAAAACCCGAAAATTATGACGCACGGAAATAGTGCGCTGAATATTATTCGACCTTGATCCTCAAAACGGTTAAATATAGACCTAAAAACAACCCAACGCACGTGCAAAGTGTGCAAAAGCTCCAACGATGTAATTTTTCCCATCTTATAAGCACGCACGGAGCATCCTTCATCTTGCTCTAACATCGAATGAGAAATCTGAAAACATTTTTCAAATTTTGCGTGTTGTAAACATTGCTTTCATTCGGCGAAATTGTGCCATAATTCATGCTGGATTCGTAAACAATATTTTTCAGTTTGCAACTTTCTCTTCCTCGAGATGGATGGCACTGACTGAAGCGATGACAACTGTGCATGCAAGGCGATTAATCAATTTCAAATCTACGGTCTAAAGCGAGGCGACACTAAGTACGGTAAACAAGTACTTTGCGATGACCATATAAGGTCATACAACACTATACTTTACACTAACATTCAATTATCCACAACAAAGTCATTTTGTCCCATCTGACTACAACAGAGCTATTGATATCATACACTTATGTACTTATAATTAGATTGAAGGAAATATAATTATAGTGGATTATATCCGTATTCAACTTGATGCATCGATAGAGAGACCTAGTTACATAAATTATGATTGACTGCGCGTGAGATATCCGCTAACCGACTGCCCTGGATCCCACGAAAAAAGTTGTGTTTACATGTTCCGCATTAAGGACGCGATTTTTCCCGTTCCTCAGAAGCGCGTGTGCGCCACATATGAAGTGCAATAGGGTGAGTGATGAGATGAAATCTGCAGATTAAAATGACTTCTATGAGTACTCACTACCGGTTCGGTGGTAAAGCCATGTTGCCGCATGCATCAAGGCATGCATAGGACAGAGAGACGCGGAACGCAAGTCAGTGTTCGGTGCAGAAATCACCGCTACACCTGATTATATTTCGTTTTATTAAAGTTGAGCGATCTCTTTGAGTGAATAATGTGCGTACTTATGCGTGTTATGAGTAATTTGGAAATAAAATAAAAGTTGAAGCGAGGACTTATTAATCTAGAATGACAAAAAGAGAAGAGATGAATAAATTATAAAACAACAGCTTCGATTGTGTGCTATTTTTTTTTCTTCTTCTGTCATTCGTGGACGACCACCCAGCATGCAAGTGTCCTTGAGTAAATTTGATTCACAATACACTTTACCAGTACGCTTATAATTCGGCTGTTGGTAATCGCATTAATTAAATCAATTAATTATTAACGAGATGAATAGCCGTCGCATATATTGACCACATAATGTTTGAAGATCGAACGAAGCGCCAGTCCATGCATTACCGACCAAGATATCATATTTCATGGAATGAGTTACATATCATTTGAAAACCCCATGCATTTATATTGTCACCAGTTTGGTTCAAACTTGAAAATATTTTTCCTCCTCTTTTTTTTTTTTTTTTCTCTCTCTCTCTCTTGGGTGTGTTTTCTTGTGTACATGTCTTAACAATACGCGAGTTCCATGACGCGTATCGGTTTAAAATTGGCAGCATTCCAGCGGTATACCAGTGCAAAGCACGTTCGCTAACCACAATTATTCAGAAGATGATGACACCGTTCTATAAAAGGCATGCATGAACTGATGCCGTCAATTTCTCGGGAATATCTCCAGTCAAGTTACTATTTCACACATATTCACAGATCGCATAACACTCCATCATTTTATTCACTTCTGCTCTCTCGCCTGGCATTACTATAATTAGTACATGCATATATATACTTACATATAGGGTAAGCACAACTTTTGGCGTTATTTCATATATTTCACGTGAATGACGTAACTTTAGACTCAAGCCTCCGGGTTCGTCGACTCATCGTCCGCTTGAAGGAATCTTTTCGGCTGTCAGTAATATCAAGGTCATTGAGGCGTAATTTGACCAGCTACGTGTGGTCAATTAATTAGTGTCAGTATCTGGTTGTACTGGACATCTGTTTGGTGACCAAACAAAATGACGTCATCGGAAACAATAATACAAGAGTGAAGTACGGTGCGTGATGAGAGTCAATTTGGCGTGAGCAAGCGTAATATCATCTGTGGCTTTATCCGATTGAGTTAAGCGTCATTACGCTGAACCAACATGTCACGTTTTTCAACAAATAAATGACGATCAAGATAACGATGCTTGATAACACGTCACAAACCGATGGGATAACTCGCGAATGTCAGAACTACCACGATATGCCTTCTTCTCAGTTGTTTATTATCAATAATTATCCTCGTGAATATTCATGAGCAGGGCACGAGCGAGAGCGTGTGGAAAGCGCGAAGCCAAACATGGCGGCTCATGCTAGAAGCTTCGGCGGTAATGTTCAGGAAAGGAAAAAATACTACCCAACACGGAACTCCAAGTATTTTTACAGATAACACCACAGAAATGGAAATTCAATTACCTCACCTGAGCGGTGGGAATTTATATGTCTTAACCTTTGACCTTAGATATATATTTCGAATTTCGCAATCGTATTATTTTGGGCGTGGTACTTGAAAGAGATTGCCCGGTGGTGATGTGAGCAAGCAAGTGATATATTTAGAAAGAGGAATTCCAAGAAAAAAAAATAAGACAAAAAGTATTACAGAGACACACGCCATATTTGCTAAAAGTATTTTAAAACTGAGTCGAATCTGCACTGAGTTGAACCCTAGGTCGCTGTGGAGCGCGTGGGTTTGTGAGGACATTTTTTCCTCACCGAGAATGACATCAGCAAAACGACCACAAGAAAGGAAAAATTACGTCATCAGAAATAAGCGAATGATATCTATTTGCGAGTGAGTGGAAGTCTATGTAAACGGTTTTGGTGAATGAATCATTTAATCGGCGCAATGTGGGTTGTTTCACAAGCAGAGTGCGATATTCCTTATCAACGCCAGATACGAGAAACACACGCCTCTTTCTCATAAAATATCCGCTCTTATCGGGCTTATTTTCTTTTGATGGTAAATTAATTGGCTTATCTCAAAGTGGCGATCTGTTTAGTACGAAGCCGACATTATAACGGACGCACCGCTCACGTGAAAGAAATAAGAGAAATTCGTTTGTTCGGTTGTTGTTGATTACGTAATGTAGATTCAGTTTATTTTCATAAATTCGTGGAAAAAAAAAATTCGAAGTTGAGTTATAACAAAATTGCATCAACAAAACTTGAGACAAGAGACAATAAATGCAACTTGAATGACAAAAGAAAAGTGAAAAAAAAAAAGATGTTATAATAGCGAAAAGTGGCAGTAAATCTTGGCTAAATGCCAGAAATCGGGATAAAAAAAATCACTCACTCACACAGCACGTCACATACATACGCATCAACACAAGAAAAATTCGCCTAATCAGCAAATATTGCCACAAATCATCAAAACTGAACCAAAAAATACACAAAAACACTACAGATTGGGATGAAAAAATAAGGAACAGAAATATAATAAATATATTCTACCAACTACAGGGCAAAACATGTTACTTATAATGACACAAAATATGAAAACAAATTCATGAAGTTACACAAGAAGACAATAATGATGAATGGAATCGATAAATAATAATTAAACGTCGATGAAAAATAAAGATCATGATCAGATATATTAATTTATTTAAATCGGCTCAAAGCCAAATAATAATTCAGTCTTTGTATAGAACAAGCAGCCGAAGAACAGAGATCAGAGAAGGGGGGTGGGGGTAGAAGAGGGAAGACGGCGCGGGGAGCATCAGGGAGCAGTGGCCGGCAGCACTCGATGCAGTTCGCTCTATCATTTCTCATCAGTTTGTGTTGAACACACGGCCGGCATGTTGTGGTCTGTAACCACGGCAACCGCTGGCACTGCCATCACTGGTCACCATGGCGACGAGATGAAATAAATTGCACAAGGCCCAGAAACAAGCGGCTGAAAGGAGAAAAGAAACACGTGAGGCGAGCGGCATCATTTTGAGGTGATTATGTAAAAAAGGCATTTACTCAGTTAGCTTATCGCCGAGATCTTCATTATTAAATTGCTCGCTTCAAACGAAACATCTAAGCGGCCGTGACTGACCCAAAACACTCCGAACCCACATGACATAATATGACTGATCACGCATGCGCGCTTCCACCGCAGCATGACATAAACACACGTAAGCCTGGCGCGAAACGAGGCCAAAATGCGCGCCAAAACGAAGAGATTTTCGAGAAGTAAACAAGCGAAGATTCGACGAGAAAACGAGCAGAATTCGATTGGGCTCAAGCCGCCGCTCAACTAGATAACTTATCTAATATTTACACACAGCGCAACTGCACTTCCTCTCTTGGCCCAGCAATATCAGAACACAAGAATACAAAACCGCGTTTTCTATTAATAGCGCCTCGAGTGCCTGGAAACCAGATGAAAGGCGATACCACACGCGCGTTTCCAAGGCAACAAGAGTTAGGGGCAGACGAAATGCTAGAAACAGATGTTGTTCAGATAGGGCGGGATTAGTTCCAGGAAGCGAGAGGCATTAAAAGTATCTGCATCAAAGACACCGCCCGAGGTATAAACAAACGAGCGACAACAAACAAAATAAAACTGATAGCAGAATCGAATGCGAGAAATTATTAATATAACTCTGGCAGAGAGCCAAATATCACGGGGCCTACTTAGAAAAATAAGAAGAGAGGCGCAGATAAGATAAGCGAAGGGGTGTAGCTCTCCGCCCCCCCTCCTCCCCCCAGTGATTCACCGTGTTTACTAAGTCATCTCCTTCCGAGGCCACGTCAGGTCGTCACTTACTCCATTCAAGGACAGACGACAGTTGCGCATACAGCCTGACCTCGCACTCTTCCCCAAACATAAACATAATGAATCGGCCTTGGGAGGCGGCCTTCCCACGGATCGACTTCCTCGAAGTACGCGTCGATGGACGGAACATCAAACGGCGTTGTTTAATCCGAAACTGACCACGCACGGCCACGCGGATTGCTTTCAGACGCAACCGGACTCGCTATCGCCAATATTAAGAACATCAAAGAGAACAGCGGCGGCGCGTCGCCATGGATACGCGTCGGTGTCGATAACTCACCAATTTTCTTCTATGAAGACTTGCTATGAATTCGCTGCTTCTTGCAACACGTGAAGTATTCTGCAACATAACATAAATTAGTAAAGATGTCAACAGCAATTTCACGTAATCAAGGCAGTGTCGATCTCAGCATGGTGCATGGGATAATGAATGGTGAATGGCCTGAAGAGGGGGGGGGGGGCGAGTGGAGCCCGTACATGGAATACTAGGGTCTGGGGAGGGGGACAAGGGGGAATTCGTGGTTATGCAATCCGAACAGAATGCATCGAATGAAACTTCGACCAGTAACTTAATCCCAGATTACGTAACAACAGCGATGACCAAGCCTCAAATAGGTTTCACACGACGAATGACGCTTTAATCCCCCGAGGCTAAAATCAGCAACCAGGGTCGCATGTTAATACTCAAATTAAACTACAAATGAAGACGATTGGCAGTTAGCCAAGGGGCATGCTGAGCGTATACTGCTGCATGTACTTTAGCTGCATCCAGGATACACAGACACTGGCAGCCATCCAGGGTTGTTTAAATGCAAACAGAAGGGGGGAAAAATTAAGTAACTCACCAGATATCTTGGTTTGAGTAGTAGCGTCGGCCTTCCGCTTCCTCCGTGGCGACGGAGAACACTCCGACGTCGAATTGATGGGCGACGGAGATCTGGAGGCGGTCAACTTCCTGGCCAGCAGATCCAGGTGTGGCAGTCGGTACGCTTCGGGAACCTCGGAGGGGTTGTCACACTCGACTGGCTGCCATTCGTATCGTCCAACACATGGCGAGCAAGTGACGAAGTCGAAGTTCCAGTTGACGCGATCACGGTCGTTCAACTGGCGCTCGATGCGCGCAAGTTCGCGCTTGTTAAGTTCGTGGTCAACGTGAGGTGGTTCGTCGGCGAAAACCAGACG
Organism: Capitella teleta; assembly: GCA_000328365.1. Lineage (NCBI taxonomy): Eukaryota > Metazoa > Annelida > Polychaeta > Capitellidae > Capitella > Capitella teleta. The sequence goes on from KB302196.1 coordinate 675,111, forward strand.
CCTCTTGACGCCCTTCGAGGCAGGGAAGCCCCAAGCAGGCCGCGACGAAGACTCCATCTCTCCAAAACGAAGCATTCTCAAGCACAACAAGTAAATAGCTCCAAGAGAATGTGACGTCAACGTTGACGGAAAGTGTAAACACAGGGAAAATCCAGTGAACAAGCAGCAGATAGAGACGCACCCAGCTCGCTTTCTAGTTCGCTTATGTCCGTGGATCGCACGGCCGACGAATTTATAGCCGAAATCTTCAGCCAATCAGCGAGCAAAGGCATTTTTGGCGCGAAGCTCCGCACGAGACGCGGTCATGCAGGCAGATAGCGCTCTGATTGGCCAAGGGCACGAGGGTGGGCGGAGCCTCAAGTCGCTTTATAAACAAAGCTGACGCGATGTGTATTGCTGCGTTCCACATGCGAATTTCGCTCTTACTCCCTCTATTTGTAATTTATCCCCGTTCATAGCCGAAACGATCAACAAGTGAAATGTTTAAAATGCTCCCACTAAGCCGTTCTTCACAATCTCCCGAAAGGAGCAAACACAATTGATTTCCTTGTGGTTTTGGAGTTACGTTAGCTTACCATTTAAACCTCGTACGCTGCCAAAACATTCTTATGACCATCTTCGCTGACCTATAGAGCGCCATACGTATATGAGATGAACTTTTTACAGCCCGTTTCTCAGAGGCATCACTGTGGGTGCCCGCGGCTACAGAACAAAGTTTCCTGGCATTATTCAAGGAATCTGCCAGATGCCGCCTGGAATCCCGTCGGCCTCATCAAGTCTGGCTATTAAGCGGCGTCTGGTCGGCACCCGCTCCCAGCAGGCGGCGGCCACGTGACTGTCCCGGACACAGCTTATCAGCCCCGCTCGATTGAAAACACACTCAGCGGTAGATTCCCCGAATAATGTTATGTTTCACTGCTTATTTTCCTAGGCTGCTGGCATGATTGCATTCTTCGAGGAGCACAGATAATCGGCGTCGTTATAAGCGTGTCAGTTCGGGGCTACTGAGTGCCGGCCCTTCTTCCTGGCAGGGCTATCGGGGCTGGACATCTCCCCGGGTGTCGTAAATTCTAGTGGTCATCGGTCGTAATTGAAAACGTTATCACACAAATCAAATACTTGCAGTGCAGTGTCAGATAAACTGTTTTCTGAGTGGCGTTACGTGTTAGTGCGTGCGTTTTCGCGGTTTCGTTTCGCGTTTCGTGGCCTTGCATGTTGCGGCAAGTGCTCCGCAAGCGGCGCGCTTACTTGCTTGCATGACGACACCCGCCGATTCGAGCGAATGCGGTTATCAAGTCACTTCTAGGCGATGCATGTATGAGCCTGTCAACAATCCCTATCTACTAGATAAAGCCCAAGCCGAACGAGAAACACCCCTATACTGTATGACCTTAATCGCCTTGAATTAATGCGACCCTGGATACTGCATCCAGGCCCCGTATATACAGTTCTCTTCTCTCTTCTGTTTTTTTTTTTTTTCATATTTTTTTTTCTGCTAAAAAAGTAGTGTCAACATTGAGCTTTTTCCTTTTCGCTCCGATCAATAATAAGCAGAGAGGTCTTTTCTATTTATATCGCTGACTGTAACATCGTGGTTCTCTTTCGTAACACTTCAGTGAGATGTGAGCGATGCTCCGGGATGCGCCGAAAATATCCAGCTGAATGGTCACGACGGTTTCTCAAGGATCAAAACTTTCTTCTTTTTCTGAGAGGAAATTTTAGACCTGAAGGAAACGCAAGCACGTGGACGACCTGGCGGAAAAGGGGGCGGGGTTCTGGCTGTCGATCATAATCAGTGCGGAGATAATCGCATCATCTTTGTTTTCACTTGAAGAGCAGGAAACACATTGGAGGTTGAGACGGGGTTATGCCTCATCGGATTTCACAACTTGTCCTCGATTGCCTACTCGCACAATAGCACAGATGCGCTTTGGATTAGTGCGATACCTGGTGAAGACATCAGGCTCAAGGACACGGTCCTCTTCAAGGGAATGTTTGCTCACGGGGGCATCTGGGGCCAGCGCTGCTGATTGTCGTCAAAGTTCGCTCTTCTCTCAAGAGATCGGAGATCGAAGGAAAAATGCGAGCATCAAGAAAAAAAAAGTTTAAAATGGAATCATAACAAACACGCAAAAATCTCCTGGCATAGATATATGTTTACTACAACAGAAGTTGCATGGTACTGTTGTATAGCGTAATAATTTATCAACATTATAACACATTTTTTTCTCTTCTTTTCTAGAATATGTGCATGTCAACAAAAGCACTCATATTTTATAACAACAATGCACATCGTAACCTCGTGAGTTTATTTTTCTCTTCGTTGTTAGTTTCGATTCTTGGTCACGTTTTGAGGAAGTATTCCGTGGGAACATTCTCGACGCTCATGTCATTGCTATTTCAGCGATATCAGCTGCCCATTGAGCCGCGCATACTCAGTAAGATACGTCATATGTATGTTATAGCATGCTCGGCGTATCTCCGCAGCTAAACACGTGTATTTTCTTATTCCGAACACATCACCTTTTGGCCGCAAAACTCTCAGTTATGCGCGGGAATAGCTGAGTTATGTCACACGATAAGAATCGGTAATGAGATGAAATATTTGTATTGCGCGAATACCGTGTCACTATTATATCTAATAATTACTGTCTCGCTACTAAAACCGGATGATAATTAAGTTCATAAGATAGGGAGGAGTTTTGTTTGGGACGTTCGCTATATTTGATGTCACAAAACGTTTTTCAGATTTCATTTATTGCAGGACGCTGATAGAATGTAAGATTGTGATCAAATTATATAAAATGTGTCACACCTGAAATGCTGACACCGAGGCCTAATTTGACATCGTCGTTATATAATAAATATTATATAGTAGTGTAAACATATCTCGCTCTTAGAAATGCATCGCCACAAATCTGAAATGAAGGAAAGGAGACCTAATTGCTCATGTATTTTCGTCCTCTGAAGAACACCCAACAGTGGAGGAAGAAATAATTCTGCGTGAATGTCCTGTTTGCTGATATTCGCGACTTCGCGTCATAATCTGATGTTATGCAATGGAGGTGCGATAAGGTGTTGTAAGCAGTAGTGTGCTATGGAAAAAGACAAAATTAGCACTGCGGTGATGAAACGAGAGTCCTAAATTCACAACAATGACAACATGCCAGTTATTGCCAGATTACGTCATCGATGTTGTATACCGTTTACAGCACTTTGTTTCATTCTCATTCGTGTCAATAAAATCGTTCAATTAATCGGATTCTTTTTCTTATTTTTATGACATTTGCGAAATTCTTCTCTGCTGACAGATGCACTCAACTTCATCCAATTTCTCAGAGAAAAAAAAAATGCATTTTCAGTACACGCGTTTGTAACGAGAAGAGTCAGTAAAGCCTCAGCCAATAGCAAGCGAGTATTCTCTATACATATCAAGAGACGGCTGACGATAGCTTTCTGTTTTCATATAAGTTCTGGGCAACTAGCCAATTAAAAGCTGACATCATCAGGAAAGTTTATTTTGCGGTAATTTTGTTGTGTTTGATGTACGCTGATGGAGAACCTTGAAGCTACCTGGTTTGGAATGAAGTACTTGATTAATGTGTTGAATTTTTCCAGAACATTCAATACATGGATTAGATACTTCTACCGGGGTTGAACGTACCTGAATGCAAACACGTGTATTTTATAACTGTTCCATTATAAACAGGAAATAAGGAATTTTATCGTCTGCTTTGTTTTCAGACAAATGACATTGGAACTCATAAATCACGAATGTTTGTTTTTGCTTTCTTTTTGCCGGCTGATAAAGGCGAATCGGAATGACTGCTTTAAGCTCTCGAACATGTGATGTACTGAATGTGCGTATCAGATCACGCGATTATACACATTGCATTTAGATCTTGTAAAGCTATGTCCAAGGGTTGTAAATTGGACGCCTGACGACCGACAGGCAAGTGACCGGACGCTATGTGACCAGTGACCGCCAGAGGGAAAAGGGTCAATTTCACTCAGAGTTTGTTTAATGCGCGTTGAGGTGTATCATAAAATCGCCATTGCAATGAGTTTTATGGCCATTTTCATCATGATCGTGTTTTAACTGACCGGAGTGTTCTTATCGCCATTTACATCAGGCGCGGTTAAGCAGAATTGAAAACAGTCGGATTCAATCGCTAGGCTTTGATCGTCACTTCGCTATTCTCATGCTAAATAAACTGTTTTCATCTCCTTAATTTCGCCATCTTTTGTGCGCATGCGTGCGTAATTTATGATAATGATCCCCAGAGCAGACGGTTTTTTCCCTCCCTTTCCCTAACTTCGTCGCTTCCCCGCGGTGTGCAGGACATAAAAGGGCGGGAAAATTGTGCTTAATGACAAGAAGAAACAGGTTGCGGCGTTTTGCAGCGAGATCAGGTGCGAATGTGTCGGCCGCATTCACAGCACCCACACGTTTCCCTGGCCGTTAAACACTTGGCAAATGACCATTGCATTCGCTCAATGACAGACTTCTTCGTTCAAGGAATAATCGCTCTGATTTGCCGCGCTGCTTTCTCCTCGTGCTTGCAGCACGTGATATAAAATTATGGAGTGGTGGATTTGTTGGGAAACCAATTTTCAAACAATCACAAAATCATACAGTTTATTTTGTTAATCGAGTTCCGTTTTTTTTTTTTTTTTTTTTTTTTTTGCGTATCCTAGAAACTTCGTTTTTGTGTCATTTGTACATATTTATGGAGGTATATCCTTTCTCTTCTGTCACACGATAACGTACATGCATTGAGTTTCAAGCAAAACTTAAATGATATTTACATTTGGTTGAAATCGATATCAGCCGGATTGATCAGGAATTGATCCTTGGGTTAAATTGCGTTGGCGAAAAAAAAAAAAAAAAATAAAAAAAATGAGGATGCTTTGTGTATGTATTGTAAATCACGCACTCCACCCACCGAAATAAAACTCACCCAGATTTAAGATTCTAGGAAAAGTTTCTTAAACACGTACAATGAAATGATTGATACTATGGAGAGTGGCATGCGTGATAACACTATACGGGGCGTGAAGAGGGAGGAGGGTGACAACGGATCAGAGCTGCCAATCACACTCAACAAAAGATAAACATCATCTGAAATGAGTTCGCTTGCCGCTCTGAATGGGCTCCTTGCTCACGTACAATGCGAGTCTCTCGCATGTGTCAACTCGTAATTAGTTGAATGATCAAATATTTTGATTTGTGGGCCTCAAGAGAAGCGATTGTTGACTCACTTTGCTCGGAGAATTTGATTAAGAAATTGAGTTTGCTGACTTGCCGTTCTACGACAATGGTGGTGAAAACAACTGAAGTGACTGCGCTGAGTAAACTGAACGGGTTTAAAAGTAAACACTGATAATGGTTTCAATCACGTCGCTGGTCAGGTGAGCTGTGCGCAAATTGGATTAATTAATCATTTATACGGGAAGCTAATAAATGGTGAAATTTGTAGTCGTTATCATTTCAAGTGTGTCCACTTGAGACAACAAATCCTCGTCTTATCACCTTTTCCACCCATTTTGTGCCGAGATGCGGACACTCACCCGGACCAGGGCGGCAGTCGAGCAATCTTTCTTCGCTCCATTTCACCTCTTGAACTGTCCCCCAACGCACGCCCAGTGTTCTATGGTCACCACCACTACAACAGACATAAAACGAGGAGCACATGCATGGTTGGGCAGTGCATGCTGGTCAACTGGTCACCCACATAATGACCACTCCGTTAGAAATCATCTGCTCGATGAAGCGGGCTTTGAGCAATGTTAATTATCACGTATACACCTTATCAAAGAACCCGCATTTCACGCTCTGGCCTTTGATGACCAGTATAGCGTCGACTGACCACTCTAATCGAAGGATGACCAGCACGAGTGACCACGCCCATGCCTTCCTAGAAATCTGAGTGTGAAATCCCTCCACACGTCTCTGTTGCTATTGTTATAGAAGGAAGATATTATATAGGTTCTTCACTATATATAATCCTCGAAAAGAGTTGAGTACACTTCAATGCATGTTGAATAATCTCGACTCGGCGGCGGTCGATACAAATGCACACAAAATGCCCCATTTAATGTCGTTTATCCGGTCATTTGGAGTGAACGCAGGAATTAAAATCGCTGTTACGTCATCTTACGATTCATCCCTTTGAGTGTTGGATGTCTCCGTATTGCGCGAATGATGTAACGATAGAAAACATCTCAACAGTCCACAAAGCGATTGATTCGCACGAGGTGAGGTAGGGTGACCAGCCGCATAAACTTAACTGATTTCTTAGTATATAATTATTATGATAATTATTATACACTTATTATATAATTGTGATATTAGTCAAAACTCTTCTACCATTACTGTAAGGTCATTGTAGCTTCCCGAACCACTTCGCATTGACGTGATTGAATACTAATTATACACAATGCATTTACGAGACTTGAGATTGAAACAAAGTTCAACGGGGAAAGCCATCGTGCTATTTATGCAACTCAGCCTTTGTTTGTACCTGGCGTGCGGTTACGTAAGTCCACGATCAAGCCTTTGTGAACAGCCGCAATGTCTCAAAGATCGAAGCAAATGCTTTCCTTCTCTGAACTGTGATTCATTTCAGAACTGGCCTTCACCAAAGCGATAAGCGATGTGTCTTGAAATCGTCATGTCCGACGCAGACAGGCTCCGATTGCACATCGGGGATTAATGCCTATAAACATTCGTTTTTAATCCGTCATCTCGGCGTTTCGTTCTCCGGGTTTTGCGTCTTATCAACACAGATCGCGGTTCTGCTGAACGTCATCAGCAGATTCAGAGCAGCCGAGAGAGGGAAGTCATTTGTCAAACGTTTGATCCGAACCTTCGCCTCGCAGATACAATTACAACCTCCGCATTCTTCGCTCGCATTGCTCTCAATCGTTTAATAAATATTTCACATCCCTTTTGAGTTTCCCTTTTCATCGGAGTCGAAATCAAAATTTATTTGAGAACCGTAATGATAATAAAACATCCTTACATGGGCGTGGGGGGCGCAGTCAAGTGCAACGATAGCATTTTGCTCTTGCAACTGCGGCTTGTATAAATGCTAAACACGCGGGGAATGGTCGCAGGAGGCAGGTGCCTTGATGAGCTTTCACCTGGGTTCGTCGCGAAGAACCCTCATGTACTGAGCACCTGTGATTTCGAGGAATGTGATTCGCGATTTGCACCTGCGATGTATGTGATCATATATAATAGGGAAGCGACCTCTTTATGATCAAAAGATCAGCGACAAACCACCTTTTGAAGCTGTTTTATCTTTTACCTTTATCTCTTAATTTCTATGGCCAGCATCACCTTTCCCATTCTTGGCATACTTCTCGGGTTAGCGTCGTTTAAGAGGAAATTTCTCGGGTTAATGACGTCACCATGTCATTGAGTATCCGCATTAAAAAAAATTGTTTTTTTTTTTTGTTTTTTACATTCACAAATAGTTAACAATAAAATGGTCACCGAGGCTTCGTCTTTGATCATGGGCTAAACTTAACGACATAATTAGGCTAATCGAAAGCATTGATTCAACTCTAATTACTGCTGATGGTCATCGACTTAATAAGGGCAAATATTTTTGTGTGATTTAATTGCCAACTATACACTCAGACATCAAAGGCGCCGACTGTCCCAAAGGAGAGTGCACTCAAGGTGCTCTCGGTCACTTATCTGTCCCTCTGCGTCGACATAACAGCCTCTTTGATGAGTTTTCAATGCGCCTTCGATGACTCGGCAAAATGTCGACGTAACACGCTTGTTTCTCGGTATTTCACGTCAGCAACAACGTCGCCATTGTGCGCGCGAGAGTTCCCACGGGGTCCGCTTTCAACCGAAGACAAGAGCTGATTTCTAAGAGTCATTCAGTGCTCAAGGTATTCTCTCATTAATTATTCTTAATTTGTGTTCAATGAATACCTGTGATGTTGATAATAAATTACTCTATACCGTGATCAATGCTTAAAACTGAAAGCAAGTCACTGCATGCCCTGATTGTGCCTTACTTAAAAGGTGGCTCGATGGCATCATATATTTAGTATTTATGGCTGCATGTATATTTACTATATTTACTATATACGGGTGTCTGGTGCACTGATGCAGAATTAGAAATAAACGGTACACCTTGACCTTGTAACAGTGCCACAGTCCACTAGCACATTACAATGTTGTACATCTTTTGAACACAGGTAAACAGCATGACTTATCGAGGTGTCGACCGTCTATCTATATGCCAACACAGCGGACATCGTGCATACATACGTACACGTATACCATTTGTAAATAATCATTCACAGCTAGCCTTTGATCTTATAGCGGCTCTAATACAACAAGGGATTGACCCAGATGACCAGAACGGACACCTGGATGAAGCGATGGTCGCGTGGGATGACCTTACGGTCCGATGGAGACGTTACCTTTGAAGTGACCAGTGACAGGCAGCAACGGTCAGCGTATTTCGTGGCCCATTAATCACCGGCGTTGCGTGGCAGGTGTGAAATCGACCGCTGATTGCTCTGCTTCTGGATCAGAGGTAGGACGGTCGGGGGAGGGGGCGGAGGTCGTCGCTTCACACGTCCCCATTTGTACTTCAAACAGCGCGTTTGTTTACAGGCAGCGCTTTGATGAAATCGACACTGTCAATCAACCCGTGGTTCTGCGACGCTCAGGTGTAATTGGCTTAATCTGCGGTTTATAATCACCGGCGACAACGGAAGGAGAGCGAATTATGTGTGAAGATCTGCTGCACGCACGAAGATACTAACCCTGCTTGTTCAAGTATACATACATGCAATCTATAAAATCACGCATAGAGCTCTGTAAATATGTGTACCTTTGTATTCGACACATATATTCTGAGGTCGAGATATAAGGGCCGATATATAGAATATAGTGTAATTCATCAATGGTATACTTATACAGTATATATCTAAAGTATGTGGAAGTATGAATGAGAACTAAATGTAATCAGATTATAAGATGATGCAGCTTTGTATTAAATGCATGGGTATTACCCTTTATGATGCTAAAGAAGTCTGTAATAAGTTACTTGAAACAACTGAATTATAGGTATTCTATATAATTATACATAATTATATAGAATATTATTAATTATATATATTAAATAATATAATTATATATTATATTATATATAAGCTTTTATATTCAGGCAGCACAACAGTTATGTATATGACACGTTCGTTTTACTTCGTGTGCATGTTATATATATCTCTATTTGCAGGTGCGACACGTATGCACCTGAGGCGGTCAATGACCTGCAAGACGACGCACGATGCCCGCATGCCCGCCTGTTGCCCACCCTGCTCCGTGTGGGCATCAGAAGCGAATGGAGGAATCGCCTCCAGCGACGACAACGCGTTGTTTGCCGATGACTTCACAAAACTTTTGATATTCGACCGATTAGATTTGATTAGAGGCCATGATGCTCCCTTCTCGCAGCAGGAACGCACCTCCCACACCCCCTGTAATTCCCTCCCAGTGGGCACGCGTTCTCTCTTGTCTCCATTTAATTACCCCCCTCGCTAGGCGCGTCTTTCCCGTCGAACCCATGCAGCGGGTGAAGCCGCCAGTTTGATTTGTTGCTCTGAGGTGTGGTAAGTCTCGATCTCTACAGATGTCGAGATGTAAGCGTTGTGTGTTGTGCATGGGAGGCGACCAGACGGAGGTGACGGCGCATGCGTCGAGGCTCAGCATGCAAGCGTTTGTGTCGGCTGCATTGTGGTAATCAGTGGTGTCAGTAACAGAGAAGCGGCGATTTCTCGCTTTGATCTTCATCGCATCTTCTCACTTTTTGCCGATGGTTCAAGTGGTTACAGATGCAACTCTTAACACTTCTTTGTTCTGCAATCAGCTGCGATTTCACGCGCAGCGAATTGCGACTGTAAACTTGATTAGGTGGCAGGATGCATCTGTACATGTATGTACAGATACCGTTTAATTGATTATACAGAAGCACTTTTGGTTAATTACAAGGAGAAATCGAATCTTGGTCAATGCGCATATTAATCATCACCGACGCACACGGGAAGCTCCGCCCACTTCCTGTATGAAACATGACCAACAGAACACGCAGGACAGTTGGAAAATGACCACTGGCGATCTAAGAAAGGAAACGAAGAAAAGCGATTTGTTTCTGCAGCGGATAATGACACGTGCATATTTGCAGCGGCCGCTTCAAGCAGGTCGCACGCTGCTCCTTTTCATTATACCATTCATCACGTGACTGCTTAGACTCGAGATTCCGAGACATAAATCGCGGGTCAGATACTTGATATATTGAAATGAGACAGCGCCACAAAGACAGCTTCTGTTAACTGGTCAAATCCAATGTCCATTTCAAGGAAATTTATGGAACATTAGCGTCAACGAATAAGAAGGAAATTCATGAGATGCAAGATGGCGACCGGAAACAGATATTTGTTTTTGTTTATTCGCAGTTTACGACTCTTTGCTTCGAGCGGAAAAGGATGCAGAGTTGAGACGAATGTTGCTGATGAGTTCCGCTGCATGGGGTCCGCGTAAATCTGGAACCCCGACATCAGATCAGAGGGTACCATGTATCAATGGGTGGAGCATAATTGGAAGCCACGCGAGTGGTCCTCCCTCATATAAACAACATGTAAATACATTAAAAGAAAATAATAAATCAATGAGTTCGGGAATTAACTGCGCTTCTTACTCTGTTTCTGTCTCCGCATAACGAGTGCGAAAAATGATGATAATAATAATAATAAAAAGTTTGGGCATTCAATTTTTATTGATTTCATCGTGAAAAGGATACAACATTCGAATGAAATTACACAAGAGTAAGAAACGCGATCCAAGTACTCTCTGCATGCACTCACGGTCAAATGCTCAGCTGTAATAAATAATAAATTAACATAATGAGGCGATGACGTCACAGACTGACTTAATTAGCAATCAAGCGATAAATCACCTTCTTATAATTAGGCTTATCTCGATCGAAGTTCAAGCGGAGATAAGAGGTAATTTGAATTGTCTTGCAGATAATAATATGAAAGTACAAAATACAGCCGTGCATACACTTTACATACCTGTATACACATCGTACGCATGACGTACAACATTGTACACTTATTAGATGTGTGATGGGTAAACGCATGTGGAAAATACATGCATTATTTCGTTACATTTCTGTACATGATTCTATCGATATTTTGCAGAGTTGAAATTGAATATAGATTTTCGTGTATGCATGTATTACATGTAATATCGATCAAGACGTACAGTATCGGTATAATGTTGGTTGGACACAAGTTAATTTTTCAGCTCAAGGTAAAAAATAACATCTAGCGATTATGATATGAAAAGTAAATGTTACACTATTTACAACACATTTGCAAATCTATTTTCAAACGATTGCGATCATCAAAGTTGGGGTGAGGAAGATGAAGCCATCTAAAAAAAAAAAAAAAAAAAACCCAAAAAACACAGAAACTCGAGAAGAAAAATGACATTATTATTATTACATAAGTTTGATATGCAAAGATGCAAAACTAAAAACAAACAAGATCTTCCGCCAGAATAATGAAATGATATGTTGTTGTGTTAAATAAACTATTTACAAATGCTTTGCTGTTATCTATTGAAAAAAAAAAAAGAAAAAAGATGAGAATCAAATTGAACGTTCTTTTTGGGTGGAGGAGGGAGGGAAGATTTGGAAGAGAAAAGGAAAGCGAGAATGGAAAAATAAGCTATTATTTCATGCATTTCCTTCATTTGCTTTGGAATAAGATGAGGATGTAGAATCGGGAAGAGCGGGCGAGGAGGTCTTCGATTTGACGATGCTGTTGAGCAAGTGCAGGACACTGTCCAGCTTCTGGTCAATTTTGTTCACCTGAAGGAGAAAATAGACCAGAGTTAAGTCCAGCACAGATCACGACGTGGGAGGGACCCCTGCACAACGGAGGGGTCAAGATGTATCTATAGCTTGGTGGTGGTCATTGTCCTGCGAGTAAGCCGCTGGACAATGCACGCTGACCATGCGCAAAGGTTTATACTTGACCTCTCGACCTCAGAGAGGTAGGATCATAGAGCCCCGGGCTTTGTGTCTCCGTTGATGATGCGTTCTCCCCTTGCGCACAATGCTCTCTTTGTCCACTCACTGGCCAGTTATATCACGTACTGTAGGATGGACAGCATACTGGACACCGGGGGTGTGAGAACCGGCATTTAGGCCCTCTTGACCAAAGCACGGAAGCCGCTGCCCTCTGAGACGTATTGTCCGCAATGCGGGGGTCTTAGGCCTCTCAAGAAACACGCGGGGGGGGGGGGGGGGGGGAAGCACCGATAACAACAGAATGTCCGAGGAATGTTCTATGTCAGTCGGAGCTTCATGACATTCAGAGTATAACAATAATTTTATTAATGCCCTTTCCTCCTGTTCCCCTTTGCACGATAACTTCACTTGTCTGTGTGATCGCACTACGATGCGTCGTTGGGGCGATAACAAATTCATTTCAACGTGGCTTTTCTCTTCTCTCTCCTCTGAAACAAGTATCTCAATTTCAGAAGAATTGCTCCATGTTTAAGCATCATTTAACTGATTTACAATTCTCCGTTTTCCCTATTCAACAGTTTAAAAGCCGTAAGAGAAACAAAGCACTTAATCGACACAAAACAGACGTCGCTATGTGGCTCCTTGAGACGTTCAAGGTGTCCGTGGCAGCCTGGACATGTCCGTCAACAGTCAGGACGGGGTCACTGCTCGTTCCTCGATTAACGGGACGATTTCACTTGTCCACCCATGAAGCTAAATGACCAATGCACTGACCAGTAGTCAGCGATTCGAAATGCCGACAGCTTCATGGCCGTTTGATGGCAGTGTGCGCATGCCCAGCGAGAAATTAGCCAGGATTTACGAGCTGGACATGGCGAGTGGTCGGCTGGTCATTGCATGGTCAGTATTGACCACTCCAATTTGTCATTGGCGCAAGGCAAACACAGCTGTGGTCAAGCAGAAGTGTGAGAAGTTGATGTTAGCTTTGCATTTCTTAGCGACAAACAAAGACGTGCCAGCAGACTTGTACGAAGTGACCAGTGTCCAGCACTGGTCACTCCTACCGACTTGATTTTGATTAATGTTTGAAATGTGACACGAATTATAACGAATTCACTCTCTCAAAGACCAAAGAGACCGAGCGAGAAAGAGAAAGGAACAAATGATTCCTCGTCCATCATCAAATTAGACAGCGAAATAACAAGTTATGAGACCAGTTGAAATAACTAATGTTTCGGTTAATTTCACACGAAAACTTTTCATTCAACTTTCATCGTCAATATGTGAACGATAATAAAGGATTACCTGGTTCAGGCATTACGGTGGATCCGGCCAAATACGGCCGTTACAATCGTTACATTTCGCGTGGGAATAAACTCAACTTTGTTCTTCCCTTCTGGTCTGTACATGGGAGAAATTTTGTTAAAATGTTCGGTGTGAAGTAGCTTAATTGACCGCAAAACGATAAAAAACCCTCGGAAGAGGAGTCGAATTTCTTCATCTGATCTCTAAAAGTACATCGTACAATGCGTATCATTATTTGAAAAGTTTAAACAACACAGAAAAATTTAATGTTTGAAATTTCTGGTGCCATCATCATCGATCAGTGACAAGACAAGTGAAACATTCAGCATCGTGATGTTTCAGGCATCAGGCAGATTGGAGAGATATCAGAGTCAGATTTCAAAATAACTACAAGGACTAGAGATGTATAATTGGAAACGATCAAAGAGTCAGTGTGCTGCACAGTGGTGAGCGCAGTGTGTGATACAACTATGATTAACTTGGAGATCTCGATCGAGATGACATAAGTACGTCATCTTCTAATACCGAAATACGAATCACACCGGAAGTGTCTCGAATTCACGGCCTGCGCATGCCCAGGAATACCAAACGGACCCGAGCAAGGAATTCTCCAGCATGAAAACCAACTATTGACTTTAGCCGACATTCATCGCTTCACAATACTTGGAGTGCGCGGCTGGTTTTTGAAAGGAAACTTTACATTTTATCAGTTTTCAGCATCGAAATTCTCACAATTACACAATGGTGCATGTGAAAAGTGTCAGAAAGTGAAATTTAAGAGCTCTGAGGTCAATATAGCAGGTCTTTTCGTAGCCATTCATCTGATACTAAACGAAACGAAAAATGTTCCTCTATCATCGGCGCAAAGCTCGTCAATGGCGCTCAATGGCGCTGAAAAGGTGTAATTACGGCAGCGATGCCGGATTATTGATATTAACGGAAGCGCATTCTAAAGGGCTATTAAAATAGGGCAGGAATGTTCCCACTGGATATATGTATTGCATGCGAGGTCTGGCATCGAGGCATGGCATAAATTATAATTGGCAAGAGCATGCAGCATAATGTATAATAAAACGAAGAAGCATGGTTGAGTCGTAAAACTATGTGAACTTAACATTGAAGTACATGTAAATGGAGGAGTACAGAGAGAGAGAGAGAGGGGGGGTTTGTAGGGGGAGGGAGGCACACAGAGGAGCACTTGTTGGTGGTCAATGCCACGGGCATCGGTCATAAGCTATCAAGTGGTCATCTCGTGCATGACACGCCTCATTATTCACAGGCGTCGATATTGGACCAAGGAAAAACGGCCCTCAGCGTCAAAACACCGCATGAAACCGACACGAATGGTTAGCGCGCTGAGAGAAGAGGAGCGAAAGAGTGAAGAGGCCGAAGAGGAGGAGGGTGCCTCCGCAGCCCCAGGCGCAACATTCATCATATCCACAAATGTTGACACATGAAATATTCTGCACAGGTGTACATGCATCGCCCCAGGTGTCGTCAATACCTGGTTCTCCACACGGGCCAGTCTGGCGACGATGGTCACTTTCTGCTTGTCTCGTTCGCTGCTGACCATCCATGCTCCTGGTTTTCCCAGCGTCTGGTCAAGTCTGTTAGGAGAGAGAAAAAAAAGGTCATTGTTCGCCTGCCAGACGGTTAATGCACGATAAAAATTCGACCATTATCATATTTCTTTGCCTCGGACGTCGCAGGTGGGCAGCGTGGAACTGCGCATGCGTGCTGCTCGGTTGTTGTTCGTGCCGTATGGATTGTTTGACGGCTTCGCAGGTGGACAACTGGCATGCCACGCCCCATTGCGCACGGAACGGCCGGCGCAGCATAAACACACGCCGGTAATTCAATCGAAATACCGGTGATGTATGGTCGATCTGACCAGCGGCCATCAGTGTCACGCCCGGAGGGGCCTCGGCAAACGCAGCGCTTAATCCGAGTGTATCATTCTTCTAAATGCCACTGGTGCCATCTCTGCAAGTGCCGGTCATCGTTATCGCTCCCCTTTCCCCTCCCCCCTCCGCTCTTCCCCCTCCCCCGCAGATTTCCTTATCACGGCGGTGGGTCAGCCAGAGTTTACACTCAGGGGCGGGATTTGTAGCAGGAACTAATTTTCAGGGTCGCTTCCCTATCGAATAAATCGTTCAGACGTAACGCGATCGCCATTCTGAGATGAGAGACGCCAGGGCCATGTTGAAGCACTTTGCAGGAAGCCGCCATCCTGACACAGTACGCATGCGCACGAGAGATATGATCCGACACAGAGGACAATGCCTGGTCGACGGATCGACGAAAGGCGCAGCGAAGAGATGTCAGGTGTCACTCGAAATTCCTTCTCTGATTTCGCATGCGGAAGAAAGTTTAAGAAACTGATCTCGACTCAAGACGACATTGTCATGGCACAGCGACACCCCGGAGAAGCACTTGAGCCCCATCGGTAACACCCGGGGTGCGAGGGTCCATCTTGAGACTGACACTTAGGTTAAACATTTGACCCTTGGTCTATACACAAGGCTGCATGGCCACAAGTATAGGCGCTTATAGGCTATAGGCATAGGTTGGCAATCCGATAGCTGAAAAAACTCTCGCATGTAAAGTCGATCGCGTGTCGATTACTGCGAGGTAATAAGAGGGTCATTAGGCGGAATAAATGTCGTTTTTTCATTTCTCAGGTGAACGGTGCCTGGATTAAACATTCATCGATTTCGTTCTCACCTGCGTTGAAGTTCCTTGATTCGAACCATCATGTTGAGGTGACCTTGTGAGTACTGCTCTATAACGTCACGCACATCATACGGCTTACGCGCTTGCTGTGAAACAGAGACGGAAGAGATCGGTCATTTTAAATTATTTCGGTGCATGCAATAAATCGCAAGTGTTATTCAAAAAAATTAATATTAAAGTAATTAGTTCGGTAAGAATTTTAGAAAAGGGGATAAATCAAATGCCATCTTATTTCCAATAAATTAACCCCCCCCCTCCTCGCGTGTCAACGGCACGTGTCTGTAAATCTCATCTCAACGAAATCTGCAGCAGCAATCGAAGGCCGTCTCCATTTTTCATTTTTCTCGCAATTTCCCTTATCGTGATTCTCAGGAGGTCAAGCAACTCTTGACCTTGCTACGGTGACCGGAGCACATTTCCGAGTCGATTTAGCGACAATTTATTGAGACGCTGAGAGAGAAATGATCGTTTTGAGTCGATAAGCACTCGTAGGTGGTTCGCGAGAGAAACGCACTCAGGTCGACGTCATAACAGGCTCATTGACGAAGGATCGCGAAATCATCTATCCATATCGTCCATATGTTTACGATCTGCCGGATGTTTCAGCTGAATTGATGTCACCGTGTCATTGTACATGTGACACTGTGTCATTGTACATGTGACACACTGTTCTGTCCGCGTTCGTGCCTTTGTGCGCACGTGTTTCACGAGTTTAGTGCAGCGTGGGAAGCATTGGCCAGTGTAGACCCAGAGGACTATTGCCTCTCGGCTTCAACTTGACGCATTGACACTCGCAACTAAGTTGATACAATTGTAATTATTCAAGGCGCGCGGCCATTCTTTCACAAGTGCACAAAAAAGCAGACGACATTTGCCTTTGGCGGAGGAAAAAAATATCAGTGAAGGAATCACCGACGCGCGCTTTTATTATGAGATTTTTCCCCATTGTACCCGAAATGCGTTTAGGCCAAGTGGGAGGTATAAAGTGCCATTGGCTGAGAATTGAGTACTTTTGATTCTCAAGTACCTGGAACTTTCTTCTGGCGACAAAGTATCGGATTCTTCTGATCACACGAATCGCTGTTTTGTGAGCTTCGGTTAACCTGCAAAATGGGAGAGAAATTTGGATGAAAACACGAAGAATGCATGAATGAGCAATTGAATAAAATCACGCTACACGTATCCACATTTTTCTTTGTCTTTTAGCAGAAATAAAATTCACGGACGAACTTGTAAAAATCATAGTAATTTCGCACACGCTTGAAAAGAAACCCCAAATCTTTACAATTTTTCGTTCGATATTCCTGGAACATGCTACAATGTTTTGATGACGCAACTGCTTCATGATGCTTTTTAGAAAGAAAAAAAGGAGAAGAAGGAAATCACAGAGAAATCTCGGGATAATCGTGAAAACATATTTTTCTTAATTCAGCATGACGCAACGGTGATGAATTTCACAGGTGATTAAATAGATTGGCTTTTGCAGATGAATGACCAATCAATCTGCTACTGTAACAACATTGATAATGAGGGGGATGGATTAGAATAGTGACCACGCCCCTCGCAAGGACTGCGTTGATTGACCAGTAGTTGACCAGTGAGTGGCCACTAGCCGGTGATAATCGGGTTTAATACGGGAGCATTGAGCGGGAATGGCATTTAAAAAGCGATTGCAGCGCCCGCTGATAGGATTGGAGGGGAAGAGGCACTGGGCGATGGTCATCATTAAAGCCAGATGATGACCAATGTCCAGTCCACAAAATGACCACCGTATTTTGACACTTGAAAAGACTTGATACAACGTCTCGGTCAGGTCGTGATGTAACAAGTCGTTAATCACGGGCGCATGACAGGCCGAGCGTGGTATTCGTTGCGGAAGTCTGTTTTCGATTTCTGTCTCAGACGCTTCCCCCCAGGGGTCTGTATCCCGGGGGAGCGGCATCAGAGCCAGCCAACGGTAGGGCACCGAGGTCCCATACGGCGACCGTCTTACACAAGACGTGCAATATTACCGCCATCAATTCCCCTGGTGCCCCCCGCGCTGACAGCCGTCTGCTTATTTACACCAGAACTCCGTCGATTAACTTTGAGTGCTCCTGCAATCCCCAGGGACGATTAAGAAACTTCCACACTCAACTCTCAAACTAGATGACGCAATTCCCGTAATTCCGCAATCTCCGCTAAATCCACCATTTCTCAATCGCTCAGAGCGTTCTCTCTCTTAGAGCGAGGCGCCGAATGGACGCCATTACGTGTAGTGACAGCCGCAGATTGACGCGTCATCATTCAGCGGACGATATCCAGGCACCCCCCCCCCCCACCTACGACTGGCAGCTAACAGCAGGTTTTTTACATTACGATGACAACGAGAAAGCGAAACGATATCCGCACTGGCATACAATGCGACTTCATTGTCATATTTAAAATCATTGAAATGGCGAGAACTGCTGTTTCACTCTAAAAAGGTCAAAGGTCGCCAAAGAGCCCCATCAGTGGAACGTCAGACGTGGAGACAATGAGTCACTTGTAGAGCTGTCAATTCGTGAGATATTAACGATCTCCGCTTTTGATAGCATTTCAACATGACACCTGATTCGAATCAACACGATGCTCACAGCTGAGGTTTGCTCGGTTCTTCCAGCTCCAGTTCCATCTCGTCGGCCCCCAGGTCCTGGTTACCGCCGGACGGGTGCTGGCCACTCGTCCGCAGCACGGGGTTGCTGCCCAAGCGTCCCCGCAACCCTGGAGAGAGAGCAGAAGGAAAGCATTTAGCATCGAGCGCACGCGCCGGCACTTGAAGTAACGACTGGCAGATGATGGGTGTGCAATGACACCGAAAGATTGTGGGAAACGCTTTAGAGTGCGTTATGAGGATCGAGTTGATGGTGGCAGATTTTACGAGAGCGTTATGATTACAGAGTTTGACTCTTATTATGGAGTGCGTTATGATTGAGAAGTTTAGTGGCCAACTTGTGGGTCTACCTAAAGCCGTAAAAACCCCGCAAATCCCATGTCACGTTACCATGTTGAACGTAAAACACAATCGACTCGATCTGTTAACTGGAATTATCTGAATATATAAGCGTGACTCAGCTGTTTACACGATAAAAAGTAAAAATACAGCCTCATCTTGGTTGAAACTAAATTTCCCGTTTTTGTGTCTATTACGACACAGGCTTCGAACAATATTAAGCTACGGTATTGCCAATGATATAATATGGACTAGAAGTCGAGTCTCAAGGATATCCAACGTGTATTCGGGGGATGGGGTAGGTACTGTAAACACGCAGGTTTGCGATCTTATGGTTTAAAATAAATCGGCCAACTTGTCAGTTTCAAGACATTGTGATGGCGTTATAACTATAACGTGATTCCCCAGAATTCAAAGTGCGTTATAACGAACGATGTCCAAATGCTACGCTATGATGGGCTTCCACTTCGGAGTGCGTTATGATTACCTGATATGCTGCTTGTCCGGCTTTCATCCGGAGCAAATACAATGGATCCCTCGCTGCCCTTGCGGTCGGAGGCGACGTGGTTGGCTGAACCGCTGAGGTCGAAGCGATTTTTGGAGAAGCGTCTCTTCTTGATGAGCGACGCCCTCCTGGCTGCTTTGATGAACGCACTGGAGCCGTGATGGCGAGGGGCGTCCTGTGTGTGGATGCGCCACGTGGCCAGAAACAGTGAACGCGGTTCAGCTGCGTAGCACCTCCACAAGCACTGAACAAAACAACACATCGAGTGTAAATTAAATTAGTTAATTACACGGATGCGTTAATCACCTGAATGAGTGTGGCTGCCGCGGGGATTTGTCGATTGAAGTGCTTTTGACGCTGTTTTTGCTGCACCTTCAGAGCAAAACCCGAACCCAGAATGCCCTGCAAGCGAAAGAAACATCACCAGTTAACACAGAACGTGTTTCTCTTTTTTTATTATTTTTTTTATTTTTTATATTTATTTAATCGCCGTTATTTGGAAACTTCAGGTAGAATAATGAGAAATACCAGGCGAATTGGCGAAATGAGAGAGGGAAATGTGACACTGGCATATAGCACAGCATTTTGTTCAATTATGGATATGTGACTTATAGATTGCGCAATACATGATATATAATACGAGGTTATTGCGGTTTTAAGCCTCCATCAATACTCGGTTGCTTTATATAGGCGCCAGAGCTGAGATCCGGGACCGGGGTAACTCCCTACTCTATTCGAAAGATCCCAAGGTGTCTCCATCCTGCATGGTACTACATATGTACATGGGCATCATTGCAGAGAGACAAAGGAAATTTTAACTCCCAATCATAACGCCGTGTGCGCTGATTTGAACACGGGACCTATAATTTCCCAGGCGACATAGAATTAGAAGGTCAAACCGACTGAGCAACTCGATTCCTCCATTGACTTTATTACAAGGATACATTGCATACGAGAGATCTGGTTACAAGCATAACGCGCTATAAATTCATAGCGCCTGGCACCCGACCGCCGTCACGAACAGGTCCTCAATTATGACCAGATTCGACCCTTATTTTGATACAAACAGCTCGTTTGAGAAACCGATACGGGCGCCAAGGGAGTGGAAAGGGTATCCGGAAGTGGCCAGGCGGAAGTCGAGAGTCCTCGGGCCGTGTGAGGGCGCTGTCGAGAGCGATGCTACAATCGACGAATGTTGATGAATCAGCTGTCGCACCGAGTAAGGCCAAGCGCTCGCTCCGTTCCGACTCAGTCTCGCTTGCAGTGTTTTCGTATTGTTCTTCGCGAGGCCTTCGATCATCCAGTGGATATCGCGGAACTCTTGCGCAAGCCTTGTGAGCTTTTTGCCATGATAACAGCCCAACACAGTCTAGACTGAAGATCAGATATACCACAATTGCACACCGAATTGCACCAGCGCATTACATATTCACCACAAATTGCACAAATCTTCCAAGAACAAACGGGGAGCGGGAATAATTAATAAGCGCATTTAGTTGTGAACAAGTAAGACAGATCTTAACATTGTTATCATAACTGGTACTACCCATGGGTGTTATTTTCAACCAATGCAACCAAAAAGAATTATGACAAAGTGTTAATTTAATAAAGTTGTGAATCTCAAAGTAGGTAAAACACGGTGCAAAGAGCGAGGGCATGAGGGTAACACACAGGGTTCAACTAAGTACGAAGAGGAGGTGGATGAGGAGAAGGAGGGAGCATCCGAATACTTACAGCAGGAAGAGCAAAAAACGATATGGCAAATACAGAGAAACACGACGCAACGATCCTGCCCGTCCACGTCTGGGGAACGGTGTCACCGTAACCTATGGTGGTCACCGTCACCTGAAATCGGCAGAGATGGAAAGAGAAATAAACTTAGGAGGATGCACGGAATCAAGGGAAAACACAACAGAAAGCAAATCTGAAATGAAGAGGAGGAGAAAGAGAAGAAGTTATACACAAGCATGCTGCAAGCAAAGAAAAAAGATGAAAAATTCGATGACGTCATCACAGCGGCGACCTTGATGAGCGGAAGTGACGTGTAAAAGGGAAGGAGTGAAGCGTGCGCTGGTTGGAGAAGAAAGGAAGGGGGTTTGGGATACTCACAGCTGGCAGCGCAAAGAACGAGATAGCGAACACAGAAAAACACGACGCTACAATCTTGCCCATCCACGTCTGAGGTACGGTGTCGCCGTAACCAATCGTCGTGACTGTGATCTGTAAGGTTAAAAGGTCAAAGTGGACGGGGTTAATGAGGATAGAGGTCGAGTGAATCCGTATCTCGCTGGAACATAGCATGAATGGGCGTCACAATGGAATGCTTTGCATGATTCAGCGTCATCATAGAGGGTCTACGTCACTCTTAAGAATGCCCTTCCAGGAAATACATCATGGTGACCAGGAAGCAACAAGACAAGCAACAACGGAAGATGCTTCATTATTTACACGTTTGTATGGGGCCTACTTCCACGTTTCCATTGATCATGTTGATCGTAGAAAATGTACAGACGAGTTCGGTGAAGGACTGGAGGTGCGTGTCCATTGAATTATGCAAACCATGTGCATTAAATGGGGGTGTTGTTAATCATGTTGGTTTGTTCTGATTGCAGGGTGTGCGTGTCATGTCCATTGCTTCAAGTGATGTGCTCTGCGTCATTAACAAAATAATCTACCACATTTCCCAAAATTAAGAAAATAATAAAATTAATAAAATAATAGAATTAAAGAACATGCTGTCCCCCCCCAAAAAAAAACAAAAACAAAAAACAAAAACACACTCATGCTATTCGTTCGATGTTCACGCCCCATAGAATGTTGAAGCAGATGTGCTTGCTTTGGTCAGACGACGAGGCGCCCGAGATGAACACTTCATCCATATCATG
The DNA here is from genome assembly GCA_000328365.1 of Capitella teleta. Lineage (NCBI taxonomy): Eukaryota > Metazoa > Annelida > Polychaeta > Capitellidae > Capitella > Capitella teleta. Next base: position 697,584 of record KB302196.1, read on the forward strand.
CCTTGTGTCGATATTGATGACGTGCCTAGGAAACGACGCCATGTCCCCACGCACGCATGCGCACAATCCTTGCCGGGATGATGGCATGAATTGAACAGAAATCCCTCTGTGGTGTGTCCAGGTCCAATAATTGGGAGAGCGGGGGCACGTGATGTGCGGTGTGGTGGCTGAAATGTGCGTTCACTGCTCGGGAGGAAATGCGTTTGTTGGACACGTGAGTGGTTCATGGATCTCCCACAGGAAAGCTGTTGTGTGTGTATTAGTGGTGTGGATTGCGGTTTTGGTGTGGTGCAATGACGTCACAAAGGGATTAAAGGTATAACACGAAGGTCAAAGGTGATTATTGTTCTCTCGATCAGCTCATCCACAGCGGATTAGTGAAAACTCCCAGGTGGGGAGGAGCTTATATAGGTTAAAGGTCACAAGGTGAACATTCATTTGTACACATTACACAAGAGTGAATTTCTGCATATTATAAGTAGCAGTATAGATATATTGCTTAGATTGGTGACATTGGTGCACTCACCACTCCCCACCAGAGGGCATCTGCGTAGCTGGTGAAGTCGGTCGTTCCCTCTTCAGATTTGGCGTCTTTTTCCGCCAAGTATACAAAATAGGAGGAGAAGATGAGACCAAGAAAACCGATGTATAACGTTGTGATGAGTTCCTGGGGACGACAACAGAAATATTCGTCAGCTTATGAAGAAGAAGGAGAAGAAAAAGAGCAAAAAGATATTAAATTTCGTGTACCTGTTTATTCACGTACATGTACCTATTAAGTTACCTGTATATGTAGGAGTAAAACTATGTAACACGTTAATTTCCGTTTGATTAAACAGGAGGAGAATGTTTCACTTCGTCAATTTGTCTAAAAGGAAATGAGTCAATTTGCAATCGACGACAAGAAAGCGCGTGCTGGTCGGACAAACATGGAACGACAACAAGCACGTGGCGCTGATTATGCAATCGGCGCTCGCACTGCAACCAGTTACAACACACGCCAAATCCAAAGGCATCCGGAGGAACACGTGCTTTGAGTTTGTGATAAGCCAGAAGCCTCTCTCCCCATTCCTTTGTTCATCTCAAAGAACTCCAACACGTGCGTCGGTGAACCACTGACATGACGTCTGACTTGTGCGGTCAGCTGAGTTCAGGATATTGTCAGGATTACAAATCGAGAGCAGCAGAAAGAAGCCGCATTTCGGAGCCAATTCCGTCGGCGAATCGCTGGAAAAATGAGTAGTATTCGCGACGTTGGTTGCCCATTAAGCTCAGGGTGGTTGCCCTCTCGATCTAATTGGGCTTAGCCAGGATGAACATGCATACAATGTACAAATATGACAGCAAGGCATCTCTGGATAAGGATCTCTGGTCGAGAACTCCGTACCAATGGAGCAAACTTTATTAGTTCTCAAAACATTGAATTTTATTAATTAATTGGCCTCTTTGCTGTCGTAGGAGGTGCAAAGGTACATTATATAATCATTTACCTGACGATGAATATAAACAACTGAGCCAAGAAGGCGCCAAGTTCCGCCCTGTCGGTCCACGTGGAGCATGCGCAAGATTTGCAGGAATCGCACCCCTCTGCGAAACAAAAAAGGCCGTTATATAATGTGTGACGTCATCAAATTACATACACGGAGGGCTGTATTTAATTATCAATAATTTTTACTCATAATTGGTCAATTTCAGAGTACAAAAATTTCAATAAAATCTCATTTTTTATATATATATTATTATACGCAATAGTAAAATTGAGATGTCTTAAACAAACTTTAAACCGAATATCAGAATGTTGTTGGATTAACTTGTGATAAATGAATAAATGAATATTATATAATTAGAATATGTACGCGTGTAATTGAAAACAGGTTAAAATGTCTGGATAATTACGCACAATGGAAGGAATGGCAGGGTTGAAATTTAAAAAAAATTTGAATGAGCCAATCAGAGAGCACAGTGCATAATTTTCCAGTTTGAATTTTCAAAATAAGCCAATCAGAACACGACACACGTTGGAGAGGAAGATTGCAAAACTCCTGCAAAGAATGAAGCCTCGATTAGTGGTAACGAGAATTTAAAAAGCTGAAAAAGATCGAGAGATAAAATCAGATTATTAAGGAAACCTTGTGAGAAAAGAAACGCACGCTATTAGGGTTATTTAGGGAGAACAAAAAACTCATTATGAATGTCAGGAATGGTCGAGATGTGTTCTTAACTTTGTATGATGTCTACAGGATGATTCTTAAGTATATTACTGATTATTTATAGAAGAGAGAAAGCAATTCTCATGAAAGTGCGACTAATTCCTCAACCACAAGTTCTGAGTATTACTGGTTTTTCATTTCAGCTGATAACCCAAAACACAAACATTCGTTTCAGAGCGGGAGCCACGAGTATACTATTGCTAGTAAATATCCCATGATGCGAAAACAGGGATACCACGCATGGAGTGCATATGAAACTGCCCATTAGGAGTACAGAGTACAGCATCCTTTCTTTTTGGGCATGGCTTGTGGGTGAGTTCGTTAAGATACTCAGGAACCACTTTGTGAAATTGCATGTTCTGTATATCTTGTGATGTAATTATAAAATTTAAATTTTCATCAAGGACGGAAATCATTCCCTCGAACAGAATTGTCCTTACAAGTAAAGGGGCACATAGGTCACGAACTCTTGATGTGGGAATGGGTTGGGGTAGGGGGAAGCGGGGAAGTCAGCGCCCACGTCACAGAGCGGTTAGCTGTGTTAAAAATAAACGAAGGGATGTCGAAGCAGAAAGACGAAGGTCCAGACGTCGGGAGGAGAAGGAGGAGGAGACCCCGAGAGCGTCCGCCATCTGCCACTAACCTGATGGCGGAAGTGGCAAAGACCTTGCCGTCTGAACCCAACACCAGAATGATGAAAGAGGCTAGAAGAACGATGAAGTCTGCAAGAAATACACACAGTGACACACGCCATCACGACCGGCGGTGGTCGTCGGTAGGACGGACGCAAAGGGGGTGCTCACCTGATGGCACTGGTAGCAAAGACCTGGCCATTGGATCCGACAGAGAGAACCACGATGGATGCCACGACGACGATGAGGTCTGCAAGAACACAGCCACACAGGAGAAAACACACACAAAGTGCGTCGGGTTAAAAGGTTAATCAGAAGCATTATGGGATGTGATGTTGCGTCAGCGGCGTCTGCGACGGTGCGTGCTGCGACTACAAATGGTAAAAGAAAGACGACTATGAGAAGAGAGGCTGGAAGTCACTCCGGCCTCCCTGCATGCTGCGTTTTAAGTAAACTGAATTGTTTTGTTACCATGGCTTGGATTACATCATTACAGGCATGTATTACGTTGTTCATGTATTAAGGAAAAATTAACCCTTGAATAAAAAGGGTTTTATAATATATAAATATTATTGGTTTCCAATTTTTCTTATTCGGAATAAATTACGTACGGCAACTGAATGAGTACAATTTAGAAGAATTTGGAAATATGGGTTTAAAATGCGTGTTTCTATGGACACACCAGTGTCTCCTGTTGCAGGATAATCGCATCCCGTTTGTTTTTTTTTCCCCAGCGTTGAATTAAACCTTTGCCTCAGGGGTCTTGTACACAACCATCAGGTGTTTGCCCTGAATTCTAAATGCTCCACGACAGCCATGATGTCATCGAGTGACTGCAGCTTTAGTAAGATTAATTGAAGCAGATTAGAGGAATGCGTGGACGGCACTGGACGCAGTTAATTCAACAAGAACAACGAAGAGGCGGCCTCAGGAGGAGAAGAAGAAGTTCATTAAAAATGTTAAATTTATCTGGATGAACTTCAAACGCTTGCATCGGGTATCATACAATCTTGAAGAGATTGCAAATGGCGTTGTGTTTACAACGGAAGTGACGCAACGTGATAAAAGAAATCCCTCCGGAGGTAGCCAATTCAATCATTCGAGAATTGAAAAAAATTGACATGCATTACACTTTGCTTAATTTAATGTAAGTAAGTATAATATTGCATTTGTAGTTGACAAAAGTTTGAAATGTTCTACATGAAAAAAAAAAAAAAGAATTCGGACAATTAAGAATTCGAACCAAAAAAATGAAGAATAAATAGAAACGAACCAATGATTGAGATGGGTTTTCTTGCGAAGCGGAATCGACCCCTGGCGCCCATGTATTTACTCCGGCAGCCAGCGGACCATAAGCGGATGAGGTACTCCAGTCCGAAGAACACGACTAATACTATTTCCTGAAATGATAACGATAGAACGAATGATTCCGGGCTTGACCGACAACTTACCATCCAGAACAGAGTTTCATTTGCAAAACTTTCGTATTGATCGATTGTGGACAAAACACTGAAGATCAAGCAAATTAGAACCATCATGAATCTGAAAAGAAACAGGAGATAAAATATTAGGGGTCATATAAAGGTCGGATCAGATCAAGGTCGTTTAATGGTGTATACACCATATACTAACACATACAACCCATTCCCCCTACCCACTGAACAGCATTCCCAGGTAACACAGGGGACGCATGCTCTTCCAATTAAGAAGACAATGACCCAATGAGTGGCTTTCTATTGCATATTGACTTTCCGTGTTTACATTGCGGATTGACATAATATACGAAATGACCTCAAAGGGCTTGTTTCCAGCCACGAGAGAGCTGTCCCTGTGAATTGTCATGCACAATATCAACATTGTATACACCTACAGTCGTTGCCCATGGTTTATTCCATGTCAAAGTACGATTTCATCTCTCCTCACGCACCAAAGTCGATGGCGCTGGGAGAACGCCTCCGCGGTCACAAGCACTGACCTTCCATTCCCCGTGAATTCTATTCGTCGATTTCGGAGCAATTCGGAATGGACAATCAGCATTTGAGAAAACGTGGGTCTTCTGCTGAAGCAGTGATTAAGCACGGAAGCCTAATTAATGTTCGTAGCCTTGCACCTTTATTGGCATTTAATGAGTCAGTCCTTTGCTTGAGCTTCAGGCCTTGTATGCTCTAAAGGTCACTCCGTTCGTCGAGGCCTTGTATACTCTTTGTTGATTCGCTGGTATATCGGTCAGTTGTAACTGACTTCGTTTTCGTGTCCCTCTAGTAAGGTTTCTGGCCAGGGTGAGTATAACGAATGTTTACCGAGTAGGGCTGATTTAATTAAATGCTTTGTCCGAATTTCCGGAATGTTATACGAATACGTGTATAAAAAATTACCTAGATTTCGAGATCCAGATGTACTTGCATGTTATTATTATTGTTGTTGTTGTCGCGGTCATCTACACGTAGACCTGCCTACCTCTTAATTTGTGAGCAACAAAAACTTCTACCGCTATTAGTGCTAATTAATGCCGTTATTCTAAAGATGAACCGTGTTAACTAACAACGGGCTACACAGCAACTTGATTCTTGGATCTGAATCTATATTTTCATGCTGTTGGTGTCACCTACCTCGCAATTTGTGCTGATTATTGTGCTAAAATAAACGACACCTTCGTCAGAGGAATGACAAGGTTGCGTAACAATCCCAGCCACAATTGCCCCTTCCCGAAATACCCCATGTACACGGATAGCTCATGCAATTCGATTTCACTCGTGGAGCCTTGACTCGTGGCACTTTTTTTGCGTAACTTCATGAATCTAATAATAATATTAAACACCGATGATCATTGTTTATTGGAGATCCGTTGGATTGTGTATGCTTTCGGGACTTTGACTTGACTTGATGGGTTTAAAAAGTGGGCAAAGCTCGTTTTGACCCTTGGTTAGTTGTTGTTATGTTATTGGATTAGATGGAGTGTGAGTTTTAGATGTTGATGAGTTTTAGATGTTGGTGTGGTTGGATTTTCGTGGGTGGTGTTTGTAAGTTTTGTTAAGGCGAGATTTGAAGATGTTAATGGTGGGAAAGTTGATGGTGTCTGCTGGGAGGGAGTTACTAAGATAATAAAGGATGCTGGAGTGACGGCATGAGCCTTCTTGGTTGCAATTTAACCTGCGGAAATCTATAAGGTAATTAACTGAGATGCATGTGATTCAAAGGAATACATGTATAAGAGAAGAAGCAGCTATGAATGGACGGCGAAACACCACAATCATCTCTGCTTTCTCTATCGGTAATGATGGCTCCACTTGGGATTCAGAGGCATCAAACTGCCTTTTCACTCTCGACTGGCAGGTGCGGTATTCGACCAGAGATTAATTTCGATACATACATATCGCATAATAACAAAACCCAAACGGTCTTAAAACGCACCTATCTCTGTTTAAACCTAAGGATTAAACGGTGACCTCATTGTGTGATTGACCTAGTTGTCTCAAAGGAGGAAATGCCACAATCTGCATGAGTGTCATGTCAAGATTAATACCCACGTTGGAGATATCGAGGACAATGGATGAGATGGACACATCCGATGAGATGAACAGAGCTAAGCAGCAGATTAAAACCCAAGTGCTCATCGGGATTATATGACTGTGTTCCCATGAATGTGACCAAAGAACACGAAGACACGAATCGTTCTCCACAAAACGATTACTGCCGGCTATTCTTTCACACTTTTGCAGATAATTCCCGAGGGAGACCGAAGGCAGAGCTTGGCTGAAATAGTGTTGCTTTGCACTCTTAAAACCCCCCCGTGCCATGGTTTCCATGGCAATCTGTCATGGCGACCGATCCGGAGATGCAAGAATCAAACGCGGATCAATGAAAAGATGAAGCATTTGGGGCAGGATTACTTCTCTCTTTCGTTCTTTCTACATCTCGGATGTATGCTCTAGAGTCTACAACTCGAAATAGATGTTTCGTGATTCCATGAACTGGGCCATCGGGCCATTATAGCCATTAGGATAAGTGACCAGACTCATACTCGCACAGAGATCATAAAGCTGCGCGCTTTCATCTTCTATAAGTAAACACGTATAGCCCATCCCTAGCAACCGTGTAACGCGTGACTGAACAGGGAGCATGCCGTTTGTCATCAATGCACTCACAACTGAGAGGTCACACACGCGTCACAAACTCACGACGAAATGAAAAACGCATTTCACGACAAAGAAACCATTCCTCAAAGATGAGTTTGTTGCCAGTAAAGTGTAGGGGTCAATTTCTAGGGGAGGGGGGGGGGTTGTTTTCAGGCTTTAATTCATTCCTGTTTCTGACAGGAAAATCACATTGGGAATGTCAGCGCAAATGGAAATGTTTACCGAACGGGACAAGGCGTATGAAATGGTCACACTTAAGTCCGGTTGATTTCACCCAGAGGCCAAAGTTAATTATAGTAGTGATACTTGCAATGGCTTGGTCGTGCGGTTTCCGAAGGTTGCGAATACCCCCACACGAAGACCCAATTGACGAGGGCACAACGTAATGACGCGAGATCTCGTTCCTGCATGGCGCATCCATTGAAGGCGATTGACCTCGCAGCCTGAAATGGACGCTGGCTCTGTTTGTTCACCTGGCGGCTCACTTGTGCATGTTGTAAGCGTGCGTGCCACGAAAACACGGGGGTGAGGAGGGGGGCCTTTCTCATCGATACGTCATCACGATTAACGAGAACCGGGCGTACTAGTTGACCCGGGCAATGACCCCTGTATGGGGCAGTAATGGTCAATCAGAGTATGCAGCCGGTCAGCCAGGTATTGTGACGTAATTAATAGCTTTAACTGGCGCACCTGGCATTGTTGATTTCGTCGACGTTAATGAGCTGATGACGCAAACGACATGGACAATATAGTGTACACAGAACATACAGGTGTCATAGTGCACTGTGCACACATAGGTGGAGGGTGCGATCAGGAAATGAACGTCAAGAGCGAAAACAATCGATGATTGGTTGCCGACAGTCGGTCGTGAAAATTCGCTCACCAGATTAACGATTATTGACCGACGGTGAAGGACAAGGAGCAAATAAGTCCTATTGTCGTATTCGGTCTGACTGGATGGGTGGAAGAACGGCTGAGACCGAGTGCATCAGGTGAAAATCTTCAAATTGAAGGGGAGGCATTCCATTTGGGTTGGTATTTTAGACCCACGCAGTTGGGTGGGTTAAAAATCACGAGCAAGTGACTGAGTGAGAAGATAATGTTTATGGTGGGGTGAAATTTAGTAGAGGCATATACGAACTATAATCCAGTTTCCTTCAACAACCATGTAAAGTACACAGGGATCCCTAAAAATGTACCTCGACATTCAACGATAGAATTCAAATCCAATTCACAACAAATAGTTAACCCTATTGAAGCATCTCGAACGCTAATAACCACAACCTTGTATAATAAGATTGTTGAATATTGTATGCATCAATGAAGGAAGACGTTGGTCAATGTGTGCCATACGGACAGACCAGTAAATTTTTCTGAAACATCCGGAGCAGTTCCTGGAATGTATATACCCAGTGAGGCTGCTGCTGGCCGCACGAACCATATCCTCGACCCGAACTCCTCCGATAAGAAGTGATTACGTAATAATGCTGCATCGACACGATGATTGTTGGCTGTCCGTGTTGGTCACGCACAATGCAACACTCGGCAAGTAAAGTTGTACACACGGCGTCATGCACAGGCATAACGCACATACACTATTATCGCTGCACATCTGGGAATTAATTTTAAAACATATCAAAAGTAGTTCGTCGTGCAGAGGCCATTTGCACGAGGGACACACTGAACATAATCGCGCAATTCGGCGGCAAACGGGCGCAAATTGAGAGCGAGGTGAGATGGCGGCTTACCCTGATGCCTCACGACGTGGCATTTACTTTTTTTGGCGCGAATCAGCGAGAAGGTGAGCGTCGGAAGTTGGGCAGACGGAGCTAGTTTTTGCTCCAGATACAGTTGCGTCATACGGGGCATAATGCACGTGTTGTCCGGGAAGATGGTGTGCGTATTGATTGATATGTCCTCGTTTGCCAGGCGACATTTTCATCTCACGCAAGTCGATCAACTGATTCACGATTACAGAAGCATATACATATTCTGTTTGTGTATATATTATGAGCAACAGAGCTAACACACATGTATGTTTGGCAAATGAAATGATGAATATGCTGTTGCTCTGATAAGATATTGCGAATGTAATGATGCACTGAGGGCGAGAAGTATGCACAACAGATACACGGCACAAGTCGTAGTGTTTGATAATATGTTATGCGGACACAGCTAAGGGTAATATCGTTCACCCCGTACGTTTGAACACGGTCTAAGCACACGGCAGACCTCCCCTGGGACCTGTTAACAGAGGTACACGATGTCACCAACCAACAGAGCATTATGTTCACTCGGTGAGCCATGCATGTTTGGAGGAGAGAATTGAGATCGGGCAACTATACCCACTCTCCCTGCCTCTCTCCATCCCTCTCTAAAAGATAATATTAGGGAAGAAGAAAACGGTGAAACGAAAAACTACGATTCACAAACAAGATGGAATGATTCGATCGGCGCAACATGCCTGACCCTGCATCTCAATCAATGTCATTAATTGATTAATGATTATGGAATCTTAGCACACCGGCATCTAATTAGCAACACATGCTGAATGCACAACTGGTATGAACATGAGCCGTGTAAATTATCCTACAATTGAATTATTATCACTCATATGATTTCCTCCTCATTATTTGGCTTCATTTCGGATGTAATGAACACAATTGTTCATTTCGGCTGAACTAATTCTAAGATAAGAATATTGCGCTCCAGCAGGTACCAAGAACATTGGTTGAACTTGGTTGAACTTTACTGCAAACCATGTACCAACTCAAAAGAAATGTGTATGAGTTTAGCAATCTGAAGCAATAATGGGTTCCCAGGCACTGAACGCCACGACGAAATCAACTGGTACTCACACAGTAAAATGGTACATGAAACACTTCCATCCCGTCGGCCGTTCCAGAAAGTTATACACTTTTCCTTGGATAGTCGTTTTCATCGGGACTTTACTTCTTGCCAGATATCTGGACTCAAAGTTTTTCTCAATCGGATGCAAACATCCTGAACCGGGAATACGTCCCTCGCCAATGGTGGCCCAGGATTGCGACGGTGCTGTGTCAGTTTCTTTGGTGTCCGAGGTATTTTGGAAGTTCGAACCATTCCTGGAATTTGTCGAATGAGCTCGATGCTGTTGGTAGTCAGAGAGCTCCATGTCTGACGCTGCTGAACTGTGAACCAAGCGGCCATCACAGCCATCGACCCGGACTGACCGTTGGTCATTCGGGTCCAGAGAAGAAGAGAGGGCGACAGTCGGCTGACCACGAGCTGCTGATGCTGCCTTCTCAAGCAAGGGTTTTAGACTCATTCCATGAGCAGGCGAAGGTCACAGTAATCCACAGAGAGTATCCGCAATGCGCTACTCGGCATCAGCAACAGTCATTTACCTGCGAAGAACAGAAGAATGTCAATACGCGAATCGTGAAACGCATTCGTCGATGGCACGAGTTAAGAACGATAATGACGTAACCGCAAGCTAGCACATAGCCCCCCGTCGGTCAACATATTGACCACCAAAAGAGCGGCAGTTGGTTCGGACTGCTACTAAAAGACGGATCGATTCCGTGTTTTAGTCTTGTATTGCTAGGTCACTTAGCACATTGTATAACCGACTCTAAAATTACATTTTTCCTCAGATTGAAAGGAAACAAAAACCTTGATTTGTGTTAGCAAGGATTGTTCTGAAACTCCGCTCTTGAGATCGATCAGCGATAGACGGACATTTCTCTGACCACTGGTCAGTGTATTGCACGGATACAAAGCCAAGCCTTAAATCGTGTGGGCAGCCAGAAGCCACGCAACACTAACGGACGAAGTGCATGACCGCTTGACCCTCATGTATTATAGATGACCAGTGTCCATTTCGCTGATTGACCATAGCGCATATCACAAAGAAGCGTGAATCGTTCATGTCTTTCAACCGCCGATTGGAATCAGCGGACCTTATAGACTGTAATCGTGTATCATCAATAATCTATATGGAATTAATAATCAGTTTATGTCTCATGAAAAGGATCAATATCGGTACGAAGGGGGGGGGAGGGTCAAAGGTCAACCAAGGTCAGTCAAGGTCAACCAAGGTCACTGCCTATAACGCGGTGCAATGGTCCGCGTCTGAATCATTCAAGACGCAATTTGGAGCAATTTGCGAGAAGCATAGACCACCCAGTCGCCCTCCTTTGTCTCCGACGAGGCGTTCAAAGGCGCTGGATTTCGGCTGTCCTGTACCGCACAAGCATCTCGTTAATTTGCGAGCACTTAGATGATCAAAAGAGATTCCTTCGTTTGCCAAACGAAGACATTGCCTCACGACCCGCTTCTCGCTCTGCATCTGCACAGCACCATACGACATCAATCTGGGCCAGGATTCATTTCAGCCGTATTTCAGCAGCGACGAAAGCGGATATAAAAGAGAGTGTTAGCTTTTATTGAGCTCACGGGTTGTCGCAATCTGTTCCGTCCAGGGTTGTCTAACGAGGTGGTTGTGCCGGTCAGTCCGCTGGACACTGCACTCTACGATGGAGGCCAAGCGTCTGGGCATCGGTGCGTCCAGAATACTAAACAACCTCAGTGGCATACCATGCACAAGAGTAGCCTGCTTCTCGAGGACTTCACAACTTTTCAACTTCTTTGTGTTCTTCTCATATGCTGATCTGAACCTACTCAATTTGATATCTGAGGCTAAAACAGCATGGCAATAAATTTTCGACCATCAAACTTCACAAGACATCGCTCCTCAACCCCTCCCCCTGAGAGTATTATGAGACCCCCCTCCCCTCCCCTCCACACCTTCTACGTACTCCAAGATCCGTATAATAACTGAAATGATGGGTAGTCGAAGCTGCAGTATCAATTAAGTCTGTTTTGATCAGCACTGGACATTTCTATTTCTCTTGCACTGGCAAAGGACCTCCGCGGCGAACAATCCTGCATACGTCCACGTATTTAATGATCAAAACAATGCATTCTCGATCTGACCCCAGACTAAACTCAACATAATGCATATCCATTCCATGGTTTAATAAAGCCAGCAGTACATTCCAGTGACTCATAAAACGTTTGTGCAACAGTGAAGTTCAGAAATTGACAGAGCAAATTGCGTGCTCTCGTTTATTGTTGATATGGACGCTATTTGTCACAAATAAAGTTTAATGAACACGCACATGACGTCACCCCCAAGATCACTACTCGTACTCACTCATTCACTATAATTAGCGAGGCGCTAATTAGGGACATGAAAGCATTACTTAGAATAACTCAAAGCTCAAAGGAGAAACACGCTCGGATGGTGGACATTGTGAGCGACGAAACCTGTTGAGCAGTTTCCACGTGAGTTTATTATTATTCTAAATCTGATGAAGTATATCTCTGTGAGATTATTCTCCATGTTTTCTATGTGCCGCAGCTAAAGGAGTGAGCTCATACGAAGACAGTTGGCTAGATTATATGCTGAAATTACCCAGGGGGTGACCTCCAGGTGTTGGCCCATTAGCAAGTATACGTATTATTCAATGAATGGTGCATGGTGCTTGGACAATAACATAAGACCTTTCTTACGCAGCATGTCTCCTAGCTGAAACATAAACACTGTAGCGCAAGCGTTTAAGCAGAACCACCAAACTCCTATGTACATTAAGCACCATTTCGCGAATCACCCGAGAGCGAAGTAGATACATCTCGACTTGTTTACTGCCCCACAGCCGTTGAGAGGAAGCGAAGGCCTCCATCGGAACATTCATCGTTGTGGTGGAAAACGCAACCGGGTTGTTCTCGGCGTTTTTGCATCGCAGTCGACTGCATGCACGCCTGCGAGCACCCTCAGCTGCCTTCCGGCATGAACAACATAACCATTGTAGGATTGCTCAGACCTCCAAGTAATAATGCTAGCTTGTACGCACGTAATTGTACAGACCTGCGACTGACGACAACACACGGCTTAAAATCCAAACACTGAGTCACATGGCGAGCACGAGATCCACAGATTCAGAGTTAACAGCACACGAACCTTCGCCACCCTCTCTGACGGGGCACCACAACTGACTGGCTTACCATGTTGTGCGGCAGCGGCGGCAGCATTGATCTGCAGCTCCTAGCAGGGAGCATACCGTTCGCCTGCTGCCTCGTGCTGTTCCTAGAAGAACCGGGGAGCATTTACTGCAGTTAGCTAAGCTCAGCTGCAAAACGGCTTTGTTTTCGTGCCCAATAATCAATGGCATATATCTTGAAATTTTAATTTTGTCTTGTTGTTTGTTTGCGATTTGTGCAAGTGGTTTGTGGTTATTTTAATCATGTATCCGGAGATCTGTACTATATAAGTTATTCTAGTTTGAGCCACGCTCGATTTCAACATAATGTGCACTCACATTGCGCACGAAATTATATCCTTTTATAAATTAAATTACATGTAAATTAATGTCACAAAATATGTTGTGCATTAATCAATGAACAAAATAATCTCATTCTCATGATTTTTCAACTTTGCGTAAAGTGTTGCACAAATGCCATTTTCTATGAAAGCGCGCGCCGTATCTCAAAATAATTACCGTTTATAGTTGGAGTAACCTCTTATTTTGATAATTATGTCTTTTATTTTAGTTGTTTTTTCAAATGATTGGATAATTACAAAGTTATGACACCGGGTCGTAAATAGCATTCAGGCGCATTCAACTCACTCGATGAGCATTGTTTATATCGCTTAAAGGGATGGGGACTAAATTTTAAGTGATGTTCTATTGACTCATAGCACCAATTGATAGCATTCCGTGCCAATAACACCATGCCTGGATGCAAGCGTAAGGAAATAATGCATTCCGAATATCGGGGTTAGCATTGCGCCTATGGGAGAATGGCTTCCATTGCAAAGTATAGGAGGCAAACGTCAGCTGAGGGCTTGCCGTGATTGGTCCCGTTGTCCTCGTGAAGCTATAGATTTCAGCCAATCAGAGCAGGCCATCTTGATGATCTTCGCCATAAAAGGACATCTTTGTTATTTACTAAACGAAAGCGCATGCGTGGTGCACTCTGGCTGACCTTTTTACTGTTTCAGGATGAGAAACATGGTAGGTGTCCTAGAAAATCGCTTGTTAAAATAAGAAAAATAGCGAAAAAAATTTGTTTCGCGCCTGACTGGTGGCAAAATGATTATTCTATCTATTTCCGAAAAGAAAAGAAAAAAATATCCAGGGGTTTAGTCGCAGGACACGCTGATATGACGAGGTGTTTCATCACAGCGTCTGACGTCACGCCTAACTAGCAATATATTTCCCGCAAAATCGTTAGCGATGCTATTCCTTGTGTGGGCCAGGCATAGAAATCAAAGTCCATTTGTAACCAGTTCCCCCTCCCTTTAAATAATCAAGTAATTATGATCATTTTTGTAGTTAGATGTCAGAATATATTCGGAATATTTTTAACGAATGCGCAGATGCCCTTAACATATTTTAACATTATTAAATGATGTTCAATTTGATTAAATTACGTGTGTTAACTAACACTTTGAAGAAAAGATATGTGGAAGTTTTGTTAGTATCATAAGTTAAAAAAAAAAAAGAATATTTCTTCTCTACATTTCCGTCTTAACACAAACAGCTAGGGCTAGAGTTGCAGCAATTGATTACGGCACATGCATGCTAAATATTTCGTGTTAAAAAAAAGAAGCCTTTTTGTAACACATTACACAAGGTAAAAAATCCCAATTACTTGTAAATATACTTTTGAAACTCCCTGTATAATAACTGTTCTTTTATCATCCAGTGAACCATTTCAAGACGCCTGTGAGTAGTGCCAGCACTAGCGCAGACGCACTTTTATAAACGAAAAAAATACTTGTTACTACATTAAAAAATTACAATCATTATCATAATTTCATAATGCAATTAATTATGAGTGTTTAAAAATGGCACATGGATCTTCAATTGAAATTGGGTGAATTATGAAATCAATTTATTGACTTTTAAAATTATTAAAGGACTGTCACCACTATACCTACAAGACTTAATTGCTCCCTACCTGCCTGCTTTTCTACTACGATCGCTAAGTGATAACTATCTCACCCGGCAGAATTACCGACTGAACAGTTATGGTGGCCGTGCAATTTCGGTTGTGGCGCCTCTACTCTGGAATGAATTGCCTCGAGACATTCGGAGCTGCGACAGCATTGTTATTTTTAAACAGAATTGTTTTTATTTATTAATTTTATCAAAACTGTTTTACTTGTAACGCCTTTGAAAATTTTTATCTTGTGAGGAGCGTTTTATAAATATAAATAAATATAAATAAATATAAATATAAATATAAATAAATTAATAATTATTATTATTATTATTATTATATGTGCTATATATAACGTAAAGCATAAATTTTTATTGTGACAAAAGCCTTGCCATGTTAAATTCTGTATATATTCCTCCCAACAAATCTACCAACACTATTGCTATTAAAAAAAAACCCTGAAATCGCATCGATTCTTGAGAATAAAGTGTTCTTCATACCCGATTAAGCAATGGCCGCGGATGATCCTGAGATTAGGGCGTTTCGATGACCGTATTACGCATACGGGCCACGTTCTCTGGGCCTATGCTGACCGCATCTACTTGACCGTACAGTGCAACCTGTTGTTTGTCTTCAGGGCCGATCTGTGCGAAAGTAAATGTCTGCGTCTGTCGTTTTGGTGCTAACATTACAGCAATGTAGCACTGGTGTAATTGAATGCATTATGAGCTCAATTGGATACAGAGGACCTGGATTTGCAAAAGGATTATGACCTAACCCCGCCCCGCACCCTCTCTCACCGGAAATATCTCGGATTTGAATCGTGGGTTCAACAACCGATGCTGATACAAGATAAATGTGATACAATTAGTGATCACCAGGCGTTAATTGTGATAATCAACTTCACCTTAAAGGTGTCTGCATAGATATAGCCATATTTTCTTATACTATCCTCTACCCCGTGAGGCAGCGTTTCATGCATGAACATGCAGATGATAATTTGATCCACAAAATGTTACAGTGAAACCTGTCTATAACGGCCACTCTGGGCACCGATTGCACTACCGTCGCTTAAAACAGGTGGTCGCTGAAAATGGGATGCATCTGAGTCAGCTCATAACAGTGCGTTATGATTATGAACCAGTGAAAACAATCTAACGCTTTCACATTTCGTTATGACCCAACGCCTGACCGCGATTAATTGGTGCCGCAAATAAAGGCCTCAGCCATAAAACTTTTTCTGTTCTAAAGTTTACATGCATGTACCTACTACAAGTACATTACGAATTATACAAAGCATGCCTTATACAGTAATGTACATAATTATACACTATTATACAACAAGCCTATATTCTAACAAAAGAATGAGCCCAGAATTGCCTGCGTTCAATTGCTTTGGTCATCTCTGTGCCATATACTTGACATAAAATCGGCGGTCATGTCGATTACCGCGCTAAGCCAGGTATGAGTATTGTGCAAAGTAAGCTTGGCGAGGACCTCCACGGGTCGGGAAAGGTTGACACGTGGTCGATCGAGGCAGCATGCGTTCTTTCCTCCACTTTATATTCCTAATTAAAGAAATAACATCCTTTCATGTTCCTGTCAACAAAAGGCCAACCGGCGACCATTGCTTGTTCATATCAAAGCGTTACACAATCGCTTAAGCTTTGATTGGAGGATTAAACATATGGTCAAGCGTCAATCGGGACCGAAAATGACCGGTCGTTGGTCGTCTTGTACATGATTGTGGTCGCTGAATAGAGAGTCACTTACATGGTAAAGTGATGGGGCGGATTTTAGGGGGGGGTCGCTTAATCAGGGCAGGTGTTCGCTAACACAGGTTTCACTGTATAAAGAAGAAACCCCGAAATGTTCCATTCAAAAGTGGCGGGTCTCGTCTATTAGACCATAGGGCCAGGGAAAATCGACGCGCCATCCTTCTTGTTTTCGTCCTCCGCAAATCGCGCCGAAATTACTCTGGGATAGACAACACCTGTCATGGCTTGGGTCGCGATTGAACGAAGTCTCCACAAGACTAATAAAAAGACGAATAAATCGTGTTATAAAATGGCGTTATTTTATAATCGTTTTGTGTTATTTTGTTGTCCCGAATGAAGCCGCTGAACGTCGTTGCTGTGCGAAACCTGTTTCAGACTCAGGTCGATATTCGTCACTGTTTTCTGCTCTAGGATCGAGCCACACGTTGGGCAAGTAGGACCTGTATACATTCATGCATACTGGGTGTGCGTCACATGTTGGTTCAATGACCGACCTGTGTTGTTCCATATACACAAGGTGCTAGTATTTCCTAAATGAGGCGACTCGGTTTCTTGTTCTGCAAGCGAAAGTTCATGAGGTAGGGCATTGAAGTCTGAACTGGTAACAGGGCCAGGAGTGATCTGTTTTCTTCTCATGAAGTCTGTTAGGTGCTTCGATACGGCTGCCAGGCAATCTTTGGCCTTGGATATGGTTGATCATGTTTTTATTGATAATTATTATCACCCCTTTTCACTTACCAGTGAAGAAGCGTGAGCCAAGGAAGATCGTGTTTTGCGAGCAGCAGCAAAATAAACATTGTTCCTTGCAGCCAAAGATGACGAAGTAGAAGACTTTAAAGGAGGAGCGGAGTTGAAGACATCCTGAGAGTGGATTGTATTTGATTGACAGGGCGACATCAGCACAATTTACATACCATTGTAGGGAATTCAGAAGGACCTACGCCCACAATTACAATTGAAATCGGCAGATCAGAACTAGCGACTGCAGCGTCAATCGTAGCGTCAATGTCATTAACCACACCATCCTGGACCAGCCGAGTGATTGGGAAGAGAACATGACAGATTTGATACCTACTGTGACAATCATAAGAATGTGATACTCCTGTCGCTCTTGATTCAGTTGAAGTCGTTGAGCTACCTGTCGAGTAGCCTCCGAGATAACAGGCGCTAGGTAACTAGGCCCTGCGAACTGCACCGACCTCACTCGCCTCTTATACACATCGATGATTCCCTTTAATTAACGCGGCTCTTACGTAATTGGGATTCTCGTTAAGTGCTCGCCCACCTGTACACCTTTGACGTGGAGCTGGTTGTTTCCGGAGAGAGGGAAACACTTCCTCTTCTTCCCGGGCACTATGGCTCCGAACCCATAGGCGACAAATGATTTATCCGTTGCGTAATGAGTGAGCATGCCTCCGATCATTCGGATGACCTCAATGTACTGGTTGTCCTTGACGGTGGAAGCAAGTGCAAATGCTATTCAATGAGGATCACCTCTTACCTGAGGTCCATCCAGGTGGTGAAGCGACGTCGTTTCAGATGGGGATCCGTTGGAGGACTGAAAAGGCAACCGTGATGACGTAGTGGAACAAAGCGGAACGTTGTGTTCCATTAAACATTATGAATGCAGGGATGTTGTGTTGCTGTGCACGTCGACGCATAACCACATTGTAATAACACGTGCACGAGAAGAAGTACATAAAAACGTCACCGTGAATTTTTTTTCCTCCAACCCCCCCCCCCCCCCCAGAAAAAAAAAAAAAAAAAAAAAAAAAAAAAAAAAAAACCCCGTTAAATTATCGTTATCGTTTAAACCGCGCTGCCCAAATGTATTCTTCAAATGAAAATGTTCAGGCCGCAAAAAAAACTCCGATTCCCGGTACCCTGACACTTCCCTTTTACAGTTTCCCTTCGCGGAAACATTTCCAAGGGCATGGGGGCAACGTTTCCACCGATTGAAAATTTTTTCCTACCCTTTAGCAAAATCCCCTCAAAATGCTACCACTACCATTATACATGCCCTCTCAAGTCGGCTTTTTGCCCCTGGCAATTATTGGATCACTACAGGCGGGGTATGTTCCCTGCGGTCTG